>CM046874.1:90340304-90937541 GCA_025667525.1 Glebionis coronaria | reverse complement strand
TATATATATAAATATATATATATATATATATATATATATATATATATATATATAATATATATATATATATATATATATATATATATATATATATATATATATATTATATATATATATATATATATATATATGTATATATATATATATATATATGTATATATATATATATATATATATATATATATATGTATATATATATATATATATATATATATATATATTATATATATATATATATATATATATATATATATATATATATATATATATATATATATATATATATATATATATATATATATATATATATATATATATATATATATATATATATATATATATATATATATATATATATATATATATATATATGGGCCAAGTAGCAAATATATATAGCTTGGGCTGACAACAGTTTTTGGAGGCCCCTCAAAGTTTTTGGGCCCTGTGCAGTTGTCTAGCCCGCACAGGCCCAAATCCGACCCTGGGAAATACAACCATGGTTGTGTTTGTGTAAATTCCCCGCCAAGATACGAACTTCCTCACGTTTTAAAACAACACTGCAAGAGCATGAGGTTTAACTTATGCAATATACAATCACTTCAACAAACAGTAGGTTCCAAAACCCCCATATTATAAATCATTCGATACCTATTAGCTCGATGATCTAAAGATAATAGGGAGGTTGCAAGAACATATAAACCTAATTATACTCTTTATTGTTTGTTAGCATAGGTCAAATATAAAAGACATAAGACACCCACGGTGGCTACAAAATGCAGTAGATTGCCCTGCCAAACCGCGGGTACTCTCAGATTTTTGGCTGGATTTCAGATTCATCACAAACCGCAAATTAACCAACAACCACAACTAGGGCTGAGCAAAACAACCCGAAACTCAAACCGAAAAACCGAGTCGAACTGAACTGATCATTTTCGGTTCTGTTTTCGCTTTTGTATATTTGGGTTAGTTTTGCTCGGTTCGGTTCGGTTCAGTTTCGGGTTAAAAACATGAAAAATGCGCCTATATTTCCCTGTTAATTGTTTTACTCTTATATATTATCTTAATCATTGATAATATTTTATTCGGAATTATAAAATTATTATTTTATGTTTCCATATTTATTTAAATCAAAATTTTAATTTAAAAACACCCGCGTGCATTTTTAAAAAAGTTTACCTAAATCAACAGAACGAGGACCGAGGGATAAATATTTCGACCTTAAGATTTGACAATAATGTTAATCTTTACTTGGTATTAAGTCTAGATCGATAACGGGTACAGTGTTAAATCCTTGTACTTTACGTTTTATTGCCAATGTTTGAGGTTTTCGACGTTTTCGTTTTAATTACGTTTTAGGTCGAATTAAGTCCGTATTATTATATTTTGGGTGCGTTTTAACTTAGAGAAGTATTTTTACAAAACCCAGGTCCCTGAAAATTTTAAAAATTGACTAATAGTCATTTCCCGCTTTTTAACTAATCATTTGCATTTTAGTCCACAAGAATACTCTAATTACAAAACAAACCCTACCTACCACTATATAAGGAAATTCTTACTTAGCTTTTCACATACAACTTCACTTTATAAAAAAATACACCTACCTTCCCCCTCTTTCTTTCTTTGCCGTGGGATTCAACACATACAAACACCATCAAATCTTGATTTTTCTCTTGAATCACTTGTAATTAAACAAAGTCCCTATGTGCAAATTGTAAGGTGATCTTTTTAATACAAGTTTTACTTACATGCATGAGGTTTTCATTTTTCATAAAGAATTGAGGTTGTTGGATTCATTGTTAGGTCATACATGTGATATTATCACCATGATCATGAGTTTTTATTGTTGCATGTGTTAATTTTGATTTGGGATTTGTATCTTGACCATATGTTACTGATGTCAAGATGGTTTTATCACCATAAAAGGTCTTGTGTACTTTTAGAGGCATTGCTTAGGTTGTGTAGTGTTTAGGTGATGTTAGAAGTGAATTTTAGTATTAAAATTAGACTTGAAATCATAACAGATTGCTACAGGTCATATGAATTATTTTTGTTCATGAGGCCTGCATATTTCTTGATATTTGGATATCCATGATTGTGTGTTGCAATTGGTGAGTTGGATGGTTTTTAGAAGTATTTGGATGAGTAAATTACGACCGTTTTGCCAAAACTAGTAAATACCGGCATGTGCGCCAAAATTTTATTAGGGGTCAAAGTATAAAAGTAAAAGTGGGTATTTTTATGAATTATTACAGTAACATAGGTCAAATGTGAATAATTCCAATTGGTTTCAAGTTAAAATCTTTTACGGAATGTAAATGATGGTCAAAATAGTTTTATGCAAATTTTTGTCGAAAAAGTCAAATCTAAGTAGTCTGCACTAAAACTGCAATTCCCGTTGATTGGTAATAGCTTTGATAGTGTTCCTTAATGATTTGAAAAGGTAATAATTATAATTTTCCAGGGCCGTAAAGTTTGAGTTTATAGCTATTATAAAACTCTAGATATGATACAATCTTTACAACATGTTTCTGAAAGTTTAGTGCAACCATTTTGTCAACATTAATTTTTGGCCCAAAATGTACAAGTGTTTGCTACTTAAGGGTTTGATGATTATTGCTAGTGTTTATAAACATGTTTGTACAGTAGGTAAGTAGTGTTTTGAGTCAAATTGATTTCGAATCGATAGGTTGCAATGTCTTGCGGGTTATAAGATAGTTTATATACTAATTGAAATCCGAGTGTTTCCTAAACATTATTTTCGTATCTTCTAAATTTTCTTGCCCCGTTATCGTAGGTCTTGGATGACTTAAATTTGCTTGGTTTCTCGTTGTTACTACTTAGCCCTCAAGTTCCGTGTTGATTCACCTCGTAGCTAAGGTGAGTTCATAACCCCTTTTTACTACTTGCACATTATTTCTAAACGCGGTGTGAGATTTTACATGGTGGCACACATTCATTTAAAACTGTATGCTATCCTGAACTTGTATGCTATCCAAAAGTTGTATGCTATCTAGAACTTGATGATTTCCAACAGTTTTTCATTGACATTATTGCTTTTAGTCTATAGTCCTTAAGTTTCCTCTCTTGATCATGAACCATTAATTTACTTGTGTTGTCGATGTTCATTTGCAAGTCTTAAATTTATATTACAATGTTCAGAAAAACAAGAGACTAGAAGACAAACACGGGCAAGTATACCATTTCGTTCGTAATATAGCTTTGTAGTGGTAAGCCAGGATCGTTCGCTGAGACAGTTTCATTTTGGTAATCAAGATAATAATTGAAGAAATAAATAGTTGAAGTAATATCATTAATAACAAGTATGACTAATATGGGATAGCTCGTATAAGTTCGTGATGATGATAATAATGATCGAGATATGTTTATATAGGTAAAGAGTGATAATTCTTTTTCGTCAAAACGTCGTTTACACAATTTACTTGGGTTGATTCAAGACTTATGTTTATTTAAGCAACTAATCTCAAAACAAGTTGCCAACAAGTTCAATATTATATCAAGTTTCTAAGCGGATCTCTACAACCAAAGATTCATGACCATAGACGAGTTCTAGAAAACTTATTATAACAATTTGCGTTTCACAACGCCAAACTATCGTAACAAATCAACTTAGATAAAATATGGTTTGTAGAACTAGGTGCTAAAATGGTTCTACAACATTAGCTTGAAATCATTTGTAAAGGATCATATCATAGCATCATCACTAATTATAGTCACATACCCATATAGTCACAAATAGCTTAGCCTAACATAGTAATCAAAGTAACAATTGGAAAAGAGTAAGAGAACATTACTTAGATTGGATTGAATAAACGAGTACACAAGTGTCACAATTGTATCGTTCCTCCAATAATCGCAGAGTGGAATACCCTCGTTACAAGTATCTCCCAAAAGTAGATAATACTGAAAATTTACTAAGAGAGCTAAAATACTCGAGCTATGGAGTATTGAGAGAGAGAGGTGTGTGTAAAATGAGTAGAAATGGCCTCTATTTATAGTACTGTCTGGGGTCAATTGTGCGCCGCACTTCTCCGAAAGTGCGCCACACTTTGGAGACGAGAATGTGCGCTACTTCTGAGTTTGTGCGCCGCACTTCTGGGCGATCCAAAATCTTCTTTCAATAACTTTGGCTTATTTGCATATTGAGGCCCCTTCTTTGTATATCTTCACTTTGCTCCTTCAAACTTTATATCTTCATATAAAACACAATATATTAAGTATCGGAAGCTCTTATTTATACTACAAAGTGGCATTATAATGATAAGTTAAATATGTATAATTAGGTCGTTATCAAATTCCTCCACACTTAGCTATTGCTTGCCCTCAAGCAATCAAAGCGAGAATACAAATTCAATTTTAAAAATGCTTTTAAGTGTTGTGAAGTATGATAGGAAAATGATTTAATTTTTATGAATAACAAAAGCAAATGACAAAATAATTTCAGCACCTCACATGGATAGTGTTTGGATTTTAAGTTCACACAAATGTCACTCACAAAAGGGTAAATGTAAGGTAACACTCAATTAGCTCGGACATAAAATAGATAGCTACCATAGGTTTGTACATGACACATAAACATAACTGTTACGGTGTGAGCACCAGATAGATTTTCAAAGAAGCAAAACGTGATAAATGATGTGGGTGTAGGATCAAAAAGGTATGCCTTTGTTAAAGTCATTGAACAAACTATACTAGAATACTTGAATATTTTTTTCTTTCTTTTTCATACATTTTTTTAGAGTACATCATAAAATTTATAACTTGACAATTAGTTAGGCATAACATATAAGGATATTGGCACAATGGATAATATAACACATGCGTACGAGTGCCACATATTTTAGTAAGCCAGTGTAGCTTAACTAAAATGATATAAGGGTGATTTTATTTTGCTTCCTTTCGAAAATATCTATTAATTAACCTCATTGTGGTTTAGTAAATTATGATCAAGCACAAATTCTGAAGCATACTAGATTATCGGCTTTCACACAAAATAGAGAAATATAAGGCTAAGTTTTTCTCACATATTTGGGAAATGGATTTTATGTTAAATTATAATGTCAATCAATGAGATTTTTTCTTTGCTAAAAACTTATTTATTTACAAAACATATATATTTTTATTATTTTTCAAAAAGATTTTCATGTGGAGAAAATTTTATTTTATTTTATTTTATTTTTTTATTTTTTCTATTTGTCACCTCCTTCACACTTAAGTTGAACATCGTCCTCGAGGTAATAACTGACAAAACATTAAAAATAGGAAAAATGCAAAGGGAAACGAGAACTTCCTGGGGCTTAGTAGAAAATTGCGGGACTACGAGAGATGAATCCAGCTTAGAGCTCCAATTTGCTATTTTCCTGCATGCTATAAAACAAATCAAAACGCATGCAATATATACAAGGATAGTTTTATTTATTTACAGGTCCTCCTCCACACTTAAGTTAAAAGGTGTGGACAAAATACGGATTGCCTTCCGAATAGCGCTAAGTTTAGAGTCTTCAGCCAGACTCGGCTACTCGGATCTAATTTAAGAAGAAAGGAATTTCTTCTCCTTCGATTTCATTACAGTGTTCTTCTTCATGCTAGAGCTTAAGTCTATGTCCATTGACTATAAACGTGCTATTGTCTTTACCGTATAATTCAACATATCCGGATGGATATTGGTGTTTTACTAGATAGGGTCCAGTCCATCTCGAAGTAAGCTTAGGTTGCTTGAATTTATATTTCGAGATAAAGAGAAGTACTTTTTTCTCCTTTTTTGAATTCTTTTCTTTGTCGTAATTTACGATCATGCCAAACTTTGGTTCGTTCTTTATATAATCGTGAACTTTCATAAGTGTGATGTCGAAATTCATTTATGTAGAACAATGATAATCCTTGTATTTCAAGAGGGTTGATGTATTTCTAGAGAGAGAAACTTGGAGAGAGAAGTGAAAGAAACTATGTGTAATACTTTGAGAAATGAAACAACCAACACCTCTTTCCATGGTGGAAAGAGGTTTATATACCCAAGTCCTTAATGGACTTGGGCATCCGGCCCATGAACATGGTCATGGGTCGGGCTTAACATAAATGTAACTTAAACATTACTACGAGCGTATAACTATATTGTTGGAGTGACCGAGACTTTCTTTATACGTAAAAACATATTTCCAACAATCTCCCCCAAAGGGAGGTCACTCCAAATTTACAAAGTCCTAATCTAGCATGTTAGATCTTGTTCTTGAGCTGGTAGTCCACTTTCTCTTTCTTTCTTTAACTTTTCTTCTTTTTGTGAATATGTGTTGAATAATATCAGCCTTTTGCTTGGAACACGTTATTTTGGCCTTTCATGTGTAGTCCTTATCTTCTTGTGATGTTCGCCTTTTCGTGACTTCATGCCCCACACACTTATCCTTTTGTTGAATTCTTGAAAGTTTCAGAGTCGATACAGTGGAAGACTTTTAGGTCATACTTTCTTGAATTTGCAGAAATATTTGATGCAGAAGGAATAAGTATGTGATGACGACTTCAACAGGTACACCGCAACGCCACCGTCTTCGAATGCAGCAACATAATAAGACACGAATAAAATGGCTTAGACATTTTATTCTAATTCGGTAGCATTTTGCCTCCGGTCGGTGAAGACCGTTGGACGATATTAGATATCGTACCCGTGACGGATAGTTTCAATTAAGTAACTTCCTGACAGGATTTCGCGGGTAAACACGTTCTCTTTATTCGACCGTCCAAAGCTGACTGCGAACATAAAGAGTGAATCATTTGGATTAAAAATCCTTATGATTGAAGCCGTCAATTCATGAAACCTGGAACAAGTGAATTTCAATTAAGATATTCACCATCGTTGCTTTCCAGTTGTCACGAGCTTGATCCAAATAGAATCTTGCTTGTCACCTACCAAGTGCTGTTTGATGTTAACACTAGAAGGATTTCCACTCGTCACTGTGAACACTAAAGAGTGTCACTCTGAGTGTTCTGGCAAGATCATATGATAATGCGTAGAGGCCTGGAACGAGTTTAAGTTCAGTTAAGAATTAAACTACTGTTTCTTTCCAGTTTTCACAAGATTGGTTCTTAAAGAACCACACGTGTCACCTACCATGAGCTTGTTTGATGTTGGCTCAAGCAGGATTTCCATCTTCATTGTGTTACTTGCGTATCCCTCGGATGTTCTGGCAATATTACAAGAATACTGCGCAGGACTCATAAAAATCTCTTACTTTTCATAGTATGTAAAGAAGCAAGGAATAAATGGAAAGTGTCCTAATGAGACTTTTGAAGATCTCGTGGCTCTAGATTCGATAGTGCGTTTTGATTTAGTGAGCGATGGCTGGAGATGATTGCCACCTATTCAATATCAGTCTATTCGGAGTGAATAGACCAATAGATAACGTGTTGAACTCCGTGTGATTAAAAATTATCTTTTGAGAGATATTTGAGTTAGCTGGGGAGGGTTGTGCATTGCATCACTGGGTCCATGATGTCTATCTTCAATATCGAGAATCATTGAAAAAATGATCTCAATAGCTTATGTATTGACCCGGTTTCTGCCTAAAGTTGTAAGGAGAGCTTCTTTATTTACACCCTTTATCTTTACAATTCTTTTTCATTCTTCAACCCCTTCAATGCTTACCAATACGTCATCACTAGCACCTTGTTGTGATTGTTCCAGTGCTAGCTTAAGTACTTGGTCGGCATTCAGCTACGTTCACAATAATTCTCCATCTTTCCTAGGACTTCTAATTCTATCTAGGGAATTGTCCTTGGGAAGATTCCATCGGTTCTGATAAATCATTGGACTAATACCTATACCTACCACCCTTTTGTCACCACATCCGTCGTGAATTAAGTGTGTTTTGGGTAAGTATTGTCACCATGAAAAAATCCTTGAAAAATCACTTAAAGCACTTGTGATATTATAATCAAAGTTTTTGTGCCTTAAGTGTTTTGATCATCAAAAACGCTCCCCCTTAACATGTGCATTACACATATTAAGTTGGTTTATCTTTTAAGCCTTTTTCATTGTTTAGCCAAATATCATTAAGTCTCCTTAATCCCATTTTCTCCCCTTTCCAAAATGTTAACCATCAATATTTTGGATATTAATGGATTAATCGGTCTTTGGGTAATAAAATGAAATTAGATGCTGGCCAAAGAACATATTAATGCTCCCCCTCAAGTTAATGAGGGTAAGTTGTAGTGCTCGAGTACGATATGTTTGAAAGATTTAGAATCTCGAGAGAAATTCTTGAAAAATATCATACTTTTACACTACAACATGCCACAAAAGCTGATTATACAAAAATTAACATATTCACAATAATAGACATATGGAGTTGACCTGTTATGAGACGAACCATAATTATATGGATCGTTCCGTGAACCTACGGTGAGCTCCATATGGCCTTCCACCTACGTATCGTTCCATACTTCGTAGAAATCGGCGCTTCCTTAAAAGTTCCTCGATCTTCTTGATCGCGTACTTTGCTCCCTTTTTGCACTGGCTTGTCCAGGTGTACTTGACTGCTGGAAGTGGTAGGTCGGCACTGAGAACCTTCAGATCATCTCGAACATGCTTGAGTGTACCATCGCTGAATTTGTGTGGTTCGAAGAATCGCATAAACCGCATGAATCCAGTTTCATTTGGATAAAATATCTCTGCTTCCGGTGTCGTGGTCCCTATGTACGGCTTCTTGTTCTTGTGAAAATTACTGAGCGGAGTTGTATGGGAAAGTTGCAAGTTTAGCTGTTTCTGATAGCTCTCTACTCCAAGTTGAAAGTCTTCCACCCGGTTTTGAATGACGATTTTTCTTGCATATTGACGAAGGTTGGAGCTCAAAGCAATGACAATCGCAGGAATCAAATGGTCGACTTTTTCCTGAGCCAATAACAACAGAAGATCTTCGATGTCTTCAAGTTGAAGGTACTGGAGATCACTTTCGTCAATTCGGTATTCTTTCTCATCAGTACGTTTGAACACGATTACATTCAAGTAATCATAACCGAAGACAGTCTGAGTGGTTGCTCCTTGGATGCTTTTGATTTTGTGATCTGAGACAATAGAAGAACCTCTCTTTGGACGATGGAAATGATTGTAAGCTAACCTTTTCTTTGCAGTCCAGTGAGAGATTCCAAGTGATGCAAAAGTATAATAAAACTTGAGAAGTTTCTTTCTCCATAGTGCATCAGGTACTTTATCTTTGATCCATGGAACGTTCTCCAGATTAACAGCCTTGAGCATAGTAAGTGACGTGGCATATTTCTTCGCGCCTTTTTCAAGATACTCGAGATCGTGAGAAACAAAGTGCTCTATTGGGATCATTGCAGAACCGGCGATGACTGTGGGTGTAAGAGGTCGTAACACTGGAGTCTGAATTCCCGTAGTCGTCGCTCTCATTGCCTTTGTAAGCTCATTTAAGTGATATTCTACTTCATTATGGTTGATCTTCAAAGTATCAAAGAAGTCCACATTTGCGGCTGCCATTTTGATAAGATCCGGAGTCATTGTCGTTTTCCCATGAGAATACCTTAGAAAGGATGAGAAATCGATAGGATTGTTTAGAAATTGAGTCAGCTCCATTTCAGTTGCTGTGTCGAAAGGATGTTGTGGTGCTGCATTTGTAAGCCAGAGTTGCTCCTGTACCGTATCATCGATGATAAGAGATTCAGCAAACATTGGTTCTGGCACATTTAAATCTTCAACTTCCATATCAGAGATGTGCTGATCTTTAGATGGTGTTGAAGGTTGTTCTTGTGTCACCGGTATATCATCGTGAGGTTCTTCTTCGAGCATTGACCCTGTGGGTTCTTCTTCTTGCGTAGACACAGGAATTTTGTCTTCTTGCATATGTTCTACAGATTCATTGTGAGAATCATTAGTAAAAACTGGTTTAGTAGATATACCTGTGTCAATATGTTGTGTTTCTGGTACAGTAGACTCCACCGTCTTTTCTGCGGTTTCAGCAACGCTTTTTGCAGCTTCCTCAATACCTTTCTCAGTTGCCTTATCGCCTTCATCCTTATTTGACTCTTCGGCATTAGTACCCGTTTTGTCATTCTTATCACCCTTGTTGGTTCCATTACAGTCGTCATTATCATCATCTTCATCCTCATCCTCATCTGTATCCTCGTCCTCATCTTCATCTTCATCCTTATCCTTTTCTTCCTCATCATCTTCTTCCTCCTCATCTCCTTCCTTATCCTCTTCCTCATTTTGATCATTGTCACCATCATCATGATCACCGTTACCCTTATTATCTTCCTCCTCTAGCTCGTCTTCATTGTCAGACTCAGAGTCGGTAGTATCTGCAGGTGTATCTTCAATAATTGCTTTGTTGAGATATTGCAGAATTTTTCGTTTATTTTTCGATTTATGAGCCCCTATATTTAGCAGACGTGTCTGTAACAATTTCGTTAGTTGAAGGGTAGATAAACCATTACCGACAATAGTTGGTAGCTGCTGATCAACATATGACTTGACTTCTTGTCGAATGATCTTGGTCATTTTCTCATCAATTGATCCAAGAAAGGCAGCATTCTCTTTGTCACGAGTTTTCTTCTTTCCAAGGAATGATTTGTGTTGTTCTTTAAGTTTAGACACTCTGCCGGATATTTTATTAAGTGTAGGCTCATCAAGTTACGGTTCCTTGAGAGGTTGTGTGTCGGGAGTGGTGAATCTTTCAGTCAATGAAGCTATTTGTTTAGCTTGAGCCTCCAGCTGTTGTTAAAGAGACTTGATCAGTGGATCACTGACTGTGAGGAATGGGTTGGAGGTGGATGATACTTGTTGTACTGATGGTGGAGGTGTAACCATGACTGTTAACGTGGTGGTGGATGATACGGGTTGTTCAAGGATAGGTGATGGTGTAGATTCAGTGATTGGGGCGGTGGTTGATACAGGTTGTTCAACTATTGATGATGACGGTGAAGATACAGTCGTTGGGGTGGAAGTTGATACCGGTTGTTCAACAAGTGCTGGTGTGATAGTTGGTGTTATGACTTCACTGATGACCGGGGTGGATAGTGGTGGAGTGGTGGTTGATGTAACAGAAGTTATGGGAACATCCACCGTGTTTTCATTTGTATATGGATCAGTATTTGTAACCTCGACACCCTCCCCTTCCAAATTAAGATATTTCATAACATCGTCAGAGCCGGAAGTAGACTTACTTTGAAGTTGAGTTTCTGGTATGAAAGTTGCATGAGCCTCGTCGTGTACCACCGTGTGAGTTGGTTCCGGTAAAGATGTGTTGACATTTACATCATGATACAACAAATTTGTATCTGTGTTTGCACTGCTACCACCTTCTTCACTCTGCTCACGACTTTCAAAATGGAAGTTATCAGTATCTTCATAAGCATCTTCATCGGTAGGATCTTCATAAAATGCCATGTCAGCATCAGGATTACCAAATTCCTCTAAGTCCTTAAACAGTCTTGAGCCTGATCCTATGGAGGTTTCAAAAGCTTCCTCTCTGCTTTGTTGAAGAATAATACGCAGTCGTTTGGCTTCAGAAATGGTTTGTTGAGCTGGTTCATCTGAAGCAACACATGCTTCTTTACCTTTAGTTTGCTTTGCTTTCTTTGGCCTTCTGAGTGGTACTTCTTCCTGTTCTTCCTCAGTATGGATCGTCTCATCTTCATATTCATCAACTATTTGCATTTTCCCTGTGCCTTTATCTTTGGAGGAAGCAGTCGATTGGCGCTTTGAAACTCTTTTCTTGCGTTTACCTTTTTGCTTCTCTAAGGGAAGTGAATTTGCTCGTCGATACTATGTGTCAATACCATTAAGCATCTCTTGATATTTATCACTTTCCTTGATTCCTTCATTTATCATTGTGTCAGGTACTAGGGCAGGACGTAATGCATACTTTGTGGAATTAGTATCTGCATTCATTTTTAGAATCACATAGTCATCATCTTTTGTGTGGTAGAAGAAATTCCCGCGAGTGTCAATGGTTGGGTCATTCTTCATAAAGTGGTTGATGATGAGCTTGGTGAATCTTGGGAATGGAAGATGCACTGATTTCTTCTTGGTTCCAGTAAACTGATAACAAAATTCTTGCCAGAGAAGGAGTGCATAGTCTACTTTAGATGCCGTGTAAAGTCCCCAAAACATTTGAGCCTGAGGTGGTCTCATTGCGTCAGAGCCCCGAGTCTTTCTAGTAAGACATTTGACAATGATGGTGATAAGTGCTTTCCAGGGTTTCCCTATGTGTGATGTATTGAACTGGGATAGGTTGTCGATTTCACCTTCATAATTCATATCACGAATGACTCGAAACAATTCATCGGTCTTTGGGTTAGCCACAAATTGTTCTCCTTGTGCCAACTTAGGAAATTTAAACAGTTGCTGAAAGATGCTCAAGTTAAGTACCATTGGCGTTTTGTTTAGTTGGAATGAGATAGTCTTTTTAGAAAGTGTTGCAGTGTTCCAGAACTCGTGCATGTAGACTTCGGGAATAGAGGCAGTACATCTGAATGCATCTTTGATGGGTGAGATGTCCAGGATATCTGTGGCGATTTTGAAAGCTGCTAAAGACGGATCAAAATCCTCTTGTAAATGAGAGTTGTTCTCAGCATATGGTAGCCTGTTGCTGAGTGAAACAAGTTCGAGATCATGTTGTCGTTGTTGTTCTTCTGTGATCAACATCTTCCTGCTTTGATGACATAAACACAAATGATATACACAAAATATATATAGCTTAAGACTAAGTCAATTTGTAGCATTAGCAGAAGTACACGACAATCATTAGCGTATTACATTTAGAGAACAGCAATAACTAGATCACGACACATGTCTATAGGTGCCACCTAACATGATACTAGCATGACAATCCTATAACACATCACAACCTTATAGTGTTAACATAATACTATAAGCTATCACAATATTTCCAAGACTACTCATTGCAAGCTTATAAGTCATCGGAATAATAACAATCCTAAATCCATCGCAATCTTACACACCATCGGAATCCTTAAACGATCGGAATGATTAAGCATCACAATCCTATCGCAATCTTACACCCATCGCAATGTGAGACCATCGCAATCCTATCACAATAATGTTCTATCGGAATCACCTAGTCATCGCAATATAGTGTGATCCATCGCAATTTGAAAAATGATCGCAAAAAGTCCCCATCGCAATACCATTACAATGCCATCGCAATAATGCATCGGAATACATCATCGCAATACGCCATCGCAATGCGTCATCGTAATGACCCATCGCAATGAGCCATCGCAATGAGCCATCGGAATGACCCATCACAATAGCCCATCGCAGTGAGTCATCGGAATGACTCATCGCAATGACTAAGCATCGCAATGTGGTGTCGCAATGATCATCACAATCTGAGACTGGGATTCGATCTTTCCTTTGACTTTACGATTCCTGGAGTATGGCAACGTTTTAAACAAATCTGGGAAAGACCTTTGTGCATCTAGTCAATCTAAGCAAATCCCACTAATCAATTTACAGTTTCATCGCAAAACGCAAAAACCCTAATTTTTGGATTAACTATGATCTCGGGTTGTTTGTGCCAGTTTTAAGATAAGAAATGTAATAACAATTAAAGCAAGAAACGATACCTAGATGCGTGAACGGAGTGCAAGCAATCAAAACTCAAATTTTGAAGGTCAACAATGGCGGGGAGTGTTTTTGTGTTTGTGTTTGTGATGGAAAAGAAACAAGGAATGGGGAGGGGGGTATAGTGTTTGACTTGGTCAACTTTGTGCCAAAGTTACACATGAAACCCCCACTTTGCAACATTTGCAAAAATGGTCCCCCAGTTAGTAGCATTAGTTAAGATCATTAGGATTAACCAAATAACTTAACGAAGTACTAACCCGTTTCACAATCACGAACACATACACTCAACGCCAAATTCCAAATAACCTATACTTGAATGAATATTTCACACAAGGCACACTTAGCACTTAATGATGATGATTAACGGTTTATATTTTCTAAAACCCCTTTTTGAAGACCAATTTCAATTCCAAGAAGATTTAATATTTGCTCCCCCTTAACCACGGACCCGTTTTCTATTTAAAGAGTTGTAGTCAATGATGTTAAAGAAACAAATATCCATGAAGACATTTTCCGGTTAAGTGATTGGTTGGAACGATTCTGGTGGCAATAAGATTTCTCTTATTTTGACAAAATAAGTGCACTGATACGTACACTAATTTGTGTTAGACCAAGTTATAAAGTAAACTTAGTCCCTTACAAGGTTTTAAAGTAAACCTTGCCCGAGAAAAATAATTCTCGTTGTGAGCCAACGTTTTCATAAGAAATACGTGACTTTAATGCGAAAAGCGGGTTGCAGTCTGAAATAACTACAAGCTATAATGGGCATGTTTTAAAAGATGTACAACTTTTATACGGACTCTATTTATGGCGACGTGTCAATTTTAATCGACATTTCTAAAGCCGTAAATATTACCGTACTAAAAGACATTCCCGTTTTAAAAAGAAAAATATTTTTGGATTTTCTTGATTTTATATTTTTTATGGTTTTTGTATGTTTTATATTTTTGTATTTTTCTTTTGGTGGTTTAAATATATACGATAATATACAAGATCACGATCAAAGGATACTCTAGAATAGTTTACCACCACTATTCTTCAGATTCTTCTGCCAATTCCTTAAGTGTCGCTGGTGAGAATGATTTCATGCCTAGCTTTTCGATCAAAAACTCGATACGTCCTCGATCTAAGGCCTTTGTGAATATATCTGCCAGCTGATACTTAGTGTTGACGAAGTACAGTTCGATCACTCGATTTTCCACTTGCTCTTTGATGAAGTGGTAGTGTATGTCAATGTGCTTCGCCCGGAATGTTGAACATAGTTGCAGCACAGAGCAATTGCACTTTTGTTATCACAGTACATCGGGATGTTGTTGAATCCAAGACCGTAGTCAGTTAATTGTGATCTCATCCAAAGAACTTTAGCACAACAACCGGACATAGCAATGTATTCAGCCTTTGTACTTGATATCGCAGCGCTTTTCTGCCTTTTTGATGCCCAACTAACAAGTCTATCTCCAAGAAGTTGCACACTGCCAGAAGTGCTACGTCTAGTATCTTGACACCCAGCATAATCTACATCTGCATATGAGATTAGTGCAATAGAGGAATCCTTCGGATACCACAGACCACGATTAAGTGTTCCTTTAAGATACCGAAAGATCCTTTTCACAACATGTAAGTGCTTTTCGGTAGGCCGAGCCTGATACCGGGCACACATGCATATAGCAAATTGCAAATCAGGCCTGCTAGCAGTCAGATAGAGAAGGGTGCCAATCATTCCACGGTAAAGTTTAGGATCGACAGCTATCCCTTCCTTATCTTCATCTAACTTGGATCTCTCCACCATTGGAGTATCCACGGGGCCACAATTTTCAAAATGATTCAAGAGCAAATTTGGATTGATTAATAAAGATGCCTCTGGGATTCTAAGAAATTTGCAACCCTAAGAAAAATGAAATTTTTCCCATCATCGACATCTTAAAACATGTGGACATAATTTTCTCAAAATGGTCAGACAGTCTTTGATTAGTAGCAGCAAATATTATAACATCAACATAAATTTGTACCAGTATCATGTCGTTGTCCTCCTTGATAATAAATAATGTTGGGTCCACATTGCCTTTGGAGAAGCCTTTCGAAATGAGATAATACGATAGGAAATCATACCACGCGCGTGGAGCTTGTTTCAACCCATAAAGAGCCTTCTTGAGCTTGTACACGTGATTAGAATACTCCGAGTTGACGAATCCATTCGGCTGGCTTAAGTAGACATCTTCCCTTAATTCACCATTGAGAAATGCCGTCTTAACATCCATTTGGTATACGATCATGTTCATGTGAGCAGCATAAGCAAGGAATAGTCTAATCGCCTCCAATCGTGCAACAAAAGCAAAGGATTCTCGAAAGTCAATACCCAAAGCTTGTTTGTAACCTCTAGCAACCAATCTAGCTTTGTTCTTCAACACTCCACCTAACTCATCGAGTTTAACCTTATATACCCACAACAATGTAAGGATTTCAACGTTGCTGGGTAAAGGAACTAATTCCCACACTTCAAGACGTTGAAATTCATTAAGTTCCTCTTGCATAGCTTCAATCCAAGATGATTTTGTCATGGCTTATTACCAATTTTTGGGTTCAGTATCAGAAAGAAATGCATCAAAGTAGCAATATAATGCATGTTCTTGGAGTTGGTGGCGTGTTAAGACTGGTCAATTGATGTCACCAATAATATTACGGATTGGGTGATCCTTTTTCCATTTTGTATTGTGATTTTCAATCCGTGGTGGTCGGGAGTGAACGATTGCAGGAGCTTTCTCTGAGGTAGACGCACCGTTAGGGTCTTCAGGTATTTGTGAACCAAAGAAAGGAAGCTCTTGTGAGTGAGCGAATTCCAAATCGTGATCATAAGGATACTCTTCAACATCATTAGGAACGAGTTGGGGTGATGCTTCAGGTGTAGTTTGTGAATTGGTGGGGGATGGGACATCTGGTTCAAGAGTAACAGTAGATGTCTCGGACTGATTTCCATTATCTTGAGCAACAACTTCGGGAAACGAAGCTACTACTGCAGGTGCTGGAGAATCATTACTAGGTGGATCAAAGAATTCATCAAACATAGGTTGAAATAACTCATCCCACTCGGACCTTGTAGGTGGTATAAATGATGGAGAAGTAGGATTGTTGGGAGTTAATCCGGAACTGATTGTACCGGTTCCCATCTCATGTAATGCGGGTTTAGAGCTGTGTTGCCAGAAGCCATCGCTGTCAGCTCATCAAAATCGGCATCCAAAGTTTCTACTATCTTGCCAAGACGACGGTTATAAATTCGGTAAGATTTCTTTGCAGGCGAGTAACCAATGAAAATTCTAATATCAGCCTTCGGTTGAAGTTTACCCAAATTCTTTCTATTTGTATTTGGATAACACAGTACACCAAACACATGAAGAAATGAAATATCGGGTTTGTGTCCATGAAGTAGCTCATATGGAGTTTTACCATGGTGTTTACGAATAATGGAGCGGTTTTGGGTATAACATGCGGTTGCCACTGCTTCAGCCCATAAGAATAAATGAGCATTCGCATAAATCAACATAGTTCTAGCAGCTTCCATAAGTGTACGGTTACGTCTTTCCACGACATCGTTTTGTTGTGGAGAGCGGGCAACAGAAGTTTCATGTGAAATACCTACCTTTTCATAATAGTCTCGTAGAGTTTGATTAACGAACTCAGTTCCATTATCAGTGCGAATGCGGCGAACAGTAGCATGAAGACGTACTTGGATCATCTTTAAGAAAGTAATAATATACTATGGTGCTTGATCCTTAGATGCTAAAAATTTTACCCATGTAAACCTTGAGAAATCATCCACCATGACGAGGATGTATTCTACCACTCACACTAGCCGTACGTATTGGCCCGCAAAGATCCATGTGCAAAAGATACAGTGGTTCTTGGTTGGTGTCTTCGGCTTTAGGTTTGTATGATTTCTTGGTGCTTTTTCCCAAAGAACACGCGGAACATAAATGATCCTTGTCGAACTTAAGTTTTGGAAGACCAAGAACAAGTTCGTTTTTAGCCAAATGGTTTATAGCATCAAAGTTAAGATGAGATAACCGGCGATGCCACAGCCATGACTTGGTCTTGGATGCTTTGGAGAGAAGACATATAGGAGAGGCGGCCATCATGTTTTGAATGGACAGTTTGTAGAGATTATCCCCTCGAGAACCCTTTAACAAATCATTTCCTGCAAGATCGCGAATAAAGCAAGTATGTTGTCGAAAAGCCACCTCAAGATTTGAATCGCAAAATTGTCCCACTAAAAATAGATTGTGACCAAGTCCCTCCACATAATAAACCCTTGAAATCGTAACATTCCCAATTTGGTATTCACCATAACCCATGATCTTCGCAATATGGTCGTTGTCGAAATTAACCGTTCCTAGAAACTTGCTGACGAAATTTCTAAGCATCGAGCGATTTCCGGTCATATGCTTTGAGCATCCAGAGTCCAAGTACCAGAGGATGATTTGGACCACCTGAAAATATCACCAGACAAGGACGATGTATCGGAATCTAGTAGTTCCTCTGTGTTAGCAGGTACAGATATAATTATCTTAGATTTGCTAACCGAAGAATTCTTAGGCTTCTAAACTTTCTTCCTAAATGTCGGCTTAGATTCTAGTTGTCTAAGATCTTCTTCACTGGTAGGCACAATAGTGGGGGCAGACCTAGTTAAAGGGCGCTTTTTCCATTTCTTAGTGCTAGTGTTCCTATTTAAAGGACACTGAGACCTAACTTCCGTGGATGTGATCCTAGTTAAAGGGCACTTTGTTCCATTAGCAGTAAAGGTCCTGCCATTAGGTTTCCATTGCCAACCAAATTGGGTGAATTTCTTCCCCGTTGGAATCCATTCAAGATTGTCCCTAATTGCATACATTTCATTCACGTGATCAACAAGGCATAAATCATGACGCTGAGAAAACATGCATTCATTACAATTCCAACATCACAAATTCGAATTCACATTTTGCTTAGGCTTCTGCACAGAAGCAGATCCTTTTGTCTTAGATACATGATTCTTTTTATTTGAAACTGAAATAACATTCCTAGGGTGAACTTCTACTTTCTTCTTCACATTCCTACTAGTGGAAGGCTTGATCCTATCTTTCTTGTCTTGAGATCCTTTAGCCTTAGTAGTCATAATTACTCCTGTAGAAGCCATGGGAACATTAGTGACAGATTTTGATGTAGCCTTGATGGGTGTGTTTAATATAGGCTTAGATCCTGGATTCTTATTAAATGGAGTAATGGAAATGGTGATGGTTTGATGTTTCGGGGGTACAGATATCGGTTGCCCAATGTACTCTAAGTTTGCTAAACAATCCTGAACGCGATCCACATATAATAAAAGCTCATATAGAAGATGACTTGTGGGATCTAGTTCACGCATGTCATCAATGATCTCTCTAGAAAGATCTGCATGTTCTAAGTCATTTTTCATGTATGTGGCAAACTTAGTTGGACTATTCTTAAATTTTGGATCCCGATATAGCACACGTGGGTTGGGTTTTGGAGCACTAGAGGTCGAGGCAGAGATGGTGGCTGGATTATCAACAACTTCTTGTCCTTTGAGTTGAAGTGTCTCCTTTAATTCAGCCAAAACCATGTTTTTGTCTATGAGTTGAATATTTAAGTCAGAGATTTCCTCGCACTTACGGTTCAATTGGTCAACGAGTGACTTTTGCTCTGCCGCGTTAAAAGCGAAGCGTTCTTCTAACGAACCATAAATATCTGAGAAACCCTGCTTTACTTTATCAAGCTCCCCTATCATAGAAGTAATTCTATCTTCTAGGGCATGATTCTTAATCTATGCAGCCTCTAGTTCCAATTTCTCTGCTACCGATTCTCTCTTAAGTCTCATAATTTCTTCCTCTAATGCCTGAACTACCTGAATCATCTTGTCCCTTGTCTCAACGGAGTTTTCACAATCATTTTTTTAAAAGAGTTTCATTTTTAGATTGATTTTCAATTTCAAGAGATATACAATGTTGTTGAAGCTCATTAAAACGTTTTGAAAGTATAAGAATCTTGAAGCTTTAAAAATTCAGCGTTAGATTCATGACAAGAAGGATTATCTACATTAATCATAAGCTCAACAATATTCACAGATATATCATGCACATCGCCACATTTATTCACAGTAGATGAAATCTCATGAGCATATTTAAGAGTAACAACTTGCATCACTTCGAGAGACACTATATGTTCTAAGAATAGGTCATATTCGGATAAAATCTTTTCTTTCTCAATTAAATGTTGTTCATAAGCATCATCCATTTCATAGAAAACTTTTTGAACTTCACCTATTTAAAAGCTTAGATTTCCCGCGAGATAATAGACTCCATTTTTAATATTGTTTACAAACGGAACGATCTCTTTCTCAAACACCGTTTTCATGTGTTCGAAAGCCCATTCTCCAGCGGTTTGAGCCGTTGAAGTCGTACATTCCAGGATGACCTTGTCAAACTCGGTAAGGTATCGCTCAATCTCTTCCAAGCTGAGCTTTACCGTACTTACCGGTGGAAGATTCTTAGGAATTTCCTTCGGTTCGTCCGAGTTAACGAGTGTAGGAAGTATACTAAGGCTTTCTATAGTAGGCATGTAAGCGGATGTATGGATAGATTTCTTTTGCATATTAAATCGAGTTCTAAGATCTATTTTTGCATTTGTTGCATTCATTTGTGCATAGTCATACTCAGGATATGTAGGAAGTAATTTTAACCGATTCTCTTCATATGGTGACATGCTCTCAGATTCATTTAAGACAATCGAATCTAATACCAATCCTAACTTGGTTGCATCATAAAGTCGTGGGTTGTGGTGAAATGCTTGCTTTGCATACCCCGGGTTAGGTGGTAGGTCTATTAGACGCGATAGATTGAACTCTTGAACAGAAGAATGAAACAAGTGTACTAAGTGTGAAGCATAGTATTGTTTTAAAAGCAAAATTTCAGTCTTTTTAACTCTCTCAGATGCCTTAATTTCCGTTTCAACCCTTTTAGACTCGAGAATTTCGAAATCCGTTTGTAGTTTTTGAAAATTATTAACGACTGACTCTTTTTCTTTAAGTTCTTTCGAAAGATTTGCTCTTAAACTCTCAATTTCTAGCAGATTATCCATTTGGACTTGCCTAAACCTATCAAATTCATGATTGGTTAAGGTAGTAGACACTGGAGTTAATTCCAAGGTTTTAACCTTTCCTTATGCAAAGCAAGCTCGGCAGATAAAGTCTGATTAACACTGAGGGTTTCAAGGACCGCATTATTCATTTGACTAAGAAAAGATGCTGAGATCATAACCAAATCAGGTTGAGCAAACGAATTTATAGTCGTAATAGCTCCCGGTTGTGGTTCACTCAAAGTCTAGGGACTTGCATTGATATTGCTATCATTGTTTGTCTCCTCGATTGAGGTACTAACCACCGAAGGCTGTTCCGGATACTCAGACACTTGCTCAACTTGATAAGTTACAATACTAGTATCCGTAGCAGTATTTGGTACCTCAGAAATTGTGTCAGCTCCATAAAGTGAAAGATTTGCCATGAGAGCTGCTTTGGCGGTATTGAGATCATCACAATCAGAGTCGTATGCATCCAAATCATCACATTGATATGTGGCATTTTTTGTGATGGCTGTTGTGAGAACGTCAGTGTCCGCGACTCCCGGATCTGCGAGAAATGCCAACTCTTCTTCATCGAGCTCACGTCATTGGGCTTGAGCATTCACCAAGTAGATCTTCTCCTGAAACCATGTGCTATCCCTTTTCCTCTTGGGATGCTTACACTCTCGGGTCATGTGCCCTTCCCCTTTGCAGTTGTAGCATATAATCATCTTTGTTTTGCCAGTGTTATTAACTCTTGTAGCAGCAGTGTTAGATGAACGTGCACCAGCAGTAGATGAATTGGGTCTCCCCTGAAGTGGTTGCACCATGACTCTGCCATCTTGAATTGTAGCCTGTTGTCGAGAGTTAGAAGAGTTCCTTAACTGATTGTTAGTTGTTGCTGGTCCTCTGTAACCTCGTTTGTTCAATGTTTGAGTGAGATAAGCAGACATTTGAGCAAGTATATCAGTAGGACTATCCCCTTGTCTAAACTCAGGGACAGGGATTTCATCATCACAGTAGAATGCTGGTGCTGATTGAGCTACAAGCTGATTTGATAGAACACTAACTTGTTGTGAGTAATGGGTTGAGGAGCCTCAAGTTGTTGATAGGTAATAGAAGGGTTTGTTGGAGGTTGATAAGGTGAATACTGGTGTGAAGCATAAGGTAACAGATGTGAATCGCCTTGTGATGATGTTGTTGGTTGCTTGTATTTTTGGTGATAAGATGTAGGTGGTTGTGGCAAGATCGAGTACTGTGGGAAGCTTGGTGTTTGATACAATGGTTGATAGGAATATTGGTGTCCCAAAGCCAGCGGAGAGTTTTGGTATCACAATGTAGGATGGTTTGCCATTAATGCCAATGGTTCTTGATAAGATCCCTGAGAGATTCGATTTTGGATCACATGCTTCTCGTGTTGTTGTAAGAAAGCATAGAGTTGATCTAAATTTGACTTGTGCAAATCTCGAATCATCTTAACATCGGTGACATATTGACTCCATTCTTGGGGTAACGTGTTCAAGAACTTTGTGTTTAGTTGAAACTGTTCAATCCTTAGATTATACACGTTCATGTCATTCATCAAAGTAGTGAAACGCCAGTAGTAATCATGAAGAGTCTCCCCTGGAATGTATGTAAACCTATCAAACAAGTGATACAATTGACACTCTCGTTCTTGCTTAGTTAGAGAGGTCCCTTATAACAAAACAGCTAATCGATCCCAAAGATTCTTTGCCACTGTGTGTTCACTTACCATTCTATAGATATCGGGTGGAAGGGCTTGAAGTATTGTCTGAACGGCCCTTTCATCTGCATCGGCAATGATTTTGTTAGCATCGGTCAACTCATGATATAACCTTTCCCTCGTCACATTGTTGACGGTAACTTCTCCCCAATCTAATGGACCTTTTTCAATTGATTGAAGCATAAGTCGACCATTAGGTTTGCCCATGATGTACGTTTTCATGCGACCTTTCCATGCTTCAAATAAATCTTTGATGAGCAAAGGTGGGCGAGTGTCGGTACCCGAGATGATTGAGATATCGGTAAGCAAAGTCATTGTTGGCATATATGAATTTGAATTCATTTTATGATCCCTTGAATAAAGATTATCATAAATGATCGAACAATGAAATAAGGTTATGTGTTTTTGTATTGTTGAATGAAAGATGTTATTATCTTTTTGTTGTGTTTGTTTTTGAAATTTACCAAATTACTAAATTAATGCAAGATAGAAAAATCCTCTAAGTTATGCAACTTTTATCCAAAAACAAATTCTATTGGAATATGTCAAGTGTCGAAATGTTGCTTCTGTCGGAATACCCTTTCTATCGGAATGATTGCAAGTATCGGAATGTTGGTACTATCAGAATGTTGGTTCTATCGGAATGTTGATCTGTTGGAATGTCAATCTGTCGGAATGTCCTTCTATCTGAATATTGGATCTGTCGGAATGTTGATCTGTCGGAATGTTGATCTGTCGGAATATACTGATCGCAATATGGCTAAAACTATTTGGACAGAGTAACGACTCAATATCGCTTAAAAACCGTCGGAATCCGCGATCGCAAAGAACGATCGGAATAACTCGTCGGAATAAGGTATCGGAATCCGTGTGATCGCAAAGTAAAACCCTTAGGTTATTGCGATCGAGCCTCACTCACTTGTACTTTCCAAATGAATCAATTGCTAGAATTTCGAAAAGATGAAAACAAGAAAGTTCTTAACTTTTGATCCAAAAGACTTGTGTCTTAACCGAAACCAAGATACCCAAATCACTACTACACGAATAAAGAAGGTATGCGACTTAAGAACACTAACAATCACGAAAAAAATTGAAACTTTGGTAAACAACACTCAAAAACATACGAAATGCTTAAATAAGCATTAACAACATAAAGACCAACCTATATTTCATCCCATGCTCTTGATACCAATTTTAGAACAATGATAATCTTTGTATTTCAAGAGGGTTGATGTATTTTTAGAGAGAGAAACTTAGAGAGAGAAGTGAAAGAAACTATGTGTAATACTTTGATAAATGAAACAACCAACACCTCTTTCCATGGTGGAAAGAGGTTTATATACCCAAGTCCTTAATGGACTTGGCCTCCGGCCCATGAACATGCTCATTGGTCGGGCTTAACATAAATGTAACTTAAACATTACTACGAGCCTATAACTATATTGTTGGAGTGACCGAGACTTTCTTTATACGTAAAAACGTATTTCCAACAATCTAACTCGTGAAGTTGAAAGTTACGTTTTTCTCCGGCTGCAATAAGATATGGGTTGTAGTTTTTAAGTGCCCAATATGCACGATGTTCAATTTATATTGGCATATGGCATGTTTTTTCATACAACAGTTTGTACGGTGTGGTTCCAGTTGGTGTTTTGAACGCGGTCATAGAGCATCTTCTAAATTTTTTGACCAACAAGCAGGGTTGTTTTGAACGGTCTTTTCAAGTATACGTTTGAAAGCTCTATTAGTGTTTTCAAATTGGCCACTCGTTTGAGGGTTGTAAGATGTGAAAAATCGGTGGGTCACTCCATATCTTTTCATAATATTTTCTATGAGTTTGTTACAGAAATGAGTTCCTCTATCGCTTATTAGTGCTTTTGGAATTCAAAAGCGACAGAATAATTTCTTTAAGAATGCGATAACAACTCTTGCATCGTTTGTTTGTAAAGCTTGAGCTTCGGCCCATTTCGATACATAGTCGACGGCGACTAAAATTTATACACATTTGTAAGATTTAGGAAATGGTCCCATGAAGTCGATACCCCACACGTCAAAGATTTCGCAGACTTTGGATGTTGTTTAGAGGCATTTCGTCTCTTTTAGAAATATTTCCAGTCCTTTGACATGCTTCACATAGTCGTACTAAGGTATGAGCTTCACGAATAATTGTTGGCAAATAAAAGCCAGCGTCGAACACTTTTTTAGCGGTGGTGTTCGCGGCGTAATGTCCTCCGGTCGGTCCGTAGTGACATTCATCGAGAATTTTTCTAGATTCGAATCCGGAAATACAACGTCGGATTATTCCATCGGAACTGATTCTAAATAAGTAAGGATCGTCCCAAAGGTATATTTTTAGTTCAGAGAAAAATCTTTTCTTTTGTGGATGCGTCATTCCTTTTCGTAAAATACCTACAGCCAAATTGTTTGCAAAGTTTGCGAACCATGGTGTATTGTTTGTACTTACTTGCATTATATGCTCATCGGGAAAGTCATCGATTTCATCATCGCTAGAATCATCATTCACTATGCGAGATAAATGATCGGCAACAACATTTTCAGCTCCTTTTTTATCTTTAATTTCCAAATCAAATTCTCGTAAAAGCAATATCCATCGTATTAGACGAGGTTTGGCGTCTTGATTTTTGAACAAGTATTTTAAAGCTGAGTGATCGGTGTAAACTATTGTTTTTGACAACACGAGATATGATCAAAGTTGGTCAAACGCGTAAACTACAACCATAAATTCTTTTTCCGTAATTGTATAATTCTGTTGGGTTGCGTTAAGATTTCTACTTGCAAAATAGATGGGATGAAATTGTTTACCATCTTTTTGTCCAAGGACGGCTCCAAGGGCATGTTCACTTGCATCGCACATAAGCACAAATAGAAGGTTCCAATTGGGGCTTGTAATAATAGGTGTGCATGTAAGTTTTTCTTTAAGTATTTCGAATGTTGAAAGACATTCGTCGTTAAAATAAAACGTTCTTTCTTTCTCTAAAAGTTGAGTTAAAGTTCTTGCGATTTTCGCAAAGTCTTGATAAATCGTCGGTAAAAACCGGCATGACCTAAGAAACTTCTAATGCCTTTAACATTAGTAGGTGGTGGGAGTTTTGAGATCACGTCTATTTTTGCTTTGTCAACTTCAAGGCCGACTCCAGATACTTTGTGTCCTAGCACAATTCCTTCTTTAACCATAAAGTGACATTTTTCCCAGTTTAGCACAAGATTTGCTTCTTTGCATCGTGCTAACATTTTATCGAGATTGTTTAGACATGTGCCGAAAGAATTTCCAAAGACGGAGAAATCGTCCATGAAGACTTCGACTGATTCTTTAATTATATCGTGAAAGATTACAATCATACACCTCTGAAAAGTAGCAGGTGCATTGCATAAGCCAAAAGGCATGCACCTATAAACATAAGTACCAAATGGACAAGTAAACATGGTTTTGTCTTGATCTATAGGGTCGATTGGGATTTGAAAGTATCCAGAAAAACCATCGAGGAAACAAAAGTATTCATTTCATGCGAGTCTTTCTAACATTTGATCCATAAAGGGTAAAGGAAAATGATCTTTCGCGGTTGCATCATTTAGTTTTCGATAATCAATACAAACTCTCCATCCGGTGATGGTTCGTGTTGGTACTAATTCGTTGTTTTCAATAGTTACTACAATGATGCCTCCCTTTTTAGGTACGCAATGAATAGGACTAACCCATGGACTATCGACGATTGGGTAGATTATTCCAGAGTCTAAGAGTTTAAGGATTTCTTTTTTAACAACATCTTTCATGTTAGGATTTAATCTTCGTTGTTTTTCAACTATTGATTTCTTGTTATCCAAAAATTGGATTTTGTGTTTGCAGAAGTATGGACATATGCCAGGAATGTCAAAGGTTTTCCAAGCAAAAGCTTGTTTATGTTTCTTGATAACGTCAATTAGATCGTCTTTGTGTTCTTCAGAAAGTTGGGATGAAATAATTACAGGGAGTAATTTTTCTTCGTGAAGAAACGCATATTCAAGATGTTCAGGAAGAGGTTTAAGTTCTAAATATGTAGGAGGTTCTTCGACAGATTTCTTAACTTTGAAATCGATTTCGAAAGTTATGGTTTCAAATGGGGTTTTGATTTCTTCTTCGATTGTTTCGATTGGTTCATCATCTGTATGGTCGGCTATGAAGGCATCAAATTCAGCAAAAAGTTCTTCTTCGAGGATGGTTCCTTCGATAGAATGCAAAATTTCGCTTCCTTCATCAAGAAGAGCGTCGAATTCGGCTTCAACGATTTCTTCAATGACATCGATACTAAAACAAGTATCGTCATTAGAGTACGAGTGTTTCATTGCTTCGTCGATAGAAAAAGAAATTCTATC
This sequence comes from Glebionis coronaria, assembly GCA_025667525.1. Lineage (NCBI taxonomy): Eukaryota > Viridiplantae > Streptophyta > Magnoliopsida > Asterales > Asteraceae > Glebionis > Glebionis coronaria. The sequence continues at coordinate 90,910,707 of CM046874.1, read as the reverse complement.
TTCTCCAACTCCAAGGTTGAGTTGTTTTTGCTTTAGTCTAATTATAGCATCAGCTGTGTGTAAGAAAGGTCTACCAAGGATAAGTGGTACCTTGCTATCTTCTTCCATTTCTAAGATTACAAAGTCAACAGGAAAAACAAAATTTCCGACTTCTATGAGCATGTTTTCAGCTATCCCCATTGGGTATTGGAAAGAACGGTCCGCGAGTCGAACGCTCATTTTTGTGGGTTTTAAAACGCTTTTAGAGAGTTTAGCATACAAAGAGTATGGCATGAGGTTGATATTTGCGCCAAGATCGGCCAAGGCGTTGCAAAAGTATGAGTGAGGGAAAGTACATGGGATTAGGAAACTTCTAGGATCTCTCAGTTTTGGTGGTACTTTGTTTTGGACAATGGCAGAACATTCATCATTTAGAAAAGTTGAAGAAACTTCTTCAAACTTATGTTTGCTCTTGATAAGTTCTTTGACAAATTTGCCATAATTTGGCATTCCAGCCAGAATATCGACTAAAGGCATGTTAATTCGAACTTCTTGTATTAAGTCGAGGAATTTACCATACTTAGATTGCATCTTTTGCTTGCGTAAGCGTTGTGGATATGGTACTTTTGATTTATATGGCTTGGGTGTTGGGTTTTCAGTTGGTTTAGTGTGGGTTGGTTGGGCTTCATCCTCATTATCACTATCGAATGGAATTTCGATTGGTGCAACTTGAGTAGGTTTGGTAGGTGATTCGTAAGATAAACCGCTCCGCGTGAATACGGCATTCACATGCTCGTTACAAGCTTGTGGGGGTTGATATTTGTTGTTGTTCTTGGGATTTGGGTTGGTAATGCTTGGTAAAGAACCAGAAGCGCGATTCGATTGTTTATCGGCCAAACGATCAAATTTAGATTCAAGGTTTTGAATGGAAGCTTGGTGGTTTTTGGTCGTAGTTTCGAACTTGGTTTTGAAGTCGGTGAATGTTTCTCTAACAAAAATGTTGGTTTTTCTTTGAGATTCTATAAAGTTGTCAATTTTGGTTTCAAGGTTGTTTTTGTCTTCGGTTTGAGTGGGTTACTTTTCGTCTCGATCATAACTTGGTTTATCATTTGATCTCCAATTATCACGATCGCGATTACGATAATCGTTATAAAATCTAGTTCGACGAAAGTTATTCATGAAGTTGGCTTCTTCTTCCTTCGTCATGGGTGTGTCATCGCCATCACATTCACTAGAAGGATGGTTTCCTCCACAGTGTTTGCAGGTTTTGTGTTTTATCTCTTCAATTTTAAGAGACATGGCATCCATTCGAGCCATAATTTTCTCGGTGTCGGTTGGGTTGTTGCTTCCTTCGGCAAAAGCTACGTTTTTTCGTGGGTTTTTGTTTTTGTGATTTTTGGACCAATCAAGCTTAAGTAGGACTTTGTCATCCAATAATTGGTAAGCTTGGTTAGGGGTTTTGTAAAGGAAAATTCCGCCCGCTGCGGCGTTCAATGCATCTTGGGTAGCATCGTCAAGACCATGATAGAAAATCTTGATTATTCCTTCTTTTTTAAGTCCACGACCATGGCAGTTTCTGAGTAGTTCTTTCATTCTTAACCATGCGTCAGTGAGAGTTTCTCGATCTTGTTGAGAAAAGCTTCGGATTTCTCTGAGGATTTTTTCAAATATGGCAGGAGAAAAGAATCGGCTAATGAAAGCAGTTCTAAGACCTTCCCATGCTCGAATGGTTCCTTCGTTAAGTTCGTCGAGCCATGACTTGGCTTCTCCAGTCAAGGATGATGGAAACATCATGAGTTGGACGGGTTCAGCTTGTCCTTCTCCATAGTTGAACATTTTACAAATTCCGCTGAATTCGTGGATGTGTTTGTGAGGATCGGTTTTAATCGACCATCAAATTGGTTATTTTTGACAAGGGTTAAGTGGTTCCATTTAATTGCAAAATCGTTTGCAATTTCAGGTAAAACGATTGCGGAGCCAAGAGTTGGTGCTACAACTCTATCGGCTGACCACATTGGTTCATCATCGGTGTCCGACATTGGATCGTAACGGTTGATGAGTTTGGTGAGAAATAGGATTTGTGAAAGATTGTCAAAAGGTTGGTTGATTGTGCGAGGTTGAGTTTGCTCGTGTCTCCTATCTAAAGGTACACGACGATGAAGTCTAAGTAGCCTTCGGTTAAGGGTACATTCAGGTTCAGGTAACGGTGATATTGGTGGTGTTCCGGATGAACGGGTGTGCATCCAACAAGGTATTTGCTGTTTTCAGTGAAAATGTGCGGCGCACTTTGGTTCGCTACAGGAAGTGCAACGCACTTTTTGGTTTGTGCGGCGTACTTTCTGTACTGCATAAAAAAATTGGTTTAAAATGAGTAGCAATGGTTCAATTTCTTCAAGGATTATACGAATTTGGTTACAAAGCAGTATTAGAAGTCCCCAGCAGCGGCACCAAAAACTTGATGTTCGTTTGCAAGTCTTAAATTTATATTAAAAGGTTTAGACAAAACAAGGGACTAGAAGACTAACACGGGCAAGTATACCATTTCGTTCGTAATATAGCTTTGTAGTGGTAAGCCAGGATCGTTCGCTGAGACTTAGTTTCGTTTTGGTAATCAAGATAATAATTGAAGAAATAAATAGTTGAAGTAATATTAATAATAACAAATATGACTAATATGGGATAGATCGTATAAGTTCGTGATGATGATAATAATGATCGAGATATGTTTATATAGGTAAAGAGTGAAAATCCTTTTTCGTCAAACGGCGTTTACACAATTTACATGGGTTGATTCAAGACTTATGTTTATTTAAGCGACTAAGCTCAAAACAAGTTGCCAACAAGTTCAATATTTTATCAAGTTTCTAAGCGGATCTCTCCAACCAAAGATTCATGACCATAGACAAGTTCTAGAAAACTTATTATAACAATTTGCGTTTCTCAACGCCAAACTATCGTAACAAATCAACTTAGATAAAATATGGTTTGTAGAACTAGGTGGTAAAATGGTTCTACAACATTAGCTTGAATTAATTTATAAAGGATCATATCATAGCATCATCACTAACTATAGTCACATACCCATATAGTCACAAATAGCTTAGCCTAACATAGTAATCAAAGTAACAATTGGAAAAGAGTAAGAGAACATCATACTTAGATTGGATTGAATAAACGAGTACACAAGTGTCACGATTGTATCGTTCCTCAAAGAATCGAAGAGTGGAATACTCTCGTTACAAGTATCTCCCAAAAGTGGATAATACTGAAAATTTACTAAGAGAGCTAAAATACTCGAGCTATGGAGTATTGAGGGAGAGAGGTGTGTGTAAAATGATTGGAAATGACCTCTATTTATAGTGCTGCCTGGGGTCAATTGTGCGCCGCACTTCTCCGAAAGTGCGCCGTACTTTGGAGACGAGAATGTGCGCCGCACTTCTGAGTTTGTGCGCCGCACTTCTGGGCGATCCAGAATCTTCTTTCAATAACTTTGACTTATTTGCATATTGAGGCCCCTTCTTTGTATATCTTCACTTTGCTCCTTTAAACTTTATATCTGCATATATAAAACACAATATATTAAGTATCGGAATCTCTTATTTATACTACAAAGTGGCATTATAATGATAAGCTGAATATATATAATTAGGTCGTTATCAGTTGCTAAGCGCGAATGTTATGGGTGGATCCATCGGGACTAACAATCCCCATCCCATGATGCAGTTGTTTAACCATTGACGCATTTAACATTTGATTTGTTACTTGAGTATTTAGGCTGAATACTCACTAGAGGAACTTACAATGATTGTTAAGCTTCGGTTCATGAACTAAATAGCAATAATAATGGCTTCGGCCTATGGTTATCGTACGTAACCATTTTCCCTATTTCTTGTTTACAAATGAATGCTTGTGTTCCACACCTTTACTGTTAAACCTATGAATATCACTCAACATTGTGTTGACGATTTTACATGTTTAAGCTCAGGTAATAATGCTTAATTATGCTTGGATGGGAGCCCACAGGATACTATCACAGCTTGGAGATTTCTGTGTTATATTTAAACTTTGGTTTTGGTAAAAACTCTCAGAAGTTTATTCTATATTCTTGGTAACTATATGCTACAAAACCATATTTAAATAATAGATTCTTTTACGCTTATAAAACTCTGGGACCTTTGTTTAAAAAAACTCCGATCTTTTATGATGTAATGTAAATGTTTTATTACGTCAACTTTGTGTCAACAGTATTTTCTTGTTTCTTGTACCATGATGTGGCACCCCCATACTGCCTACGTGTTTCCTTGCCTGATTTTGAGGGTCTCATACAACTATCACTTCCATCAAGCCAACGTTTCAAAACCCCATATTATAAACCATCCAACAACTAAAATAATGGGAGATATAATCAACAACCATCACTAATCACACTCTTTTTTGATTAAATAATCATTAATAATAAAAACTAACTAATCACACTCATTTCAAAAGCTTTAACGGTGGTTGCAAATGTAGTAGATTGCCCTGCCAAACTGTCGGTAGTCTAAAAGTTATCGCAGGCTTTCAGATTCAGCGCACCCCGCGAATTAACCAAAAACCACTATGAATTCAATCAAACGAACCCTCCAAAAGGCCCATATTATAAATAACAATAAAGCCTAGATAGGCCAAGCTTGAAAGAGATACCAACACGCTTAGGCGTGGGTGATCTCCGTTAACATAAGACTTGGATAGGTCAAATATAAAAGAGAGGAGACACCTACGTTGGCTGAAAGTGTAGTACATTGCCCTGCCAAACCGTTAGTATTCTTTCCTTTTTGAAAAGTTTTAAGATTCATAACAACCAGGTAATTAATCAACAACTGAAGGTTAAAAAACTCACAAATGTTGAATAGGCCAAATATAAAAGAGAGAACACACCCACAGTGGCTGCAAATGTAGTAGATTGCCGCGTCAAACCGTGGGTAGTGTTGGTTTTCTTCGATGACTTTCAAACTCAAGGCAGGCCAAGAAGTAACCAACAACCACAACTATCACTTCAATCAAGCCAACGTTCCAAAACCTCCATATTATAAAACATCCAACACCTAAAACAATGGTAGATATAATCAACAACCACCACTAATCACACTCTTTTTTGATTCAATAATCATCAATAATAACTAACAGAATTATGAATAATAAAGATTCAAAAAAAACTTACCAAAATCCTAATTGATCAATCATTTAAAACCATAATTGATCAATCAACCCACCACAGCCACCACATGCAATCAAGAAAAAAGCCAATCAGCTGCCAAAAGACATGACCTAATCTCAAAAACAATCTGAATCAAAAACAAAAAGAGTGATGAGAATCCACAAACTTAATAAAAATTACGCTGATCTAGAAGTGAATAACAATAGGAAAAAGAGCAAGTTTTTATACCGGTAGTTGGAAGTGGGAAACACATATTTAATGACGATACAACCCAAAAACACGTATACCGGCGAATGAAGATAATGATATTCAGTGAAAAGAAAATAATATTATTTTATGATAATGGTTTGTGAGAAAAGCGCGTAAACAAAAACATGTGTAAGACATTAGGAATAATGATACGATAATCATTTATATTTCTAACATTATACTAAAAAATAGTAAATAATATAATAAATAATGGACACTTCATCCCAGTTGATAACACCCGAAAAATGTATTCATTTGTATAATCGGATGTTGTTCTACACAAGAAACTAGCTAGTACACGTACTATACACAAATTTTACTATATATATTGTTGTTGCATCGGTATAACAATATTTCATTTTATATGATAGTTATCAGCTTATCACTACTGTATTAGTTCTTGGATAACCATTACTTCCCAACTTTGCCATATATAGAATTTATAATGGAATACAGTAGTGAATACTCAAGCTATGTACTATTCGTAACTTGACATGTCCTGGACACTTGCAATTTCTGATGGTGTTTTTAGTGCTAGAGAAAATACCAGTAATTAAACTGACACACAAGCTACAACAGATAATTTAACAAAGTAACGATGTTTCCAGTTTTACTTTTTGAGAAGAAAAAAGAAGTAGAAGAAAATGAAAACTTACAAAAAAAAAATACTATTCTCATGATTTCATAACCAACTTTTATTAAATTGTAAACATGACTGTAAAAGGTCAATAATTTTGAACAATAAAAATGGTAATGTTCAGTATTATTCTTTACTAATTATAAATTTCAGTGCAATGATACATCCATCAATCACATACTTCGAAAGTGGCCGTCTGTCTCAGCTCAACTCAACCATTTTTTAACTCCACTGTGAAAAAAATGACTTAGCCTAGCCTTAGATTAGGTCTTGTTTCCTCCTATTTTTCACGAATAAAACCTAAGCCTATAGTATTTCACACACTTCATCTTTAATACTCCGTATCATAGTATCTCGTTCGTTATTGAAATATCCCAAGTTACATTTATATAATCTCTTCCTCTGTGTAATCGTACATGTCGCCTCTAGCTCCTTGCTAGATGGTATGACAATATATCAATGTTTATAGGCTTTTCAAAAGAATTCCATACAACTATTAATGTTACATTAAAAAAAATTTAGATAAGAACTCTTCAAATATTTGGAAATATCATCAAGTTTGGCTCTAACTTTTGGATAACACATAGAATTGATGTAAAAAAAAATGTCTAAATTGGCTTGAATGAATCGCAAACCCTGGATCAGCTTTTACTTAATTTTTAACCATTGTCACTTTGATCGCTTGGACGTGGGATGGCCGTGTGCATGATATCAACTCGGAAGAGACTGAAATTGAAGTTTCAATAAACCGAAGTCATGTAAACAAAAACATTTAGTAACAATATCATCAGCAATTCATCCAGAAACATTAAACATACGCTTAATCAACTCATGTTACTAGATGAATTTTTTGTTCAAAAAAAAAAAAAATTTACTAGATGAATTTACAAGTGTAACCAGAGAAGGTTAAAATCTATGATGACAAAACTTGAAACAGTGAAAACTTTGAAAAAATGTTGATTGATTTACAATACTACCTATTAAATCATAAACAGATATCACTTACTTTCATAACATCACTACCTCTCTTTGTACCTCTTTTTAGATAACTTGCGTATGGACTTTCAAACACTTTGTTATTTAATTTAATTAGCCCATTAAATTTGTGTTCATTATGTGATAAATTAATTAAAAATCTTTGTATGGACAGTGTGGATCAGGATTTGTGTGCATAAAATTCTTTCTTATGAATAGGGCAAATATCTTTTTCACAACAAATCAACTGCACGCTTGTTCAAACGATTATTACTGATTTTGAAACCATATTGTAGTTATATACTTTAAATCTAGGTAAGATTTTCTAACAAGCGCAGGCTTTATGACTTTTAAGGTAAAGATGAAGCCATGAAACGCTATAAAAATTCGATATGTTAGGTTGCCCACATGAGTGACCACTTTCGAGTTTCGACTCAAAATTGCGTGTCATCTCGACTTTCTCTGTCTGATGAACTAAAATGATTTGTTTCTATATTAAAGCGACTTACATTATAAAAAAATACTCAACAAAAATATTTTTTTAATTTAGTTAATACACATAAACATGTATCCAACTTACTGACGATCGAATCCCCACATCAAAAGGAGACCTATTCCGACAATGTTTTGACTACTCGGTTGATCATCTCCATTGCGACCAACCTTATCCACTTAAACCGTAAGTTCTCATGGAACAGTTTTTTGAACCCGTAGTAAAACCTTATAATTACATAACTATAGCTAGGCAACATTATTGTTTGTCGTTCACAATATGAACCCATAACTTGAAATTTCATTTCAAATGTTAAGTTGGACATGACAACATGTTAGTACATGTAACAAAGAGATACATAACTCCAATGCATGGTAGCTAGGTAGGTCTAATCTACAAAAGGTTGGACAATGTGTGTAGTACAGTACAATCAAAACCTGCACAGTCACGAGGGGTAAAGGGTGAAAGAAAGAAAGATTGATTGATGAGTGTAATCTATATATCCAAACACACGAGATGGATCTTCTAGGTTATAATATGCTATAAATGGATACTCAATTAAATAAACAAATAAAAGGCATTCAATGTTTTCTCAACTATTATTCTGTCATCCTACTAACCTACTACCCAGTCAAATACGTAAACTACTTACCAGAATATTTATGACTTTTGAGATTTGAATTGCAAACTTTTTATTGTATTTCTTTTTGTCGAATAATCAACACAAACTAGTGTGAATTGTTTCATGACGGATAATGTTTGATTATTTGATTATGCTTTCCAAAAGTAAAAGAAACAAGCCATTCAGGAAAGATAAAAAGAAAGAACATACACCATGCATGGTGTTTACATTTTGATCACTGATTATAGCTTTCAAATTTTTACATACTGATTTTGTTTGTGGCTAACCTAAAACTACACTCAAGATCCCGTAAGTTTTGGTTGTAGAGAAACATTCGGGATGGCCAAGAAGGTCGAAAACGGTCTCAGGACTAACCTAATGAGACCGCGTATTTCTGAGTAAAAATAATCTCCCTTACCGGTTAACATGACCTCATACGTATTTCTAACTATATAATTTTTTTTTCTTTTTTGTAAATAAATCATCTTATTTTCTAGTAGTAAATACCTAAATGAAAATTAAAGAAAATGGTGTGTTTGATATAACAGATGCCCCAAATCACGCATGAGAGTGGTCAACTATGTCGACAGTCATGCGTGAAGCGTTTGCTCCCTAATCGCGCTTGATGCTCATTGTTGGAAGCAAATCACGAGTCAATTTTTTAAAATTAAAAAAGAAAGGCAAGATGTGCTTATATGGATATTAGAGAGACTATATTGTGTGAATACGCTCGTTTAAGTAAGTTATATAGAGTTAAATATATGATGCGTAACGAATGATCACTATCAAGAATTTTAGTATTGAAGGAGTGGACGTAGATGATGTGACGCTGATATAGGATTGAGCGAGTAATATTATAAAAATATATGTAGTTGTCACTCGCTTATTAGTATCAAGTCATACCTTAAAAACTTTACTCACCGCTCGACCACTATTTATCTCTATATCAATCTAACACACACAACATACTCAAATACACCAAGAAACACTCTCTCACGCAGCCCCTCTCCTCTCAGGCTCTCACCATCCTCACCCCCTCTCAAACCTATTATTGTTCCTGCATGACCCAAACACCCTTTTAAACAGCGTTGCGCGTAGTATCGCAAATGTGACAAAATGTATGCATTACATCGGGTTAGTTGATGACTAGTACACATAGTCTCGTTTGAACAATAATCTGCTTTTAATCTATTACTTTACTGAATATTGATAGTATGGTTTATATTACTTACTACTTTTTATGAACACGAATGTTTTATGACTATAACAACCAAAAACCAGTCAAATAATGTATTTTCCCATGTGTTATCTCTTGACATGCACCTGAGGGTTAATGTTTGGCTATTCCTATGTTTGTTATGAGTTGGTTGCAAAACGTTAACTACACATGAACTTTAGTGTACTATCACCCAAAACCCATGGATAGCATGTACACACACACCTACTATCAAACCTATCTTCGAATCTTTCATGAGTGATACATCCACCCCACATGTTAAATCACACTCACAACACATTATAAATCTTTATATCCCATAACTACCATAACTTATGTCGACACACAACTTTTAGAGAGTTTTTTTGTTAAGGGTTAAGCTAGCTAAGTTTTTTAACTTTTGAGAAAATATACCCGTAGTTCCCTCATAAATCACAATTTGTAAAACAACGAATGTAAAAAATTTGAAGTTCTTTGATACCTAAGGTTTAAGCTAGCTAAGTTAAGTTCTTTGATAGCTAAAAATGTTGATTTAAAAGTTCATGTTCAGGAAAAGGTTTTTGCAATAGCTGGGATGAAAAACGAACTGAGAAAGATTTGAGGAACTAGTGTGAATACTAAGTTTGAAAAACAATCAATCTTGGAGAAACCGCCCTCAAAATCGCTAAGAATCCAGTCAGTTGTTAGACAACCGACTGCGTTTAGATATGAACGACCAAAATTCTCAAAACCACGGTTTGCCTCCTAAGTTGATGTGAATTCTTTTTCAAAACATGTCACTTCATAGACTAGGCCTCGCGTAGCTGAATCTGCTTTATAAAAACCTAGAAAGATGATTGCATCTAGCGAATATGTGAATAATTTTAAGAATATGTTTAGACATCATTCTAATAAAACTCTAGAATTTGCTATGAAAAGACGCAAGTAAGAGATATAAATTATAAACCTAGTGAGATGCCTTCTAGATTAAACACTGCTAATGGTAGCATATCTAAACGTAGGAGCATTCATCAATCATCTAGGAATTCAAGATCTTACTCAAAATCTAAACATACTACTTGTACTACATGTAAGAAGTGTATCCTTAATATGAACCATGATTCTTGTGTAAAAAAAATCCTAGATGAAGTAAAATCTCATGCTAAAGCAAAATCCCATAGGAAAACTCTTAGAAAAAACCTCGTAGAACACTTAAATGGTTCAACGAAATATAAAAGATGAGTCTCTAAAGGATATAGGTTTTCCCCCATAAGTCTTCCACTGTTCATGAGAAAAACTACGAACCGTAGATCTTGTCTTGGATGGAAACCAACGGGTAGAATCTTCAAAACAATTGGTCTTAGTTGGTTCCTACAAGGAATATTCTAGCCTCTTACACAAGCAAGGTCAATACTGAAGCCTGCATGGTTTAAATAGAGATGTCACTAACCCACATGAATGCAAACAAACTCTTGATGATAGTGAAGGTACACCACTCAGTGTTCAAAAAGAACAAAGTCGTACACTAATTGCAGGTACCTCATACAATGTTAAAAAGGGTAATCTCAGAGTTTGGTTGCTAAAAAGGCTAATGTCTCAAGGGTCTCACAAATGATCTATATGCAATGGTTTATAGTCAAATAACATACTGCAACCCTACCTAAAAGAAAGGAAAGTTTATGCCGTATGATAACATATTCTCAAAAATGAGAAATTAAATTTTTTCAGTCATGAGCTATTATTAAACATTCAAAGTTTTAAAGCTAATGAAAGCAACTTCTTGTTGGGTCAAAAAGTTGATGTGGCAGAAACTCAAAAACGAAGAAAATATGAAGGCATTTGTCTAAGCGTTGACAAGTGTAATCTAGGCGTTGTCAAGAGTAAATCAGGTGTTGACAGAAGTCAACAAAAGTCAAACGCTGTTGGAAGCTTCTATTTAGGATAAGTATACAGAATATATTCTGTATTAGTTATTTAAATAGAAGATATTCATGTTTATTCATAGTTATCTTTTGTAAAACCCTAATCCTTACACTATAAAAGGAACTAAGGGTTATTAGGTTTTTCATAACTTTCATATACAATTTAAACCTAAAGCGTGTGTCGACTAGGTGTGGGATTCAATGTATACACACCTAGTGGTTGTTGATTATTAATATAATTAGCAACCTAATTGTTTAATTCATGTGTTATTGTGCCCAAACACCTTGTTACATAGTTATTGTTCTTTTCCGCTTTGATTGTATAATCATATGAATAATGGCTATGCCTAGTAGCTAAAAGATTAGAGGAAACCAAGGTTTACACAGTTGGTATCAGAGACTCGTGGCTCGTGATGCTAGGACCAACAAGGTGTTCGTGTTTTGAGAAGAAAAGAAAAATCCGTCTAGGGTTTTTCTGGACGATTTTGTGTGCGCAGCAGTATTCAAAAGGCCATAACGTTTTATTGAACCGTTGGATCGCCACGAAATTTTTTGTGTGTGTTCTACACACATATATCTAGATATACACCATAGGGATTGTCGAGATATATTCCCAAGAAAAAGTTATTTAGTGTCGAAGTCAGCAGTGATCATATGCTGTTTTCTATGAACAGTAATAGTAAAAACGCGATTTCTCCTTCGTTAACCGTTGGATCGTCATGAAATTCGCGCTGTAGGTTCTTGACACTTGTGTATAGGATCTCACCGAAGGGATATTCGATCTGAGCTCTCATGAAAAAGTTACTCGATGTCAAAGTTCACTGAAGTTTATGGTTTTCACATAAAATCATGATTTATGGTTTATAAAACCCTAGATCGATTAGTCGTTGATGTGTGTTATGTAGACGCTGATAGATGTTGGTGTGACGCTGATAGATGTTGGTGTGACGCTGACAAGGCATAGATGAGGCACTGATGGCCAGGCGCTGACAGGTACAATATTGGCGCTGATAGTAATAAGTTAAGCACTATTGGGAAGTGCGGACACTTGTTGTCCGATATATGCATTTTCAAACGCTGACATGTGTTGTCCGATATTGGACATCACACACTGTTGATATCTTGGACAAAGGAAGATGTTGGACAACAAAAGGAATAACTGCTGTTTTGGAAAATTGATACGATTTTAGCACACAAAAAGAGGTATTTACACGCAAAGGTACATGGAATCTCTGTTTTTATTCAGAATATCAAGTTGATACTAATGGCTCGGATATTTTTACAAGGGGTCAATGATTTTTAAGTAAGTTGGCAACAATTCATTAAGACTTTGATTGATATTAGATTATGTAATCGGAATAGCCTTGTGAAGAGTTATTCAGTAACAGCTTTTACATATGAAGATATTGACTTGTCATGAAGAGGTGTTGGCTTAAGGGGAAGAATTCTTATGGTAAGTTTGATGTTTAAAGAAGATTTTCGTGAGTTTGTGTTCTATCATATCTTAAAGTCGTGCACTTCCAGTGATGGACTTTTAAGGTAACTTGTTTGTGCTTTTAATGGTTGGTGACGAAGACTTGTCAAAATCTAGCAGTAGAAGATGTTATCACTTGAAGGAGTTACATTATCGTGCTCAGTGTCTCACAAAGGATGAGGATTTTTGACAAAAGGATTGAGGTCTACTTATACTTTGTACCATGAGTATAAGTTCTTTATCACATGGATAGTACAAGACATGGAACACAAGGTTGGGTTATTCTACTTCTACATCAAGAATATTATATTTGTTTTTCTTCAAAATCATTACATAGAGCCTACATTTGGAGAATCTTCAAAATTGCATACATTGTTTACTTCCCTGTTGATGTGACAAAAAGGGAAAGACATACATGCTACAATTGAGGGGAAGCAATTTGAAGATGATGTACAACTTACAAGAGATATACAAAGATTTTTGCCGACATCAACTAGGGGAAGATTGTTGGGTGAAAAAGTTGATGTGGCAGAAACTCAAAAACGAAGAAAATATGAAGGCATTTGTCTAAGCGTTGACAAGTGTAATCCAGGCGTTGTCAAGAGTAAATCAGGCGTTGACAGAAGTCAACAAAAGTCAAACGCTGTTGGAAGCTTCTATTTAGGATAAGTATGCAGAATATATTATGTATTAGTTATTTAAATAGAAGATATTCATGTTTATTCATAGTTATCTTTTGTAAAACCCTAATCCTTACACTATAAAAGGAACCAAGGGTTATTAGGTTTTTCATAACTTTCATATACAATGTAAACCTAAAACGTGTGTTGACTAGGTGTGAGATTCAATGTATACACACCTAGTGGTTGTTGATTATTAATATAATTAGCAACCCAATTGTTTAATTCATGTGTTATTGTGCCCAAACACCTTGTTACATAGTTATTGTTCTTTTCCGCTTTGATTGTATAATCATATGAACAATGGCTATGCCTAGTAGCTAAAAGATTCGTGGAAATCAAGGTTTCCACACTTCTATGTAGATGTCATTTTAGAACTCAGACTTCAAACAAAGGGAAGTATATCTCGTACAATAAATTATCCTCGAAACGAGAACGTAAATTATCTCGGTCATGAGCTTGCATTATTAAACATTTTAAGTTTTAAGCTTATGAAACTCAGACCACATCAGTAGTTCCTACAACAGATATGACTATCATGACGTCAACAACAGAGTCGAAATGTCTACTTGATCCTATGATTGATGAAGATTTTGATGGAGAAAACCAAGTTGTTTCAAAGTCCTCCGGTGTGACTACTACTGATGTATCTAATATACGTCAGTTACAACCTGATTTAGCTCTAGCAACATCTGTCAATGCTATTGGAAACTTCGAGATATGGCTTGCAGTTATTTCAGACAATAACCCATTTTTCACATTCAAGAAAAACTGTCGACAAAAAGATAATTGTTCTTCGCAACAGGAAATTAATTTTTCCCAGAAGGCTCATGTATGTTTCTGTGCATGATGTCATTAGATTAAGAATAGAAGCCTTCTTTTTTGAAACCTTGACACTTACAATTGTATCATCTATTTACCCATCTTGTTCGGGTTAACATATCTTGTACAACCCATCAAAATTAGAAGGGGGAGCTTATTAGTAATCATGCATAATCGGACGTGCGTTGTATCCTCAAATTATCTATTACAACTTCATTAAATCAATTGGCATCCAAAATATCAAGGAACTTAATATTTTTCATAAAAGGAGAAAATGTGATTTAATAAGTGATTAACGAATTGGCTGACTTTAAGTGTGGGCTCAACCCGACATGTGTTAAATACATTTTTGAATATCGATGCATATGTGTAAGGGGAGAAAATGGTTTGTAGTAACCAAAACACTTAGGGTACATGAAACTCTTTGATTTATATCAATAGTACATTGATTGGTTTTTCTAATGGTTTTCTCGAACATAATATACCTTTCCTAACAACCATTTATGGTGACAAAAGGGTGCTAGGTTAGGTGTAAGTCCTATGATCTAACCAGAACCAATAGTTGTCTTTAGGAAATATGGAGTTAGCTTGTAATGAAGCAAAATGCAGACTAATGACTTAAGCTAACACTAGAACAATCACAACAACGTACTAAACATTAAAAGTGCTGAAGAATGAAAAGAAAAGTATAAGATAAATAATGAAAAAAACAAGCCCTCCATACACTTAGGCAGAAACCGGGTCAACTCATATGCTATCAGAATCGCAATGTTGAATAATGATATTGAAGATAGTTGTCATGGACCTATTGATGCAATACACAATCCTTCCTAGCTAACTCAAGTATCTCTCAAAAGATATATGTCTTAATGTCACGGGGTTAAACTTATAATCTATCGACTTTCTCATTCCGAGTAAGTAGGTATTGAAAAGGTGGCATCAACTCCAGCCCCTGCTCACTAAAATAAATATGCGCTTATCGATTCTAGAGCCATAAGAGATCACTATTAATCTCACTAGGACACCTTCATGATAACACTTTATATTCACAATTAAAGAACACAAAGTGTAAATATATATAGAGTCCTACGCATTATCTTCATGATCTTGGCACAGAATTCAGAGTGCACATTTTAAGGTACACTGTGATAAATGGAAATCCTTCCAATGTTAATCTCAAACAACAATGTGGTAGGTCATGTGTAAGATTCACTATGAATCAAACATGTGTCAACTGGAAAGCAATAATGGTGCGATTTTGAATTGAATCAAACTTCTTCCAAGTTTTAACGCAACATCCTTGTAATCTTGCCTGAATATTCAGAGTGATACAATTACGTACTCACAGTGATGAATGAGCATCCTTCTAGTGTCAACATCAAGCAGCACTACGGTAGGTAACTTGCAAGATTTTGCATGAATCGAGCTTGTGATAACTGGAAAGCAACGATGGTAAAATTCTAAATGAATCATACTTTTTCCAAGAACTTGAATTGACGGCACTAATCAAACAGACAATTTATCCAATTGAATCACTCTTACTGTTGTAGTCTGCTTTGAGGCGGTCCAGTAAAGATAACAGGATAGTACAGCCGCGAAACCCTATCAATAAGATTCTTAACCGAATCTACCTGATCGCATGTATGGTGTCTAATAACCGTTTAATGGTCCTTACGAAACTGGAGGTTAACGCTACCAAATTAGGATGAATGACAAAGCCATTTCGTTTGTGTCTATGTTTTGTCGTTGACTGTCTTATACATGTTATCAAGAAGGTTGAGTGACAGCGTAATATCATGAGTCCTCAATACATGCTCATACCAAAATTTAAAGACTTTAAATAATTCAACAAAGCTAAAGATTAAGACTTCTGGATCTTCCTCTAAATCAAGATGTAATCTGAAGTTTATAAAGGAAGATTGTTAGAAGCTTTCAAAAAATCTCAAGTAGTATGATCATGTTGGTCCAAAATATTCAAGGCACAAGTTTAGCTAGTCAAAGAAGATGAAGATATCAAGATTATCAAGTCATGATGAATCGAGATGAAGGACTACAAGTACAAGATATGAAGATTCGTGAAAAGACAAAGACTACGAGTTGAAGATCCTTAGCATAGATCATTAAGGATTATATTTGTAAATCTCGAGTGACCTCCCTTAAGAGGAGATTGTTAGAAACAAAAAAAGAATGGGTCCCTCGTAGATATTTATACGTTATAGCTCTTTTAGGTTTTTGTCTAATGTAAACGGACGTACTAGTTGTAGTCTGCTAAGAAGCCCAGTAGAAGCCCATTAAAGGTCCAAAGTGGTCAGTTAGGTTAGTGTATGAACCCTTTCCAAAGTGTCGAAAGTGTTGGGCCAATGAAAGTTTTAACTATGGCCCAGTATAGATTTGTTTAATTAGACTAAGTGTTACCGATCGATGAGAGGACCAGCGACAGAGACCAGACCAGCGGAAGGCAAAGCCTCAGCTAGTACATCAGGAACATTCAAGTCAAGGACAACGTCAGAGAAGTCGAAGACAATCTAAAGTCATACTTACCAGGGATTATGAATAGCTGGGATGTAGAAGGAATGTGTCGGTGTTCATGGATCTCTAGGTTGACAATACTCAGAGATCACTTAAGAACCCTAGAAGTCTGATACAAGTAAAGCTTGTCTGATCCTTTATAGTTTAGGCGGGAGAATCTACAAAGTGTTTTGAGCGGGACAAAACAAGAGATTCAAGATAAAGCCTAGTACGACCTAGTGGGACAAAAGGTGAACAGTTAGCAGAACTGTTCACCTAAAGTTGTTTAAAGGTATGTCTCAATTTGGACATGCATTTAATACGTTGTACTCTTCCACTCAGAAGATGACATGTATCAACTACTCCCACTAAGGAAGCAAACTCGTACCACTATAAATAGGAGTGAGAAAGAAGAGTTAAAATAACCCTTGTGCTTGGGTAAATTATCTAAGTTCTTTCTCCCTTTGAAAGCCTCTGAGCCCTCAGCTGTCTACCAGCGACTCATTGGTTCTCTTCTAAACTTGAGTCTCGAATCGAGTTTACTTGTTCTAGGGTTCATTTCTTATTGTCATTCAACGGGTGTATTCATAGTACTTTGTAATACTTTGTTTATAATAGTTAATAAAGCATTACGCATTTGAAAAGTATTTCGTTGTGTATTTGTGTTTATACGAGTAATAGTTTCGACAATTATTATATTTAGGGACTTTCAATTGGTATTAGAGCGGTTTGATTTGTAAAACTTTTTATAAACCGTTCTTGTTTTTAAAATCAAGATCCTAATATGACTAAAACTATGCCCCCTATACCACCACACTTTGGTCAAACCAGTCAAGGTAACACTTCGACCAACGCACCGGCCACCACATCTACTACCATGCCTACACCGGTTGTAAGCACTGGTAATAATGATGATGACCTTCCCCAACTTCTTGATGTTCGTGGGGGGTCACATGTGTAAGTAAAAGGGTGTTTGTACGACGGTGTGATAATCCTGGATATCTAACTTGAATCGTGTAAGGTCACTTTCCGTATAAAGTATTTCGACCCTATGGTTCCTGGGTTACACGAAATCCTTATCGGGATAATTCAAGTAGAACACTTTGATTCTAGGCACAAGAGATCAAAGCAGTAACAGAGAGGAAATTGTATGAATTTCGTTATGTTCTGTGAGAAACAATCTGGTAGTTTATTCACCAACCAGAAACGACAGTTTTTGGAGGTTACAAAACGAACAATTATAACTGTTCTCCAACAGACATGTTGGTTGGGTTATGGCAGGAAAACAAGGAAATTCCTTAATACCGATCAGCAAGGGGCTCTGCCCCTTGACCCCGCAAGGGGGCGCAGCCCCCTTGACCCCCGCATTTTCTTCGTGGGCGATAACATATTAGCTCAACGAGTGTGCACTCCACACTTCCCCTAACTTGCGTCAGAACCGAATATGAAATCTCATTGATGTCTAGTAAATCCTGATTAACTAAAGTAGTTGATGACACTAAAATCACCAACAACATGTGTCCAATGTTCCAGCGTTTGATGAAGAAGATTTTTCAAGTTGGAAGAGTGAATTTCTTATATATTTAGATGGCTTAGAACCCTTCTTGAAAGAAATCTTAGAAAATGGTCCATATGTACCACTGGTTGTTTCCTCTACCCCTGAGAGACCCATTAAGAAGCTTGTTAAGCAATGCTCTCCAGCGGATAGACGTCTGGCTAACCAGGACAAGAGACTCAAAAGTATCATAGTCTATTGCCTATCCAAGAACATTATGAAGTCCATAATCAAATGCAACTCTGCTAAAGAGATGTGGACTGAAGTAGTTCTAGGGTATGAAGGTCCAGAGGAAACAAAAGAAACCAAAATCCAAGCCCTTAGACTTAACTTTAATGCTTTTAAAGCTTTGGAAACATAAACTGTTGCTCAAACTTATACTAGGCTTAAGATTTTGTTGAATGATTTGGGAAACAATGGAGTTGTTCTATCTAAGGCTGAGGTTAATGCTACATTTGTCAATAGTTTACCTAGAAAATGGCTTAGCCTAAACCAGACCTTAAGAGCAAATAATGCTATCAAGAATGATACTTTGGCCCAACTATTTGGTAGATATAACTATGAAGAAGGGCTAATTGACTCCATTTACAAATCAGAGACTGATAGGTTTACCACCAATATCACTAGTTCAAAAGCTCTTGTTGCTAACCATTCTTTTTAGGACAGTGACTCTGACATAGAAGAGGATACCAGAAGCAGTCAAGAATTTCTTGATGAATTGCATGCTGAGTTCCATGACAGAGCTCTTCTAGCTGACCAAAAGAGGTACTACAAGAGATCAGGTAGAGTTGGAGCTGCCAAAGTTGACAAATCCAAGGTGTCATGCTACACTTGTGAAAAGACTGGTCATTTTCAGAAAGATTGTTGGTCAAACAAAACCTCCTCTCCAAGCTTTCCATCATCCAGCAACAACCACAATAGCAAGAAGAAGTTCTCTACCTCACCTTTCAAGCAAACTTCCCAGTCTGACTCATAGGGAAAGAAGGACTACAAAGTCAAGTATAAAGCCTTGAAAGCTGAGCTGATGAAACTCAACCAAAAGGATGAAGACGCAGCAAAGAAAAAGGATAACAAAAAGACTAAAAATGTTTGATTGTTGCTTCATTTGACTGGGATGATGAACCTCTTACATCAGAGGATGAAGGAACCACTATTGTCAGAGCTTTTATGGTTGTCGCTGATGAAGAACCTGCTGTGGGAAAGAGTGAAGCTAGATCAGGTCAATGGGTGGACATCACCATGAAAAAGGTACAAAGATTGCTTTCTATGCCTGAAGGTCTTGATAGAGACGATGTCAGTGACTACACCCTAGTTGACCTCCACTTTGTGGTAGAGCAAAGAAAAAACCTGTTAAACAAGTTCCATAGTCTTAAAACTGAGTTATATCTTTGTTAATCTGAGTTAACAAATCTCAAACCTTTTATGAATCTTGCCAATCAACTTCAAAATGAGGTAAGCAAACTTTCCATTGAAAATGAGTCTTTAACTAATGAAAACGCTGAACTCAGAAGAACCATAGAAAAATGGAACCTGGCTCAATCCACTGTGGAGGAATAGTTGTTGAAGCCATTCCAGGTGATGTGGTTCAGGCTATAGGGTGAAGGGTAGGTTTAAAAATCACATACATGTGCCCAATGTTAAATTTGTCCCTTCAGATGTTTCTTCTCCGTCTTCCACTTCTGTGGATGAGAAAAAATCTGACAAGAAATCGGATGCAACAGCACTACCCAAACTCGCAGGTGCTAACCCATCTGATTCCTTGCTTGGCCCAAAACCTCCCACCAAAACCTCTGGGACTTCAATTCTCAAAGTCGTTGATAAAGCGCACAAAAGGTTTTTTGTGGCCAAAGACTCCAACAAACCTACTCCTCCCACTAAAGAGCTTTCACCCACCAAGAAACTTCTCCTCACGCTGATGGAAGAAGTAAAGGGTTTGAAAGAACAGATCAATCCTAGAGTTAACAGTCCATCTGTCAACTCTCTTGGTGAAGGATCAAGCAGCTCAAAGGGGAGAGCGTTATTCAGACCTTGCAAACATTATGGTTTCAAAAATAATTCCTCTGAGGACTGCACTAAGAAACCTAAATGTATCACATGTGAGTCCACTGAACACACCTCTAGAGAGCATGAGGAGACCATTGTTGTTCAAAGAACAAGAACCCAATTAAGGTCAAAAACTCCTCAAAGGCCCTCTAGGAGACCTGAACCCAAACGCAGAGATAACTCTCAGGGTTACAGACCAGATCCCCCTTGCAAGTACTGTGGTTTCTTTGACCATCAATCTGATAAGTGTGAACATTATCCCGGATGTGACATATGTGGAAGCATGCGTCATGAAACCAGAGACTACAGCCAAAGAGGGGGAGAAAGGAACCAGAGACGACCCAATGTCGTTGGTCAGTGATAGCATGGACCCAC
Organism: Glebionis coronaria; assembly: GCA_025667525.1. Classification (NCBI taxonomy): domain Eukaryota; kingdom Viridiplantae; phylum Streptophyta; class Magnoliopsida; order Asterales; family Asteraceae; genus Glebionis; species Glebionis coronaria. The sequence goes on along the minus strand of CM046874.1, from coordinate 90,889,981 downwards.
TGGAAAGTGGGTTCATCATCGAAATTAATCTGGATCTGTTATATCTATGCAAGCATACTTGAAGAAATCTGTTTGGTATCTGGATAGTGGGTGCTTCAGACACATGACAGGGGTTAAAAAATATCTGCATAGATATAAGAAGGAGTCTGGTCTAAAAGTAGTCTTTGGAGATGACTCCACAGGGGCTACTGAGGGTTATGGCTCAGTGGATTGCAATGGTATAACCTTCACAAGGGTCGCTTATGTCAATGGACTAAAGCACAACTTAATCAGCATCAGTCAACTCTGCAATGCTGGTTTCAAAGTTCTGTTCACTAAGACCCAAGGAACAATCTTCAATCAGAATGATGATGTTGTTCTATTTGCACCCAGAAGAAGGGATGTGTATGTTATTGACATGACATCTTGTCCAGAAAGAAAGAACACCTGTCTCTTTGCCAAAGCATCTGATAGTGAAAATTGGCTCTAGCATAAGAGACTTTCCCACATTAACTTCAAGAACATTAACAAACTGGCCAAGAATGATTTAGTTGATGGGCTTCCCTCTCTGACCTTCACCAAAGACAAACCCTGCTCAGCCTGCGAGAAAGGGAAGCACCACAGATCCTCATTTAAAACAAAGCAATCATTCTCCATAAATAAGTGCCTCCATCTTCTTCACATGGACTTATTTGGGCCAGTAAAACCACAATCCCTCAATCACAACAAGTATACGCTAGTCATTGTGGATGAATTCTTTAGATTCACATGGGTATTCTTTCTCAAAAGAAAGAGTGATGCAGCTGAAAGAATAATGTCTTTCGTTAGAGAAATAGAGAACTTCAATGACTGTAGAGTTAAGGCTATCAGAAGTGATAATGGGAATTCAAGAACCATGCCATGGAAGCCTTTTGTGATGAAAAGGGAATCTCACAGAACTTTTCAAACCCAAGCACCCCTGAACAAAATGGTGTCGCTGAAAGAAGAAACAGAACTCTCATAGATGCTGCCAGAACTATGCTCAGCGAATCAAGACTTCAAAAACAGTTTTGGGGTGAATCTGTGAACACAGCATGTTACACACAAAATAGATCCATTATTATGAAAATACACGGTAAGACCGCTTATTAAGTGTATAGGAAGAGAGCCCCTGATGTAAGCTACTTCCATGTCTTTGGTTGTCCTGTTTTCATTCACAACTACAGAGATCATCTGGGAAAATTTGATGAAAAGTCAGATGATGGATTCTTTCTTGGATACTCTCCTACCTCCACAGCTTTTAGATTATCCAATATTCGCAGGAAAGAACTTGAAGAATCCATTCATGTTACCTTTAATGAAGCATATGTTGTCATTACTCACACCAACTCAGAAGAATGTGACATTGATTTCAATGAAGTCAAATCATATCCAAAGGATGATTTCTCAAATCCCAAGGAATCACCTCAAGTATGTCACAAGGACTTTCCATATGTTCATGCTTTTGATCCTCACTCAATCTCTTACATCACTCCAGAGGTTGCAATTGCTGAATCTGTCACTCCACCACCGATAGAAGAAAATGCTGATCTTATCGCACCAATATGTCACTCAGATGAAGAGATTATGGATGAAGAAATAATATGTGATGAACCTCCAACATTCATTGAACCTGATGTGACTCCTGAACCCACAGAGAGTCCTGCTCCTCAATCCAAATGGAGTAGAAACCAAGATATTCTTCTGGTGAATATTCTTGGTGAACCCTCTAAGGGAGTCACCACTAGAGGAAAGTTAAGATCTCTGGAAACCGCCTCAGCAAATGAATGCCTTTCGCTGACTTTCTCTCTGAAGATGAACCCAAGAATGTGGCTGCTACTCTTCTGGATGAAGGTTGGGTTGTTGCCATGCAAGATGAATTGAATCAGATCAAGAGAAACAAGGTGTGGACTCTGGTAAAAGCTCTAGCTGGAAAAAAAGTAGTTGGAACTAAATGGGTTTATAGAAACAAGAAGGATGAAGCTGGCATGATAGTTAAAAACAAGGCTAGGCTTGTGGTGCTGGGATACAATCAATCTGAGGGTATTGATTATGATGAAACGTTTGCACCAGTGGCCAGATTGGAAGCTATAAGAATCTTCCTAGCCTTTGCAGCTTAAATGGGGTTCACTGTATACCAGATGGATGTAAAGAGTGCTTTTCTAAATGGTAAGATGGTAGAGGAAGTATATGTCTATCAACCCCTAGGGTTCGAAAGCAGTGACTATCCTGATCACGTCTACAGACTTAACAAAGCACTCTATGGGCTGAAACAAGCGCCTAGAGCCTGGTATGAAACTCTGTCAAAATTCCTACTTGTAAATAAATTTGTCAGAGGTACCATTGACCAAACCATGTTCACTTATAGGTCCAAGGGTGATGTCATTTTAGTACAGATTTATGTGGATGACATAATTTTTGGTTCAACCAACATTACCTTGAGCAAACAGTTTGCTAAACTTATGACCAAAAAGTATGAAATGAGCATGATGGGGTAACTAACTTTTTTCTTGGGTTTTCAAATCAAACAAAATTCAAAAGGAATTTCTATTTGTCAAGAAAAATATGTTAAGGATTTGCTCAAGAAGTATGATATGTCTGATTGTGCATCAGTGAAATGCCCCATGCTTCCTCCCAACAACTTGGGAGCAGATGACTCAGGGGTCTCTGTTAATGAGACCTTATACCGAGGCATGATTGGGTCACTGATGTATCTCACAGCAAGCAAACCAGACATACAATTTTCCATATGTCTCTGTGCTAGGTACCAAGCTAACCCTAAGGAATCCCACCTTGTAGCTGTCAAAAGAATTTTCAGGTACTTAAAAGGATCTCCCACACTGGGTCTCTGGTATCCAAATGGATCAGGCTTCGACCTTAAAGCCTACTCTGACTCAGATTATGCTGGGTACTGCCTTCATAGAAAGAGCACCTCTAGGATTTGTCAAATCGTTAGAGGAAAGTTGGTATGCTGGAGTGCAAAGAAACAAAACTCAGTGGCCATGTCATCAGCAGAAGCTGAATATGTAGTTGCCGCTGGTTTCTGTGCTCAAGTTCTCTGGATGAAAAGTCAGCTGGCTGATTATGGGATCAATTATGAAAAGGTTCCCATATTCTGTGACAACACAAGTGCTATAGCCATCTCCAATAATCCGGTACTTCATTCCAGAACCAATCATATTGACATCAGGTATCACTTTATCAGAGACCATATTTTAAAAGGTGATATTGAGCTTCATTTTATACCCACTGAATACCAGCTCGCTGACATTTTCACCAAGCCTCTGGCTGAGCCAAGTTTTACTAGGTTGGTTGCTGAGCTAGGTATGCTCAATATTGGTAAACAAATATGATAAATGATCTCTGTCTATGGGCATTTAAGGGAATTTAATGTAACGAGGTAGTTACATTTTAATGGGAGTTAATATATTCCTATATTTAATTCAAATGATCGTTCTTCAATGTCAACAACTTTCCCACTTTCCAAGGGGACTGAAAAATCACATGAAGGGTCAAGGGGTCCCACTTTTTCTTAAAAGGCAAACATTTGCATTTAATACTTTAATTAAAAAACGGCAAAAACCTTTTTACAAAGCCCTTGATTCATTTTCTTGTATCACATCATTCATATCTTTCACATACACATACTATTTATCTTCTTCTAATCCTCCAAACCTTCATTTTAAACAATAATGGCGTATTCATCAACAAACCCCTCATTCACCGTCTAGGCAGCATCTAACGTAGACTTTGGGATTAACGATGGAAAGATTGCGCTTAACAACTGTGTGGCACTCCTCGAACACAACAATCCCTTTTATACACCATGGTTAACCTACTTGAAGAACTCTCCCATAGCCGAAGCCAGCATATGAGAACCTTGAACCTGCTACTCTCAATACCTAAAGGAGTTCTGGTATTCGGCCGAAGTTGATCCGACTTCTTCCCACATCACTTTCCACCTTTCCACCATCCTCAACCTCTCACCTTCAACTTCACAACCTTTGTTAAAGTCATTGGACTTGAAGTAAATGAAAACATGACTGTTGTGCCCACCAGCGTCATTGTGAAGAAGGCCTTGGCAACTCTCAGGCCTCGAGATGATGATGACAAACCCTTCTCCTCTATTGCCTTCCAAAACAAATCCCTGATCCAGATGAATTACTTCTCGCCCATATGGAGGACGCTGATGCTATACATTGTAAAATGTCTAGGGGGAAACTAGGGATCACATGATCAATTAAATACATCCCAGCAGGCAATTACTTATAGTCTAATTTGGGGATTAGATAAAGTAATTGCCCTCATAATTTATACCGACCTCATTGCCAAGCTCGAGAACAAAGGGAAGAAAAACCGTATGGCAACCATCTGCTACACCAGATCTCTCTCTCGTTATAGAGGATATTCTTGGTGAGACCTACACCAATGACGAACTTCACTTCATTGCTCCCTATCACATCACTGTAGCATCTCTGAAGACTCATTTAGAAGACGAGGTGCCTCTCACCAGGCACATGTTAAGAGTTGCTGGTATGTTACATGCTGGAGAAGAGGAGCCCTTGATCCCTCCACTAGAGGTGAATGCTGAAAGTATGGCTGATAAGTCTTTGTCCAAGACCTCTGTGCAGTCTACTTCTCGGCCCAAGGCGCTAAAGGAAAAGAAGAAGAAGAGGAAAGACATCCCCCTTTCCTCTGAAACCCTTTCTGTTAATCCATCCAAAAAGAAGAAGACCAAGAAACACCCATACCCTACTAAGGTGGATGTGGATAGAGAGCCTATTGCTGACGAACAACCTGTGTCTAGCGTCTCCAAGTCAACAGAGACTTCTAAGAACCTTCTTGACACTGACATCTCACAGGTATTAGTCTGCCCTTCATTTTTTTGAGGTTCACAAGCAATCACTCTCAAATGTCTATAGGAGAGGGTGATGAAGTTTAGGGTTTGCCTCAACCCATAGAGTGTCTATGTCAGCACCTAGATCTCTTAGGATTATCTGTACACTCTGTCTTGGCACTAGGAAATGATTCATTTGTGCTCATAACGCACCCCGATGATCCTTCACCCTATGGATTGTGCTCTTGCCTATAACAACTTGAGCACACTATAGGTCCCGACCCAGAGTCTCTGCACTTTACGTGGACTCTGGGTCCCCTCACATTAAAAGAGTCCCAAAGAATTTATGTTTTTGGGGGGACTGAATAATCACCCTCAGTCTTCCTAGGGGAAGCGATAAAAAAGAGACCTTTAACTTCAAATACCTCACAACTAAAAGAGTCCCAAGGAGAAATCCTTTAGAGGGAGCTGGATAATCACACCCAACTATCCTAGGGGCAGAGAAAGGCGACCATTCCCATATCATGTTTCACAACTAAAAGAGTCCCAAGGAACAATCCTTCAGGGGGAGCTGGATAATCACACCCAGCGATCTTAGGGGCAGCGAACGGCGACCATTCCCCTCATAGTATTCACAAATCAAAAGAGTCCCAAGGACTAATCCTTATGGGGGAGCTGGATAATCACACCCAGCTATCCTAGGGGCAGCGAATGGCGACCCTTCAACATATCTGTTTCACAATAGAAGAGTCCCAAGGAGAAATCCTTCGGGGGGCTGGATAATCACACCCAGATTTCCTAGGGGCAGCGAATGGCGATCTATAACTTCATTTTATTTCACACTGATTACTAACAAATATCATAACAGGCTCACAATCTTCATGAAGAACAGCAGAACGATGAGGCTTATTCCATTGTTGGTGACGATAATGCTGAAGCCTCCAACATTGATCTAGATGTCATGTCAGACATTGACTCCATGCCTGAATATGAGGTTTTTATCATTGAAGATGATCTTACCATTTCAGACTATGTAGACATGGATGCTGATGATAACCAAGCCACATCTGAGTTGAAGCCCATCCTGTTGGAAATACGTTTTACATATTAGAAAGGATCAGTCACTCCAACAATAGTCTAAGTAGTAGCTCGTAGTTTAGTTAACTTAATATTAAGCAAACAAGGCCAAGCCAAGCCTACAACATGTGTAGGCCGGCGGCCCATGTAAGCCCAAGCCCATCTCATGGGCTTGGGTATATAAACCTTCTCCTTAGATTGAGATGGTGTGGTTTCATTTTCAATTTACACATAGTTCTTTCATTTCTCTCTCTAGAAGTGTGTGAAATCATCTATCTTTCTATCTCTTTCTCTCTCTAAAACATAAGCTAGATTTACAATATCCTACAAATGGTATCAAGAGCCATGGGATGATTGGTTGGTTTATGTGTTTGTGTTCTTGATTCATACGCCTTTGTTTGTACCAAAATCATACGTACCAATTTTTTTTGTATTTTTTATGGTTTAATCTTGATATGCATCATCTACTTACTTGTAGTAGTGATTTGGTATTGTTACTTTGGTTAAAAAACAAAATTTTTGGGTGTTTGATTCATTTTTAGGCTTAGAATCTCGAACTTGTTGTGTTCTAGTCCTATCCGAGAAAAGTGGTAAGTTTGATTCCACTCGCATAAACCTAGGGTTTCTACTTGCGATCCAATATCACGATCACAACTTACGATCCACGTTACGATCTACTAACTGCGATCCATTACTACGGTCAAGACTACGATCAAGGAGCGCGATCAACCGTTGCAATCACAGACCACGATCACGTGTTGCGATCACTAGCTACGATCACTTGTTGCGATCACTGACTACGATCCAGCGTCACGATCAAGGAGTGTGATCCAGCGTCACGATCAAGGAGTGCCATCCAGCGTCACAATCAAGGAGTACAATCCAGCGTCACGATCAAGGAGTACGATCAGTGTTACGATCAATCGTCACGATCAAAGACTGCGATCTAGGACTGCGATCAAAGGCTACGATCCCCACTGCGATCTAAGGTTACGATCACCTACTGCGATCAAGTGTTACGATCCAACATTTTTCAAAACGTGTTTTTGAAATTTTTTATGTAATTTTGACTTGGATTTTTTGGTTTATCGAGAACATAATTTAGGGGATTTCAACATTATTTCTCGGCTTTAACACACAACAAAAAATACATTTACTTTCTCTCATTGATCGATCAACATTTGTAAATCTTAGCTTATAGAAATGGAGTACACATCTCTTACAGATAAGTCCATCCTCTCGGGTACGGATAATCGTCCACCAATGTTGGTGAAGACTATGTATGAGGATTGGGCTTCCCGAATGGAACTTTATATGTTGAACAAAGAAAATGGACATCTCATTTGGGCATTGGTGCTCAATGGACCATTCGTATATGGTATTGTGACGGAAGCTGATGTTACTCGTCCTCGCACCACGGGTGAATTGACTGGAGATGCTAAGATACAAGACAAGTGTGATAAACAAGCTACAAACATCATTCTCCAAGCCCTTCCTCCAGATATCTACACACTCGTCAGTAAACATAAGGTTGCCAAAGAGTTATTGGATAGAATTCGTGTTCTAATGCAAGGCACCTCGTTAACTAAACAAGAACGAAAGTGTAAGCTTTATGATACATTTGATAAGTTTGCCTATGTTCCCGGGGAGACTCTTAATGATTACTATTTGAGATTTACCCTATTATTGAATGAGCTCAATATCTATGGCATGGCAATTCCTACATTTCAATTGAACACCAAGTATTTGAACACTCTTCCTTCAGAATGGAGCAAGTACGTGACAGCTGTTAAATTGGCTAAGGATTTGCATCAAACCAATGTGGATCAACTTCAAGATTTTCTTCAACAATACGAAAGCCATGTGATCGAGGCTCGGTTGTCTACACCTCAAGTTCGTGATCTACTTGCCATGTATGCTTCTCAACAAATGACTCCCCAACAAAACATGGCTTTCACTTATCAACAACCATCATACTTGCAGCAGCCACCACCACACACCTATCAACAACCACAGCAACCACCTTATCAACCACTTATGATACCACAACAAGTATTTCAACAAAGTGTTCATCAACAGTCTTTTCCACAGCAACCAGCACATCAGGTATCACCCTCACAAGCCATCACTTCTCCAATGGGATACAATCCTTGGCACGGATATTTTCCGATTGAAGCACAACCAGCATAAGCCTTCTACTCCAATGAACTTCCACCAATTGAAGCACCGGTATTTACTCCAAATGATATGCCAACTGATGTGCTAAACCATTTCACTGCCTACTTGTCAAAACTTGTTGCAACTAGAGGATTTCCACCAACAAACAATCAGCTCCGCACTTCTTCAAATCCTCGACAACAAGCCACTATTCAAGATGGTCAAGTAACAGTGCAATCCATTCAGGGTAGGCAAAATTCATATGGACCCACAACAAGGACCGTGAACAATCAAGCTGTGAATTCTAAAGCTAGTGGAAATGGAAGCACTATTGGTCCTTAAAAGGTTGTGACTTGCTACAGTTGCCGAGGACATGGTCATATGGCGAGGGAATGCACTCAGCCAAAAAGGAGAAGGGATGCAACATAGTTTCGTGAGAAGATGTATTTGGTTGATGCTCAGTCTAAGGGGAAGATCTTGGATTCAGAGGAATTAGCATTTCTTGCAGACCCAAGGGCAGCAGATAATGAAGGCACTGTCGTCGTCTCTACTTCTAATGCAGCATATCAAGCAGATGATCTTGATGCATATGATTCGGATTGTGATGACATTCACTCGGCCCAAGCTGCACTCGTTGCTAATCTCTCTCACTACGGTTCTGATGTCGTCAGTTAGGTACCAACCACATCTAATAATGTTCATGATAATCCACATCATGTTGAGCATGAAAATGACAACCTCGAACAGCATTCGGAAACTAGTAACTCAAATTATGCGGTATCCAATCCAACACACTTGAGTGAACCTCAACCAAATGCTACGACGGGTATGGAATCTTATGATCAACGTGATTTGGTAAGGGTGCCTAAACATATTATTGATAACATGAATATGGTTGTTCGACAAACCATAGATATGAATGCCAACCTAACCGCTGAGCTTGCGCTGTATAAGGAAAATGTCAAAACTATTAAAATGGCCCCTCAAGCAGATAAAATAACTTATTCTGAATTTGACCGATTTCGTTTTGAAAAGATTGAACACTTAAACGAAATAGAATCATTAAAAGCTACCCTTTCCAATGAATTGAAATAAAAAGATTCGGTTGTAAATGATTTTCAGAAACTAAAAATGGATTTCGAAACTCTCGAGTCTAAAAAGTTTGAATCAGAAATTAATGCTACCAAACTTCTTAAATTCAAGGAACAACATCTTTTAAAACAATACGCTTCCACAGAAAAGGTTCATCTTTTAACTAAATCGTTCAAAGAACTCGAACTTAAGCGTCTTCAAGATTTACCACCTAATCCCGGTTATGCAAAACAAGCTCAGGAATATATTCCTTGTCTATATGATGTGACCATAATTGGTAAATCGAAAGAAGCACCTTATGTTCGTAGTACTGAGGAGACACAGTCACTTTGCGGAAGAAACTCATTCTAAAATGCTTTCAAAATTCCATAAGCTTGATTATGTTCAGCACAATCAAGATCAATTTTCTAAAAATACCCGTATTCGTTTACAAAAAGAATTAGCTCAATTAACAGTTTTTGTGCCTCAAAGTTTGTCATCGGAAAACCTTCCTAATATGTCTCCTACACTTGTCAAAAAGGATTTAACTAAGTTAATTCCACCGGTAAGTAAGGTGTCAGATAGCTTAAATGCAGTGCACCAACACTTTGCCGATTTTGACAAGGTCATTACGGAACGTACTACGGCTACAACCATAACGGAAGGTGAATGGAATTTTGAGCACACTAGAGCTGCGTTCCGAGACGAAATTGTTCCATTTTTAAACAATGTTAAAGCTTGTCTTAGTAATATTGATCAAGATTTGCTTTTGGAAATAGAATAAGTTAGACGTGTTTTCAATGAAATGGATGATGCTTATGAAAACAGCTTACTTGAAATAGAACAAGTTTCACGCCAAAATGATCAGCTTTTAAAGCAAGTGATGTCTCATGATATTGTTTCCGTCTGTGTGAATAAAAGTGTTGATAATGATTCTAGATTCTGCGAATAATGTGGTAGATAGTACTTGTCACAAATCTGACGCTGAATTTTTAAAGCTTCAAGATTCGTATTCTTCGCTTCAAAACGTTTTAATGAGATTCAAACAAATTGTATTTCGCTTGAATGCAAGCAACAATTTATTCAAGAAATCTTTGAAACGTCATTCGAATGTGTTAATATCGATGATGCAAAATTTCAAAAGAATTTTCGATTGAATTTACAATCAAAACAGCGTCAGCCAAGTGACAAGGTTGCTAAATCGTTGTCGATAGATATAGAGAAATCTAAGGAGCTTAACTGTGTGAACGTACTTGAGGCCGCTGAGAATTTTAAACTTGATCTAGATAATCGAGTTTCCAAGATTTTGTCCAAATTTGATAACTTAAAACAGAAAAATACATAACTCTTCGATTCAGTAAAGCCCGCATGTGCTAATACCACTGCACAGAATCAATCATTGATTGAACGATTGAATCAAATGTCGGTGGAAATATCTGATTTGAGGGAACAAATTTGCGATAAAAAACTGGTTTTGACTGATTTAAAGGAAACACTTCGTACCCTAAAAGGTAAGAATGTTGTGGATAACGCAGCCACTGTCTCAGCATCGTCCTCTAGTGCAATAAAAAAGAACCTTATCACCGTCACACCACTTAACAAGGGCCCTAGGATTAAACCATCTCAAACATTGGTCACTAAAGATAAGGCAAAATCTAAACCAGCTTCTAATATTCCTGTGTTGCCTTCTACAGGAGTAAGCACCACTACTAAGGCTCAAAGATCTAAGCTTAAAAGAAACAAGAAGAATGATAGGATCTTGCCCCCATCTAGTAGTCAAGTGAAGAAAGTAGAAGCCCACCCTAGGAATGTTATTTCTGTTTTGAATAAAAAGAATCATGTAGCTAAACCTAAAGGCTCTGTGGTTGTGCAGCGTTTTAAGCCTATTGTGAATTCTAATTTGAAATGTTGGAATTGCAATGGATGTATGTTTTCTAGTCGTCATGATTCTTGCCTTATTGATCATGTGAATGAGATGAATGCCCGGAAAAATGGATTAGAATGGAAACCGAATGGGAAAGTGTTAACCCAAGTTGGTTGGATGTGGCGTCCCACTGGTAGAACTTTCACTATAGTAGGAAATGCGTGCACTTTAACTAGGATCACTCCCACTTAAGCGAAGAAAGCGTGCCCTTTAACTAGGAGTACCAAGGCTACCAAAACACAAGCGTGTCCTTTAACTAGAAACACCGACACTACTGTAGGAACAAAGTGCCCTTTAAATAGGTCTACTCCCACTATAGTGCCCGCTAATAATCCAAAACCTCATAAAGTTAGAACAATAAAACCTGTTAGTGATAAAACTCACATTAGAAAACGCAGGAAATCTAAGGGTCACACAAATGTTAAAAATTCTGATAATTTTATATTTGTATCTGCTAACACTCTGGAACCAATAGTTTCCAATGCATTGTCTATTGTTGTTGTTGAAAACAGGTGGTCCAAATTGTTCTCTGGTATTTGGACTCTGGTTGCTCTAAACATATGACCGGAGATCGCTCTCAGCTCAGAAATTTCGTCAGCAAGTTTCTTGGTACGGTTCGATTTGGAAATGATCATATTGCAAAGATAATGGGTTACGGTGAATATCATATTGGGAATGTTATAATTTCAAGAGTGTATTATGCGGAAGGTCTCGGTCACAACTTATTTTATGTGGGACAATTTTGTGATGCAAACCTAGAAGTTGCTTTTCGAGAGCATACCTGCTTCATTCGTAATTTGGAAGGGGTTGATTTATTGAAAGGTACTCGAGGGAATAACTTGTACACTCTGTCTTTACAAGATATGATGGCCGCTTCTCCCGTATGTCTTCTCTCCAAAGCATCGAAGACTAAGTCATGGTTATGGCATCGACGGTTATCTCATCTTAACTTTGACGCTATTAATCATTTGGCGAAAAACGAACTTGTTCTTGGTCTTCCTAAACTTACATTTCACAAGGATCATTTGTGTTCCGCGTGTACAATGGGGAAAAGCACTAAGAAATCATACAAACCCAAGACTGAAGACACCAACCAAGAGAAACTTTATCTGTTGCATATGGATCTTTGTGGGCCAATGCGTGTTGAAAGTCTTAGTGGTAAAAAGTACATCCTCGTCATTGTCGATGATTACTCTCGGTTTACATGGGTGAAATTTCTTACAACAAAAAATGAGGCACCTAAATTCATCATCGGATTTCTCAAGATGATTCAAGTGCGTCTCAACACTACTGTCCGACGCAATCGTACAGATAATAGAACTGAACTTGTGAATCAAATTTTGTGTGATTATTATGAAGAAGTTGACATTTCTCATGAAACATCCGTTGCTCGCACTCCACAACAAAACGGTGTCGTTGAAAGGCGAAATCGCACACTTATCGAAGCTGCTCGAATGATGTTAATTTACGCAAAGGCTCTATTATTTTTATGGGTAGAAGCAGTATCTACAACAGTTTTTACCCAAAACTAGTCACTAATTCGTAAACGCCATGGTAAAACACCTTATGAGCTTCTACATGGAAAAGTACCAGATTTTCCATATCTTCATGTATTTGGTTCTCTTTGCTATCCAAATAATGATGCTGACAATTTGGGAAAACTTCAACCCAAGGCTGATATTGGTATTTTCATTGGTTATGCACCCACAAAGAAGGCATACCAAATCCACAATCGTAATTCTCGCAAGATCCTTGAAACTATGAATGTTGATTTTGATGAGCTGACAGCAATGGATTCTAAGCAAAGCAGCTCTGAACCCGCACTTCATGAAATGGGACCTAGTAACATTAGTTCTGGTCTTGTCCCAAATAACCCTACTTCATCATCATTTACACCACCTTCTAGGAATGAATGTGATACGTTGTTTCAACCTTTCTTTGATGAATTCTTTACTCCTCCAAGTATTGTTGCTCCAGAACCTGAGGTAATAGCTCCGGTAACCGAAGTTATCGCTCCAGCAACCGAAGCACAATCAGATACGGCTGCATCTACAATTGGTCAAGATATTCCTTCAACGAGTAATTCTCAACCTACTACCGAATCAACTACTCATGTCATGCCTATTGATGATGAAGAGGATGATGATGATCACGATTTGGAATTCGCTCAAATGCGTGAACTTCCATTCTTTGGTGTACCAATTCCTGACTCTAATCTAGACGGGTCAATCACCTCAGAGGAAGCTCCTACTACGGTCTACTCCAATCCACGGATTCGTGAACATGACAGCAAGTGGACAAAGAATCATCCTATAGATTCTATTATTGGTGACCCTAATCGTCCGGTATCCACACGAAGTCAGTTACAAGAAAATGCAATGTTTTGTCATTTTGATGCTTTTCTCACTAAAGTTGAACCAAAGACATGGCAAGAAGCTTTACTCAATCCTGTTGGATAGAAGCTATGCAAGAAGAACTTAATGAATTTATACGTCTTGAAGTATGGGAATTTGTCCCATGCCCGGATCAAGTGCAATTACTCACTTTGAAATGGGTTTACAAGGTGAAACTCGACGAGTTAGGCAGAATACTGAAGAACAAAGCTCGACTAGTAGCTCGTGGATACAAGCAATTATTGGGCATCGACTTTATAGAATCCTTTGCACCTGTTGCCCGTTTGGAAGCTATTAGACTATTCCTTGATTATGCAGCTCACATGAATATGATCGTCTATCAGATGGATGTGAAGACGACATTTCTTAATGGTGAAATCAAGGAAGAGGTATATGTTCAACAACCAGATGGTTTTGCGAATCCTAATTATCCTAATCATGTGTACTAGCTTAAGAAGGCTCTCTATGGGTTGAAACAAGCTCCACGCACATGGTATGATCTATTGTCACAATTCCTCATTACGCAAGGCTTCGCTAAAGGCAAGGTGGATCCCACGCTGTTTATTCAGAAATGAGGTAAAGATATGATTATGGTACAAATATATTTTGATGATATTATATTTGCTGCCTCGACCCAAACCTTATCCGACGAGTTTGGGAAACTCATGTCTTCCAAGATTAAGATGTCAATGATGGGCAAGGTATCATTCTTCTTAGGACTTCAGATATCTCAGAGTCCAAGAGGTATCTTTATCAATCAATCCAAGTATGCACTTGAATCTCTTAAGAAATATAAGATGGAATCTTGCGAACCCGTGGATACTCCAATGGTGGAACGAACTAAGCTTGATGCAGATCCACATGGAGTTTCCGTTGATCTGACACTTTATCGTGGATGATCGGTACTCTTCTGTATATCACATCTAGTCGACCTGATCTTCAGTTTGCTATATGTATGTGTGCTCGGTATCAAACTCGGCCTACTGAGTTACACTTAGCTACTGTTAAACGGATATTTCGATATCTTAAAGGAACCATTAATCGTGGACTTTGGTATTCGAAGGACTCTTCGATTGCACTAATGGCATATGCAGATGCGGATCACGCGGGTTGTCAAGATACAAGGCGTAGCACGAGTGTAACTTTGCAATTACTAGGAGATCGACTAATCAGTTGGGCATCGAAAAGGCAGAAAAGCGCTGCAATTTCAAGTGCGGAAGCAGAATACATAGCTATGTCCGGTTGTTGTGCTCAAATTATTTGGATGAGATCGCAATTAACCAACTATGGTCTAGGTTTCAACAAAATTCCGATGTACTGTGACAACAGGAGTGCAATTGCCTTATGCTGCAACAATGTTTAATTCTCCCGGTCGAAGCATATTGAAATTCGCTACCACTTTATCAAGGAGCAAGTGGAAAATGGAGTAATATAGCTTTACTTTGTCCGATGTGAGTATCAATTGGCGGATATTTTCACGAAGGCTTTAGATCGCGCTCGAATGGAATTTTTGGCCGACAAGCTAGGTTTGAGAACTTTCTCGCCCGAGACTCTAAAGGAATTGGTAGATGAAGCGAAAGAATAGTGTTGGTAAACTATTCTCCGTATCCTTGGTGATCATCTGTATATATTGTTTATATTTTTATCCACAAAAGCAAAATACAAAAATATAAAATCATATAAAAACCATAAAAATTGAAAAATCACATAAAAATCCAAAAATATTTTTGACTTTATTTTTCAAAGGCATGTCTTTTGGTACGATAATATTCACGGCCTTAGAAATGTCGATTAATATTGACACGTCGCCATAAATAGAGTTCCTACAAAAGTTGTAAATATTTCATAAAACATGCCCAAATGGCTTATAGTTATTTCTGACTGCAACCTGGTTTTCACATTAAAGTCAAGTATTTCTTATGAAAGCTTTGGGTTAAAATATTAAAATGGACTTGCATTTTTCTTCCCAAAAACTTTCTTAAAATATTATTAAATTAATTGATATTAAAAACATCGATTGGGTTAATATTTTTAATATGGGGGAGAAAATGTGATTTAATATGGGAAATTATCACGAATGGTTTGACTTAATGTGATAGCTCATCCCGACATGTGTGAAATGTTTTCGAATATCGTGGCATATGTTAAGGGGGAGCAAAACGGATTTGCACATCAAAATTTGATTTCATGGTGATTTTTACTTACCCACAACCCATTTATTTCACGAAGATGAAGATTGTGGTGACATAAGGATGGTAGGATAGGTTAAGTCCAATGATTCTTCCAAAATCGGAGGAATCTTCCCAAGGACATTCCATAGCTAGAAATAGTAATCCTTAGGAAATATGGAGAAAGATTATGAACGTAGCTGAATGCCGACCAAGTACTTAAGTTAGCACTGGAACAATCACAACAAGGTGCTAGTTATGACGTATTGGTAAGCATTTAAGGGGTTGAAGAATGAAAAAGAATTGTAAAGATAAAGGGTGTAAAGAAAGAAGCCCTCCTTACAACCTTAGGCAGAAACCGGGTCAATACATATGCTATTGAGATCATTTTTAATGATTCTTGATATTGAAGACAGACATCATGGACCCAGTGATGCAATGCACAACCCATCCCAGCTAACTCAGATATCTCTTAAAAGATATTTGTTTTAATCACTCGGAGACAACGCATTATCTATTGATTTTGTAGAAACTAGAAGGGGGGAGGGGTTGAATAGCTTCTCTTCGATTAGTCACCTAATTAAAATTACTTTCAATTAGGTTTGTATCAAAACTATCTTTTACTTGAAGCTAAGTTGCATAATGATTAGGTTCAATTAAAATGCATTACCAATGGTAATAGGTAAGTGTAATGATAATGAAATAAGTAAAGAGTAAAGAAAGAGACAACCTAATGAGAAGACACCAAGATTTATAGTGGTTTGACAACGAGGCTCTATCTTCGTTTCTACTCCACTCCTAGAGTACACCTACTCGAGATTTCCACTATATCCACAAGCTCCCTTCTTGAAGGAGAAAACCTTACATCGTCGCTTACATTATTTTCCGACACTAAGCTAAATGTCGAGACCTAATCTTTCGCTAGGAACAATCTACACAACGTTGCGTACTTCACAATTTAACGACACAAGGCTAGATGTCGAGTTCTAATCTCAAGGTAGAACCAATCTTCATGACGTTGCCTACTTCACCATTTTACGACACAAGGCTAGATGTCGAGTTCTAATCCAAAGCTAGAACCAATCTTCACGACTCTTCACTTTGAAGCTAAGTGAGAACTTCACACAACACAACTCCTAATCACTTTCAAGTTTAGTGAGAACTCACAAGACACAATCACATCACTTTATAGTTTAGTGAGAACTACTACACAATCTATTACAACTCAACTAGACATATCCAAGTACACACATGTAGCTTGGATCTACACAACATAAATCCAAGCAAACACATATGCAATGGATGTACACAACAAATCCAAGTATTCATAAATAGCTTGGATAAACACAACTAGTCTAAGTATTCATAAATACAATGGATTAACATAAAACAAAAAGGCTAACATGATGAACATGACTAATTCATGGATTCATCTTTATCACAACACTAGTGAGTGAGTGATCTTCTCTTTGGACAAGGTAAAGGAGGGGATCAAAAGGATAATCATAGGTAAACATACTTAACACATTAAGTGATCATTTACTAATGATTATGCTATAGAAAAGAGAAAGCGAGCTGAGAAAAACGTCCAAAAAGGGTTGTTCGAAAATGAGATTTGATCCACTATTTATAGGAGACAAAGTGCAACGGCTAGCTGGGCGCGGTTCCTTATCTAGCCCGGTGGTTCCTTATCGCTAGAGAACCGCCTAGCTATTTAAAGGACCGCCCAGTAGACTACGCTCCGATTTTGTCTTTTAGTGGGGTAGGAATATCTGAGGTTTTTTAAACCTTCAAAGGATATTCTTATGGCATATAGAATATGCCATTTTCAAATTTACATTTTCCATTTTAATAAAACATTTTCTTAAAAAGAAAGTTTATTAAAAAATCTTTTGTCATATTAACAAAAGTGAGTTTTAAGGATAATCACTTTGATGATCACTAAGTATGATTAAGAAGAGTTAGTGATATGATGTAGAATATTGATAACCTATGAATCTATGAAGTGGGTTGATGTTTTCTAGTGAGAGAAACTAGAGAGAGAAAGTGAGAGAAAATGTGTATGATTTTATTAAAATGAAAGTGCAAAATGAAACAACAACCAACCCCTTTCCATGGTGGAAAGGGGTATTTATACTCCAAGCCTAACATTGGGCTTGGGCCGGTCCATGACAAGCCCATGGACCGGTTCTTACTTAAGTTAATAAGCAACTAATGACTATTTTCTAACTACGAGCTATTACAACATAAATACTATTGTGGAGTGACCGATACTTCTAATATACGTTAAAACGTATTTCTAACAATCTCCCCCTAAGGGAGGTCACTCCACGTTACAAAGTTCTAAACCTAGCATACTATACTAAGTCTTCGTTCTTTAGCTCGTAGTCTTTTCTTCTTTTCTTTCTTTTGTTGTGAATATGTTGGTTTGATCTTTTTGGCTTTGACTTGAGAGCATTGTTCTTTGGCCTTTCACGTGCGATCTTTGCCTTTCTTGTGAACTTTGCCTCCTCGTGACTTCATGTTCCACACACTTACGTCTTTTTGTTGAATTCTCGAAAGCTTCAGAGTTTGGTACAGCGGAAGACTTCATCTTGTACTTTCTTGAATTTTTTGCTGAACTTTGTTGCAAAAGACGTAAGCATGTGGGAACGACTTTTACAGGTACACCGCAACACCACCGTCTTTACTGGTACACAGCAACGCCACCG
This sequence comes from Glebionis coronaria, assembly GCA_025667525.1. Taxonomy (NCBI): domain Eukaryota; kingdom Viridiplantae; phylum Streptophyta; class Magnoliopsida; order Asterales; family Asteraceae; genus Glebionis; species Glebionis coronaria. The sequence goes on along the minus strand of CM046874.1, from coordinate 90,871,646 downwards.
TCTTCAACAGGTACACAGCAACGCCACTGTCTTTAACAGGTACACAGCAACGACACGAATAAAATGGCTTTGAACATTTTATTCTAATTCGGTAGCATTTTACCTCCGGTCGGTGAAGACCGTTGGACGATATTAGATATCGTACCCGTGACGGATAGTTTCAATTAAGTAACTTCCTGACAGGATTTCGCGGGTAAACCCGTTCTCTTTATTCGACCGTCCAAAGCTGACTGCGAACATAAAGAGTGAATCACTTGGATAAATTATCCTTGTGATTAAAAGCCGTCAATTCATGAAACCTGGAACAAGTGAATTTCAATTAAGATTTTCACCATCGTTGCTTTCCAGTTGTCACGAGCTCAATTCATAAAGAATCTTGCACGTCACCTACCAAGTGCTGTTTGATGTTGACACTAGAAGGATTTCCACTCGTCACTGTGGTCAATAAAGAGTCACTCTGAGTGTTCTGGCAAGATCATATGATAATGCGAAGAGGCCTGGAACGAGTTTAAGTTCAATTAAGAATTAAACCACTGTTACCTTCCAGTTTTTCACAAGATTGGTTCTAAAAGAACCGCACGTGTAACCTACCATGAGCTTGTTTGATGTTGGCTCAAGCAGGATTTCCATCTTCATTGTAATACTTGCGTATTACTCGGATGTTCTGGCAATATTACAGGAATATTGCGTAGGACTCATGAAAATCTCTTACTTTTCACAGTGTGTGAGAAAGCAAGGAATAAATGGAAAGTGTCCTAATGAGACTTTTGATGATCTCTTGGCTCTAGACTCGATTGTGCGTTTTGATTTAGTGAGCGATGGCTGGAGAGGAGTGCCACCTTTTCAATACCAGTCTATTCGGAGTGAATAAACCAATAGATAACGTGTTGATCTCCGTGTGATTAAAACAAATACCTTTTGAGAGATATTTGAGTTAGCTGGGAAGGGTTGTGCATTGCATCACTGGGTCCATGATGTCTTTCTTCAATACCGAGAATCATTAGCAAAAATGACCTCAATAGCATATGTATTGACCCGGTTTCTGCCTAAAGTTGTATGGAGGGCTTCTTTCTTTACACCCTTTATCTTTACAATTCTTTTTCATTCTTCAACCCCTTCAATGCTTACCAATACGTCATCACTAGCACCTTGTTGTGGTTGTTCCAGTGCTAGCTTAAGTACTTGGTCGGCATTCAGCTACGTTCACATTCTTTCTCCATCTTTCCTAGGACTTCTAATTCTATCTAGGGAATTGTCCTTGGGAAGATTCCATCGGCTCTGATGAATCATTGGACTAAACCTATTCCTACCACCCTTTTGTCACCACATTCGTCGTGAATTAAGCGTGTTTTGGGAAGGAATTGCCACCATGAAAAATCATTGAAAATCACTTAAGGTACTTGTGATATTAAAATCAAAAGTTTTGTACCTTAGGTGTTTTGTTCATCAAAAAAACGCTCCCCCTTAACACGTGCTTTACACATATTAAGTTGTATAATCGTTAAGTCTTTTTCATCTTTTAGCCAAGTATCATTTAAATCTCCTTAATCCCATTTTCTCCCCTTATCCAAAATGTTAACCATTAATATTTAGGATATTGAATGGATTAACCGGTCTATGGGTAAAAATGAAATCGATGTTTGGCCATAGAACAAATTATTGCTCCCCCTTAAATTAATAAGGGATAGTTGTAGTGCTTTAGTATGATATATTTTGAAAGATTTAAAATCTCGTGAGAAATTCTTGAAAAATTATCATACCTTAACACTACAACAAGCCATTAAAGCACATTATTCACAAATATACATATTCACAAATAATACCAATATAGAGTGACCTGAAATGTACGACCCATTAGATGGATCGTTGCAGTGTCCTGTAGTGCACTCCATATGGTCTACCACCCACAAATCTTTCCAAGCTTCTCATCAATCTACGTTCACGGAGCTTCTGATCGATCTTCTTGATGACATACTTCGCCATCTGCCGGTAACCTGGATGCCAATCCTCCGTCATTTCTGGCAACGTCCCACCCGAGTTCAGATGCTCCAACTTTCCTCTTACTTGTAGAAGAGTCCCATCACTGTACTTATGGAGCTCACCCACCCTCATAAACTTCATTAAACCTCGACTGTTCAAGTAGAAGATGCCGTAATTCGGGACAGAAATACCGGTATAGGGACATCTTTCTACATGTTGAGGTAGCACTTTATTCACTGGACGGGTTAGGTTGAGCTTCCTCTGATAGCTTTCGACTCCCAACTGAAGATCTTCAACTCGTGTCTTGATCACAACGCTTCGTGTGAACATACGAAGTGATGTATTCAAAGCAATGAGGTCTTCACGAGGAATATGTGTGAGTTGATCTCTGGTCATTAGAAGCAGCATATCTTCGATATCCTCAAGGCGAATGATGGAAAAATCTCCCTGCTGGATTTTGTATTCCCTGTCATCCTCCCTTTTCAAATGAATCTCCGTCACATGATAATAGCCATTCTTGGCTACAGTTTTCATTCCTAAGATGCTGGAGATGCGGATGTCGGATCTAACATTGCTTCCAGAATTGACCAAGCAGCAACCCCTGTACGCCCTTCGGACTCGTTCGTCCCAATGAGATGCACCTATGACAGCATACATATCATAATTACGATTTATCTTAGGGACCCAGAGTCGGTTTACCTTTTCCTCGATAAAGGGTATTGTCCCCCAGTTGGCAGCTTTCAGCAAGGTCAGGGAGGTTGCGTACTTTGATGACCCCTTCAGTAGATACACCAGATCATTGGTGACGAAGAAGTCAAGAGCAATCTGATTATCTTGAGTAGGATCCATTGGAGGTGGAGCTCTTTCTGATTCATGAAGACCTGGCCGTTGAACGGTATTCAGAGCCTTCAAATTCTCATCGGCATAATATTCGAACTCCATTTGGGTCAACCGGGTTTTGGCGCGAAGTCTTTTATCCTTCAGTACCTTCTTCACCAAAGATGGAGTAACCGAAGTCTTATACTCATGAGCAAGAAATGCACATAAGTCAATCGGACTGCGGATACGAAGATACAAGATATCTTTGTCAGCGTCGGTGATCGGATCATACTGCGCCGCTGCCGTGATCCAAGCCTGTGGTGGTGCAGTCTCGTCGATCTCCAACGTGTCCTCCCAGTCCATTGTGCTTGGAATAGTAGATTGTGGGTTTTGTTGCAGAGGAGTGGAGACGTGAACATCTGCTTGTTCTGATTCAGGCATTTCAGCAGTGTCATGGACGGGTGAGTGTTGTGCAGCTTCAGGTTCGGTTACCGATTCTGCAATCACAGGGGCAACAACAATAGAACTAACGGGGTTAGTGGTAACAGGTATGGATGCAGCAATAAATGTACCAGGAATAGATGACCCTGTAGTGGCATTCACGTCGTGGCGCCATTTCGATCGTCTGGATTCCGTGGATGTAGATTTTTCCTTTGGTGCTGCATCTTTCTTGGATTTGGTGGCAGACTTAACAGGTTTCTTTGAGCTGGCACCCTTATCCCCTTTCTCAGGCTGTTCACCTTTATCCGCATTGCTCCCCTTAACACTCTCCTAGTGACCATCACCACCATCATTACCATCATTATCATCATCATCTGCATCCTCATCATCATCATCCTCATCCTCATCCTGATCATCATCATCCTTATCATTATCATCATCCTCATCATTCTGATCCTCATCATCCTCATCATCATCCTCATTCTTATCTTCTTCTTCTTCTTCTTCTTCCTCCTCTTCTCCACCAGTACCCTCTTCTTCTTCACTCTCTTCCCGTTCTTCCTCAGGGAGAATGTGGTAGGGTACCACACTTCCAAATGTCTTGAACAACTTATCATCCTCCATGATCGCGTCGTTCAGGGATTTGAAGAGAGCCCGTTGAATCCTCGATTTATCAAACGATCCAAGTTCCCTCATTCGAGCTTTGAGGATCTTCTTAAGTTTAAAATCCGTCAAGTCATAAGCAATCTTGTAGGCAGCTTCTGAAGGATTGGAAGATTTGATCATTAAGTTGTCAGCAGCAAGCGTCTTCAAATCATCACGCAGTTTAGGCATTAGGGATTCAACGGAGTCTTTCACTCTTTGCTCAATAGTAGCTTCAAGAGCTGCTTTTTGCTCTTTAAGGTCATCCTTAATAGCTTTAAGTCTTGTAATTCGTGCTTGATGCCTATCAGCTTCAGCCTTTTTAACCCGAGCAAGTTCTTCTGCATGAGTTTTACGTGTAAATTCCATGTCTGCAGCGAACTTGGCAATCAACTCTTCTTGAGCTTTCCTTGATGCTTCTTCACTTTGAGCTCTTCTATTTAACTCTTGGCGAAGTTCATCCATTTCTCTCTTGTTAGTATCCACATGTTTATCCAACATCTCGGCCATTACCAATGCGGCCATTGCAGATGTTGCAGAGCTGCTTTGGGTTGATGGAATAGGCTCGGTTGAAACTGCGGTACTATGGATGGGCTTTATTGGTGGTGGAGGAAATGGTGTTGAAACCGGTTTGGTTGGTAAGGGTTGAGTTGGTTGAAGTTGAGTTGCTAAAGGTTGGGTTGACATCGTGATCGTAGGAGCAACCGACTCCTTTTCCATACTTGCTGAAATAGGGATTGATGGCTCCTTTGAAGTGGAATAATGTTCAGGTGACCCAAACTCATCAACATCATCTGGTTCCATGTACTCATCCTCAACGTCTACCCTTGCACCTGAACCACTACCGCCAGTATCTTTCCTGCTCCTTTGAATAGCTATCTTCATCATTTGTTTCTCAGTTTTATCAAGAGTAGGATCAACAATGTTTTCTTCGTCACGTAGACGCATCTCATCAGCCTTACCCTTTCCTTTCTTACCCTCTGTCTTCTTCTTCTTGGTTTTGGGTTCAGGTAAATCTGTTTGCTTCCTTTTACCTTTGCTCTTAACCGTGGTGGATGAGTCTTCACCTGCTAGAATACTTGCTCGTTGATTCTCAATTTCTGTTAGCAAGTTCTTGTAAGCATCAGATGCAATAATCTCATCGGTCAGAAGATGACTGGGAATGGGACCAGGAATAACCGTATTCGAATGAGTCTCCTGCCTTAAGTCTACCAAATCATCATCATCCATCGTGTGGTGACGACTACCTGCACGCTTGTTAATGGATGCATCGTTTTCCATAAAGTAATGTATGATCAACTTAATAAACCTAGGATACTGGTAGCTTTTAACCTTACCCTTTGTGTTTGTGAAGAGTTGAAAAGTAAACTCCTCCCACAGCAGTGATGCATAATCAATACCCATACCTTTAAACATACCATAAAACATCTTGATGATTGGTGGACGAACAGCATCATACCCAGTTGTTTTGGGTGTTAAACATCGGCTTAGAATCCCAAAAATAGCTTTCCATGGTTGACCAACTTTGGCAGTAGTAAACTCAGACGGGGTTCGTATGTCAAGACATCCAATGGCGGTGAACATCTTCATGATCTGGTCCTTGGTTGGGTTGGGTGAGTATGATGGTAAACCTTTGAGTATCGGTCGAAAGCCAAAGATCTTCCTGAAGTCTGACACAGTAAGCGTCTGCTGCTTGTTGTCCAAGGAAAAAGTGATCTTGTTCGACGTCCTCTCTTTGGTAGCCCAGAACTCGTAAAGATATTCATAGGGCACTGAAGCACTTCTCCTTAGCGCATGCTTGAAATGAGATTTATCAAGCATGGCTGTACCTACCTTAAAGCCATTATGGGTAGAATGAGATACCTCCTTCAAACGGAAGTTGTTTGGAATAAACTTTAGAGTCTTGGCTTCAGCAATGGCGGCGGCTCTGTTGTCTTGCAGTTGTTGTACGGTAGGGTTAGTCATCGTCTCTGCTTAAGATAAAACACAAAGGTTGATACAAACAAGTATGAATATCATTATGACTTTAAACCTAAGCATTGTACATATGACATAATCCCTTAAGCTTTGAAACCATTCAAACATCTTCTATTCGGAATAATCACTCAATTCGGAATAATAGGTCTATACTGAATATAAGTCCTATGCGGAACATAAGTCTATTCGGAACATATAGCCTATGCGGAAAAACATCCCTATTCTGAATAAAAAGGCTATTCGGAACATTGATCCTATCCAGAATAAAATACTCTATTCGGAACATTGCCTATGCGGAATAACATCCTATGCGGAACATTGAGCCTATGCGGAATAAATTCCCCATTCGGAACATTTGGCCTATGCGGAATAAATTCCCTATTCGGAACATTTGGCCTATGCGGAATAAAGTCCTTATTCGGAACATTTGGTCCTATGCGGAATAAAGTCCTTATTCGGAACATTTGGTCCTATGCGGAAAAAATCCTCTATTCGGAACATTTTGCCCTATGCGGAATAAAGTCATTATTCGGAACATTTGGTCCTATGCGGAAAAAAATCCTCTATTCGGAACATTTTGCCCTATGCGGAATAAAGTCATTATTCGGAACATTTAGTCCTATGCGGAATAAAATCCTTATTCGGAAAACATTTCTCTATGCGGAAAGATTTGGCCTATGCGGAAAACTTTTGTCTATGCGGAAAAACTTTTTTATTCGGAAAAACAGCTCCTATGCGGAAAAACAGCTTCTATGCGGAAAGTTCTTTCTATTCAGAAGGAAACTGTTATTCGGAAAGTCAGTCTTACGCGGAAAGTTTTCAACACTTATATATTCTAATTAGGCATGAAATCGTTTGATTCAAGTGTTCTAAAGGTCAAATCTGTGCAAATAGATCTATTCCGAATACTACCCAGGCAAAACCCCCAATTTAATTAACCCTAATTAACCAGAAATTGCAATCGACTGTTTTCAATTAAGAGAATTAATTAACTTGATATGTTTGAAAGATTAATCCGATTTAATACCTTTTTGATGATCTTGAACAAGAGAATTACTGATTTGATTCGTGTTTGAATGATTTCGTAAGTGTTTGTGTGGAAGGATGTTAATGGCGGCAAAGATAAACAAGAACAGTGATATAATAGAAAAGACGGGGGGGGGGGGGGGTAAATTTTGACTAGGTCAAATTTTTCCACAAGTTAGACATGTTGTCAACTTTGCCCCCTCAATTTTTCTTTTTGCTTCAAACAATATTCTTTTGTTTACCAAGTTGTAATACTTGCCATTTTGACCCTATCTTATGTTAACTACCCGAGCCTTAGTGATTAACTTAGCTTAAGCACAAAACAATCCACAACAAACTTATAAGCAACAACAAGACATATGCCAAAGCAATCCAACCATTAACCATTAAGCTTTGTGAGTTTCCTTGAAAACTTTTGAAGATCTTTTTGATGTGAAAGATGATGAAACATTTTCTCCCCCTTAAACGATGACCCGTTTTCTATTTAAAGAGCTGTAGTCATTGTTTAACGAGGCACAGGATGATGAAAAACATTTCCCAATTGATATCTTGAAAAAATTTGATTCGTGGTGTCAATAAGATTTCTCTTATTTTAACAAATTAATGCACTGAGACGTACACTAATTTGTGTTAGATCAAGTTGTAAAGTAAACTTGATCCCTTTGCATGATTTGGCTTGTAAATCACGCCCGAGAAAATTAATTCCCGTTCTGAGCCAACGTTTTCCAAGGAAATACGTGACTTTAATATGAAAACCGGGTTGCAGTCAGAAATAACTACAAGCCATAATGGACATGTTTTAAAATTGTACAACTTTTATACGGACTCTATTTATGGCACCGTGTCAATATTAATCGACATTTCTAAGGCCGTAAATATTACCGTACTAAAAGACATGCCCGTTTTAAACGAAAAATATTTTTGGTTTTTCTTGATTTTATAATTTTTATGGTTTTTCTAGGTTTTATATTTTTTATGGATTTTCTTGGTTTTATATTTTTGTATTTTCTTTTTGTGTTTTATATATTTACGATAATATACATGATCACAAACAAAGGATACTCTGAATAGTTTACCACGACTATTCAGCTGATTCTTCTGCCAACTCTTTGAGAGTCGCTGGAGTGAATGATTTCATGCCAAGCTTGTCGATCAAAAACTCGATTCGTCCTCGATCTAAGGCTTTGGTGAACATATCCGCCAGCTGGTACTCAGTAGTGACAAAATACAGCTCATCACTCCGTTCTCCACCTGCTCCTTAATGAAATGGTAGCGAATGTCTATGTGCTTGGCCCGGGAGTGTTGAACATAGTTGCAGCAAAGGGCAATGGCGCTCTTGTTGTCACAATACATCGGGATTTTGTTAAATCCAAGACCGTAGTCAGTTAATTGTGATCTCATCCAAAGGACTTGAGCACAACAACCGGACATGGCGATGTATTCAGCCTCCGTGCTAGAAATTGCAGCGCTTTTCTGCCTTTTTGAAGACCAACTGATCAATCTATCTCCTAGGAGTTGCACAGATCCAGAAGTGCTACGCCTCGTGTCTTGACATCCAGCATGATCGGCATCTGCGTATGATATTAAAGCAATCGAGGAATCTTTCGGATACCATAGACCACGATGAAGTGTTCCTTTTAGATACCGAAAGATCCTTTTAACTACATGTAGGTGCTTTTCGGTAGGCCGAGCCTGATACCGGGCACACATGCATACAGCAAATTGCAAATTAGGCCTGCTAGCAGTCAGATATAGAAGGATGCCGATCATCCCACGGTAAAGTTTTGGATCGACAATAATCCCATTCCTATCTTCATCTAACTTGGATTTCTCCACCATTGGAGTGTCTACGGGGTCACAATTCTCAAAGTTATATTTCTTAAGAGATTCTAGAGCATATTTGGATTGATTAATAAAGATGCCTCTGGGATTCTGAGAAATCTGTAATCCTAAGAAAAATGAAATTTTTCCCATCATCGACATCTGAAAGCGTGTGGACATTATCTTCTCAAATCGGTTTGACAATTCTATGTTAGTGGCAGCAAAAATTATATCATCAACATAAATTTGTACCAGAAGCATGTCGTTGCCTTCCTTGAGAGTGAATAGAGTGGGGTCCACTTTGCCTTTGGAGAAGCCTTCCGACATGAGATATGTTGACAGGAGATCATACCACGCGCGTGGAGCTTGTTTCAACCCATAGAGAGCCTTCTTAAGCTTGTACACATGATTAGGAGACTCCGTACTGACGAACCCATCCGGTTGACTAACATAAACTTCTTCCCTTAGTTCACCGTTCAAAAATGCCGTCTTCACATCCATTTGATAAACGATCATGTTCATATGAGCAGCAAATGCAAGGAATAGTCTAATCGCCTCCAATCTAGCCACAGGAGCAAAAGATTCCTCAAAGTCTATACCCAAGGCTTGTTTATATCCTCTAGCGACCAATCTTGCTTTATTCTTCAATACCGCACCCATCTCATCAAGTTTAACCTTATAAACCCATAACAAAGTAAGGATGTTAACCTTGTCAGGGCGAGGAACCAATTCCCATACTTCAAGTCGTTGGAATTCGTTTAGTTCCTCCTGCATAGCTTCAATCCAAGATGATTGGGTCATAGCCTGCTGCCAATTTTTGGGTTCAACTTCAGAGAGAAATGCATCAAAGTAACAATAAAGTGCACTCTCTTGTAATTGATGGCGTGAGAGACTGGTCGATCTAGATCTCCAATAACATTCCTAATTGGGTGATCTTTTGTCCATTTAGTGCTATGGTTTTCAATCCTAGGTGGTCTGGAGTGAACAATAGAAGGAGCTTCTTCTGAGGTAGACGCGGCTGAAGGGTTTTCAGGGATCGCTACACCAAAGAAAGGAAGCTCTTGCAAGTGAGCATATTCTAAGTCGTGATCAGTAGAATCCTCTTCCACATCATTAGGCACAAGTAGGGGTGATGATTCAGGTGTAGTTTGAGAATTACTTGGTGAAGGTGCATCCGGTTCAATGTGAATTGTAGATGCATTAGATAAAGGTTCATTAGCTTGAGCAACCACTTCAGGTATTGGAGCAATTACTACAGGTGCTGGAACTTCATCAGTCGGGGGATCGAAGAATTCATCAAACAACGGTTGAAACAGTTTATCCCACTCGGGCCTTGTTGGTGGTAAAAATGATGTAGAAGTAGGATTATTGGGAATTAATCCGGAACTAATAGCCCCGGTTCCCATCTCATGAAGCGCGGGTTCAGAGCTGTGTTGCTCAGAAGCCATCGCTGTCAGCTCGTCGAAATCTGCATCCATAGTTTCTACAATCTTGCCAAGACGACGGTTATAGATTCGGTATGCTCTTTTGGACGGTGAGTAACCAATGAAAATACCTATATCGGCTTTCGGTTGAAGCTTACCCAAGTTCTCACTATTGATGTTTGGATAACAAAGAGCACCAAACACATGGAAAAATGAAACATCGGGTTTACGGTCATGTAAAAGCTCATAAGGTGTTTTTCCATGGCGTTTCCGAAGGATAGAACGGTTTTGGGTGAAACATGCAGTAGAAATGGCCTCTGCCCACAAGAACAATGGAGCGTTCGCATAAATAAGCATGGTCCTAGCAGCTTCCATAAGTGTACGATTCCGTCTTTCAACGACACCGTTTTGTTATGGAGTGCGTGCAGCGGATGTTTCATGTGATATACCAACTCCTTCATAATAATCACGAAGAGTCTGGTTGACGAACTCTGTACCATTGTCTGTACGAATACGGCGGACAGTGGTATTCAAACGTACCTGAATGAATTTCAGAAAAGTGATGATAGCCTTCGGTGCTTCATCCTTTGTACGTAGAAATCTAACCCATGTAAACCTTGAGAAATCATCCACAATTACCAGAATGAATTTCTTACCGCTCACACTTTCAGTTCTCATCGGTCCACAAAGATCCATATGCAAAAGATGAAGTTTTTCTTGATTAGTGTCTTCAGCTTTGGGTTTGTAAGATTTCTTGGTGCTTTTCCCCCTTGAACACGCGGAACATAAATGGTCCTTGTGAAATTTAAGCTTTGGAAGACCACGAACTAACTCGTTTTTAGCCAGATGATTAATAGCATCAAAATTAAGATGAGATAATCTGCGATGCCATAACCATGACTTGGTCTTAGATGCTTTAGAGAGAAGACATACTGGAGAGGTGGACATCATATCTTGTAGAGACAACGTATAAAGATTTGCACCACGAGATCCCTTCAACAAATCTTTTCCTTCCAAGTTGCGGATGAAACAAGTGTGTTGTCGAAAAGCAACCTCAAGGTTGGAATCACAAAACTGTCCTACTGAGAATAAGTTATGACCAAGACCTTCTACATAGTATACCCTAGAAATCGTCACGTTTCCAATCTGATATTCACCATACCCCATAATCTTTGCTATATGATCATTCCCAAATTTAACCGTACCAAGAAACTTGCTGACGAAATTTCGGAGCATCGAGCGATTTCCGGTCATATGTTTTGAACAACCGGAGTCCAAATACCACAGGATGATTTGGACCACCTGAAAATATCACCACACAAAGACAATGTAGAGGTATCGGAATCTGAGTGTTCCTTGTTATTAGCAGGTACATATTTAATAATCTTAGATTTGCTAACTCTAGGTTTCTTAGATTTCCTAGCCTTCTTCTTCTTAATTGGTGGTGTAGATTCTAGTTGGCTTAAATCCTGAGGTATTTCTTCACTGATAGGCACTAAAGTGGGGGCTGACCTAATTAAAGGGCGCTGTTTCCATACTTGAGTGCGAGTGTTCCTAACTAAAGGACGCTCAGACCTAACCTCAGTGGATGCATTCCTAGTTAAAGGGCACATTTTTCCATCTAATGTAAAGGTCCTACCAGTGGGACGCCATTGCCAGCCAACTTGGGCACGAGTTCTACCCGTTGGCTTCCATTCAAGACCATTCTTAATAGCATTCATTTCATTAACGTGATCAATCAGACACAAATCATGACGCTGGGAAAACATACATTCATTACAATTCCAACAATTTAAATCAGAATTCACGAATGGTTTAGGCTGCTGCACAGGCGCAGAGCTTTTAGTCTTAACATGATTCTTTTTATTTAAAACTGAACTAGCATTCCTATTGTGGACTTCTACTTTCTTCTTTGTGGCACTACTAGTGGAGGGCTTGATCTTAGCTTTCTTGAGTGGCGATCCTTTAGCCTTAGTAGTCTCTTTTAATCCTGTAGAAGGCAAATTGGGAACATTAGCAACAGATTTTAAAGGTGTCTTACTTGATTGTGCCAATGACGGTTTCGCTCCTGGAGTCTTATTAAATGGAGTGACAGCAATGGGCCTATTATTAAGTAGTGCAGAACCTGGTGTACCTATGTATTGCAAATATGCTAGGCAATATTGAACTCGCTTAACATATTCATGAGCCGAATAATAGTCGCTACTTGAGGGATCTAAGGCATAAAGATCGTCTAAAATATCCCTAAGAAGATCGACATGCTTAATGGCATTCCTCATATAATCATCGTAGGGTTTCTCTTATGAAGCGGATTCTTATAAAGCACTACTGACTTGGTTGTTGGAGCACTAGTGGACGGTGCAGAGTCGGTAGCTAAGTTATCAACAACTTCTTGTCGGGTGAGAAGAAGTGTCTCCTTTAACTCAGCCAAAACCATATTTTTGTCTATGAGCAGGATGTTCAAATCAGAGATTTCCTCGCACTTTTGGTTCAGTTGTTCAACAAAAGATTGTTGCTGTGCCGCATTAAAAGCGAAGCGTTCTTCTAGTGAACCATAAAGAGCGGATAATCCCTGTCTTGTCCGATCCATCTCCCCTAGAACAGATGAAAGTCTAATTTCTAAGACTTGGTTTTTAGACTCTGCAGCCGCTAGTTCCATTTTGAGTGTTTCATTTGATGACACATCTCTCTTCAATCTCATTATCTCTTCCTCTAATGTCTTAACAATTGCAATCATCTTGTCACTATTCTCAACACCGTTTTCACAAACATTTGATATCAAAAGATTCTCATTTTGAGTTTGTTGTTTTAATTCTAAAGATATACAATTTTGTTCTAGTTGATTAAAGCGTTTTGAAAGTAAATTGTAAGAATCTTGTAGCTTTAAAAACTCAGCGTTAGATTCGTGACAAGACTGATTTTCTACCTCATTTACAGTATCAGCAACATTTACAGAGATATCACAAACATCATCACAAATATCATTACAAATATTCACAGCATCACAATTAATCATAGCTGATGTAAGCTCATTCGAATAATTTACATTTACAGTAGTAAGCACATCACACGAGATTACTGCAGACAAGAATCGGTCATATTCGGTTAAAATCTTTTCTTTTTCAACTAGTTGTAGTTCGTAAGCGGTGTCCATTTCATAAAACATTTTTTGAACTTCACCAATTTCAAAAATAAGATTTTCCTTAAGAGATGCAAAAATTCCTTTTAGACTTTTGACAAACGGATTGATCTCAGTTTTAAACACCTCGTTCATATGTTCGAAAGCCCATTCTCCGGCGTTTAGGCCATTTGAAGTCGTACGGTCCAAAATGACCTTGTCAAAATTAGTAAAGTATTGATTAATCTCTTGCAAGTTTAACCATACAGTGCTAACAGGTGGAAGATCCTTTGGAATTTCCTTAGGACCTTCCATATTGACAAGTGTAGGAAACGTACTAGGGTTTTCTTCATCTAATATGTAGGTTGGTGCTGTTATGAGATCTTTGTCCATATGGAAGCGAATTCTAAAATCCGTTTTTGCAAGCTCCTTATTCAATTTAAAATAATCACACTCGGGATATTTTGCAGAATTGTATGACCGATCCTCATCAACTAGTTCCTTACTTGTTCGATCACTAGGAAAAACAATCGGTTCTAAGGCCAATCCTAATTGAGTTGCATTATAAAGTCTAGGACTATGTCTTAACGCTTGTTTTGCATACCGTGGATTAGGGGGAAGGCCTTTTTGACGTGATAAGTTAAATTCTCTAAATGAAGCATCAAATAAGTGAACTAGTTGTGAAGCAGCGTATTGTCTTAACAGCAAGTAATCTAGAATTCTAATCTTATTAGTGGCATTAATCTCCATTTCATTCTTCTTAGACTCTAGTGATTCGTAATCCATTTGAAGTTTTTGAAAATTAGTGACCACTAACTCTTTTTCTTGAAGTTCATTAGACAGATTTGCTCTTAAGTTTTCTATTTCTTGCAAGTGACCCATTTGTTTGGTTCTAAAGTGATCATATTCGAGATTAGTTAGAACACTAGACGAGGGCACTAATTCCAAGGTTTGAACTTTCTCATTGCTTAAGGCAAGCTCATCAGACAAATTCTTATTCTTAGCTAAGGTTTCTAAGAGTGCAGCATTCATTTGGCTAAGTAATGTAGCAAGAACCATGACCAAATCTTGTTGAGCAGGAGTAGGCGTATGCGAACTGGGTCCCGGTTGTGATTCACTCAAAGTCTGGGGACTCACATTGATATTGCTATCATTGTTTGTCTCCTCGTTTGAAGGACTCACCACCGAAGATTCATTCGAATCAGCACTCTCTTGCACAACTTGATGTGGTTGAATACTAGCATCAGTGGTATTATCGGTGGTATTAATAAGTACCTCAGATCTCTTTTCTGGCCCTAAGCTGGAGATAGTTGCCATGAGAGCAGCCTTTGCAGATTGAAAGTCATCACAGTCGGAGTCATACGCATCAAGATCATCGGCTTGGTAAGCTGCATTCTGCGTAGTGACAACGCCTTGTTCAGCAATCCCTGGGTCAGCAACAAATGCAAGCTCCTCTTCATCAAGTTCCCTTCCTTGCGCCTGAGCATTTACCAGATAGATCTTTTCTGCAAACCACTGTCCATCCCTTCTCCTCTTGGGTTTCTTACAATCCCTGGACATATGACCCTCTTCCTTGCAGTTGTAGCATGTAATCATTCTCAACTTGCCTGTATTAGCCCGTGGAGGATTGTTGACCATTGGAGCAGGAGCAGGATTAATCGTGCGAGCATTGGTTGAAGTGGAAGATCTCCCCTGATATGGTTGAATTGGCTGAACCATGACCCTGCCATTCTCAATAGTAGCTTGTTGGCGAGAATTGGATGAATTCCTCAACTGATTGTTGGTAGGAGCTGATCCTCTGTATCCTCGTTTGCTTAAAGTTCTTGTGAGATACGCAGACATAGTAGTTAGCACTTCAACTGGGTCAGCTCCTTGTTGGAATACAGGAACGGGGACTTCCTCATCATCACAATACAGTGCTTGATCTGGATGAGCTGCATAATCAGTAGAAGGAATACTCATTTGATCAGGGTAGCTTGTTGGATATGCTGCATTCTCTTGATAAGAAGAATATGAAGGCTGAGCATAAGGTGCAACATTTGCTGGATGAAGTTGTGAAGCATACTGTGGTGTAGGTGCATTGAACCGATATTGTTGCTGATGTGAGGTGGGTGGTTGCGGTAGAATCGAGTATTGTGGGAAGGTTGGTGTCAAGTAAGGTGATGGATGATAGGCTTGATGTCCCAAGATATAAGGTGTGTTGTTGTGTGACAAGCTTGGTTGATTCGCCATCAAAGCTAAGGAATCTGGGTACATACCGCGAGGAGAACGGTGCATAATCACATGCTTCTCATGTTGCTGAAGAAAAGCATAGATTTGATCTAAGTTGCACTTATGCAAATCCCGGGTTAACTTCACATCGGTAATATACTCACCCCATTCAGCTTGAGGTAAAGTATTCAAGAACTTGGTGTTAACCTGGAATGGAGCAATCACGAGATTGTATACATTCAGATCATTCATTAGAGTAGTGAATCTAAAGTAATAATCATGTAGTGTTTCCCCTGGGCTGTACGTGAATCTATCAAACAGATCATACAGCTGACACTCCCTTTCCTGTTTTGTGAGAGACGTGCCTTGTAACAACACCTTTAGACGTTCCCACAAATCTTTGGCAACCGTATATTGACTAACCATACGATAAATATCATGCGGAAGAGCTTGGAGAAGTGTCTGTAGAGCCTTTTCATCAGCATCAGCAATGAGTTGTTGTGCCGGTGTGAGTTCTTCATATTCTCTTTGTCGAGACACATTATTTGCCACAATGGTACCATAGTCGAGTGGACCATTCAAAATCGATTTGACCATAAGCCTTCCGTATGTTGGTTTGCCCTTCAAGTATTGCATCATACGGCCCTGCCATGCCTCAAACACCTCTTTAATAAGCATCGGTGGACGACTATCAGTCCCCGTTATGATCGAGATATCCGTAAGAGATGTCATCTGAGGCATTAATGAACTTGGATTCATTGTGATCACTTAACAGACTCAAAGATTATCGGTTGATCGAGCAGTGAAGAAAGGTTGAGAATTTGTGTTGTGTTGGTTGAACTCAAGATTAAATCCACTAAAGATCGTCGAAAAAACTCAAATACCCCTTGAACTTGCTTATACGGAATAACCCAAAATTAAAATAAACCCTATTCGGAATAACACCTATTCGGAATAATCCTATGCTGAAAATACCCTATTCGGAATAAACTCTATGCTGAATAACCCTTATGCGGAAAACCCCTTATGCGGAATATTTTCTTCAATTCGGAATATCTGGCAATTTGGCTTATTCGGAAAAAAAAAACCTCCTATTCGGAATGATGGGCAATTCGGAAAGATATTCGGAATATTTCTCCTATGCGGAAAAATTTTGGCTATTCGGAAAAAATCTGGCTATACGGAAAAATATAGGCTATTCGGAAAGTTTTTGGCTATTCGGAAAGATTTCTGCTATTCGGAAAGTATATGCTATTCGGAAAAAACTGCTATTCGGAAAAAATCCTTCTATTCGGAAAGTCTATTCGGAAACTTTTGCTATTCTGAATATTTCTCCTATTCGGAATCCCTATTCGGAATAAACCTTCTATACTGAAAAATCTCCCTATTCGGAATCCCTATTCGGAAAGTTCTGAAAAAATGTTTCCGAGACTTAAAAAGCAGCTTTTAACCCCGATTTTTGATCCAAAACCACAAAAAGTTTTATGATTTTTACCAAAATAAGCTAAACCCAATCCTTATCAATCAATCCCAATAACAAAAACACCAAAAACAACAAGATTCAAGATTGATTTTTTCTAAAGATCACTAATTGATTCAAAAACTAAAAAAGCAACACAATCCTTACCTTAAATCACCCCATCGCTCTTGATACCAAATGTAGAATATTGATAACCTATGAATCTATGAAGTGGGTTGATGTTTTCTAGTGAGAGAAACTAGAGAGAGAAAGTGAGAAAAAATGTGTATGATTTTATTAAAATGAAAGTGCAAAATGAAACAACAACCAACCCCTTTCCATGGTGGAAAGGGGTATTTATACTCCAAGCCTAACATTGGGCTTGGGCCGGTCCATGACAAGCCCATGGACCGGTTCTTACTTAAGTTAATAAGCAACTAATGACTATTTTCTAACTACGAGCTATTACAACATAAATACTATTGTGGAGTGACCGATACTTCTAATATACGTTAAAACGTATTTCTAACATATGATTATTACCTTGATGATGGTGTTAGTTAAATAATTCGCTTTGTGTTTTACACTAAATGTGTTGTATAGTTTGTTGTGATCAGAACTAAGAAAGATTAGTTAACACTAATAATGTTTTTAGGCATCACTTGCATTAACAATTTCCCCCTTTTTGATTACGACAAACTATAAACTCATTTACGTAGAAACACAAAATATCGAATTATTAACGAGTTTATCACTATCATTTATCCCCCTTTGTCGTAGCAAAAAGGTTAGCACAAGTCTTTGAAGAAAACCGGACTTTGCTAGTAACTCCCCCTTGGTTGTTGCTCCCCCTTGCTTGGGGCTCCAAGTGTATGAGCTAAGGTGACATGCTACACAAAGGTTAGTAGAAAGAAACGAAACACCAATGTATATATGATCACTACCTACTAAGTAACTTGAGAGGGAGAAGGAGAAGAAATCTCAAATTAGAAGCAAGTATTGCTAAGTATGTCCAAAGAGGTAAATGACAAAATCAAAGTTCAATTGGTGGAATGGAGGTAGAAAAGAAACATCCAACCAATGAAGATGATAAATTTGTCAAGGGGTTAAAGTATAGAATTGATGGAATCACCCATAATCAATTGTAAAGATTAACCACGATCAACTCAAAAGAAAAAGAGAGAATGATCAAAGAAAAAAAACAAAAACAACACAAAGGTTTCATATTACAAAAATATGAAAGAAACAAACAAGGTAGATAGTCATACACACAATATGAGTATCTAAAGCAAAAAATATGGAAAATAAACCACAAAGCTTAAGCTATTTTAATAGTGATAATTTTCCAAGATTGCTTAAAATGTTATTGACTCCAAAACAAATAAAGTATTATTGACTCCAAGAGTGCTTAGTCCTTTAGTTGGAAAAATCAGACGACGAGGCATCATTCGAAGTTTTGTCCACGGGAACGAAAACTTTGAGAGGAGGTCGAGTGAGGAAGAATTCAAGAAAATTTAACTTCTCATACACATGAGCAAGTTCAATTTGTTGAAATCGACAAGAAGCACACGAGGATACATGATGCAAAACAAATTCGGTTGATGGGGGAAGGCCATCAAACCTAGGGTTTGGTGGTGGTGAGGAGAGTGGGTAGGAAATGTTTTCACAATGTCTTGTGAGGTTTGGGAAGGTTGAAAGGTCATTAAGTTGAGGGGTGTCGAAATGTTTTGGTGGCAGGGGAACATTTTCCTTTCCTCTGGTGATGGGGTTAATGGAGTAGATCTCATTCCAATACTTGACTGGAGAGAAGGTGGGGTTCTTGGGTGGTTTGGAAGAAGAGGGTTCATTTTTCTTGATCCAAATAGGTCGAACCGAGATCTTCGGTTTCTTGGAAAGCTTGGATGAGGAAGCTTTGGGTGAGGAGGTTTGTGACAATGAAATGTCAAGGTTATGAAAGGAGGAGTTAGGCATTGTTGAGGTGTGAGAATGAAATCTCAAGGTGGGGGTATAAGAAGAAAGTAGACAAGGCAAAGATCTAAAAATAAAATATGAAGTGTCAAGGAATGTTTAGCCAAATTGAGTAAACATGGAATCTTGACAGGGGATAGGGTGATGAAGAAAGACCAAAAACGAGCCAAAAATTGGCTATCAGTCTGTGGTTCCTTATAGGGACCGACGGTTCCTTAGCACTTAAGGGACCGCACGACTTAATGAGCCGCGTACAGTGGACGTGAAACCATGATTTTCCAGGGTTTTGAGAAAAACTAAGACTTTTTCAAAAAATTGCAAATCTTGGAATTTTACCTCTATTAGCACTAAATTATGCTAGGGTTGCATAAAAGCAACACATTCATAAAGAATGTCTTGACAAAGGGTGACAAAATATTTAGATAACATTTTGAACCAATTTTAGTCAAGTTTTAGAGGTTGTGATAGATTCAGGTTCAATTTTAATTTAAAATTAAAGTTGATTAACGCGCACATAAAGATAGAAACACATAAAGCTAAATCCATAAATCATCCTTATGAAAAACTCATGGAGGGAAGGAAATACAATAAGGAAATGAAAACAACTAACTAAAACAAAGTTAGCTTAAAACTAGTTCTTGATGAGTAGTCTTCTTTAGCTTGGTTTTTCTTAAAAAACACTTATTAAAGAAAATCATCATTTATCTCCTAGGAGGATGATTGGCATAGAGATTCAACAAAAGGCTTTGCAACTTTATGTGAGCCCCAATCATCTCCAATCTAAGGATATCAATGAGATAGTAGTTGTTGAGGCAACAAGGGCAATTAGTGCCATTGTGCATGAAATACTCATAAAAGCGAGGATCACCCAAGTTTGAAGTGTTTGAGGGAGGTGGAGGTAGAGGAGGTATGTTATCCAAGGGTGATGTGGGTGAGTGTGGAGGTATGTTCCCCAAGGGTGAAATGGGTGATGTGGATGAGTTTGGAGGGGTAAAAGGTGAAGTCACCAAGGTATCAACAAAGTCATTCACAATAGGAATGCTTTGGATGGGTTGAGGTTGGGTAGTCACATCCAAGAGAGTACTTGGAGTGAAGGGTGAGGTCAGCTCATTCATTCTAGATTGCAATGAAGAGGAGGTAGAACCATGAGAATGGTTGGTACCATGGGTTGAGGTAGTCTTGCATGGAGCAAGAGGTGGTGAGGGTGATGAAGAGATGAGAATTGGAACAATCTCATTCTTGGGTGTGTGAAAGGTTGAAGAGTTAAGTTTAGGCAACTTAATCTTAATCTTAAGGTTTTTCTTTGAAGTGGAGGTTTTGGATGAGTTTGAGGTTCTTGTAGAATCCATGGTTGTAATGAGTGGTTTAAGGGTTAAGGATGAATGGTTTGATGTGTGAAGAACATGGCTAACAAGGTGGGTTTAAAAGGGTGAGGGGATGATCCAAACTAGTAATGAGTTAAAAACATTTTATGTGAATAATGAATTTAGGTAACCTAGTTTAGGAAATGTGCAGGTTTTTGCAAAGAATCAAGCCAGGTTTATACAGATTAAGGAAAATAGTGTAAAGAAAAGATTTTGTCGGACACAATAGCCGGCAATTCCCTATCTAGGATGGGCGGTTCCTTATCGATAAGGAACCGCTGGTCGATATGGAACCGCGACCAGAGGTGTTCAAAAATCGTACTTCCTCAAACTTTGGTTAGCCCAGATTTTTACCAAAGGATTAACAAGCCAAAGTTAACTACTGACCAAAATCTAGGAAGATAACTAACACATAGGATGCACAAAGCTATGAAAATCGTAAACACGATGGCATAGACAACATTAGGATTAAAATAATAAGTAATCCAAATAAGTAGTATTAGTTAATACATAACCAAAATAAAGTAAAAAGAAGCAAATTTTCAACATCACATTACATGTTTAGCAACATGTATACTTTGAAACAATTCAAAGTCTTCATCTTCTTTTCTTTCTCAATCCCTTGATCATGTTTCCCAAGTACTTGAATCCCTTCCTTGACTCAACCCGATGTTCATGTAATTCACCTCGAGTCCTAAGATTTTCACGGTAGAGATGCTCCATATTGAGATCTTCTGGCACTTCAATAGAGGAATAATGAGGTACAGGAGCTAAGTCTTCAAGTCCATCCACGAATGAGTTTGAGGATGGGTGGGAATTACTCGAAGAGTTGAAATGAGAACTACAACCTATGCCATCACCATCACTTGTTGGCATGTCAATGTCCTCATCATTGGACTCTTGTTGGTCCGATTTTCTAGGTCTACGATCACATCTTGTCTTTCTCTCATATACCTATTGAATAGGTAGCATAACCCGTTTGACCGGTTGAAAACAAGAAAGATCAGGATTGGGAAAATCACGGCCAACCCTTTTAAAAAGGCGAGTGAGAAGCATTGCGTAAGGGAGGTTTGTTTTACGCTTGTGAATAGCATAATTGATCCGTTGAGCAATAAAATATGCCAAATTGTAATTGGTGTTGGTAAAGATGCAAAATAACATATGCACTAAACACGCCGGAACATGATCCCGGTTTCCACCAAGACAAAACACATTTTCCCTAAGGATACTGGTCCATTGGACCATATTATCATTAAGGTCGCTTAAGAGAACCTCATGACGTTTCACCGAACGTACCTTAGTATGAAGGCTTCTTACAACGGGTCGATTACGCTTTTTGGAGACAATGTCAACAATATAGTCAAGATCAATTTCCGCATGATCATTTGGAGGACAATTGTTGGATTCAAGGAGAGCACTAAGCTTCCATTTATCCGTGAAGCGACAAGTGCCTACAAATGGGACATCAAGAATTTGACCGAAGACTTCGAGAGAGTATTGTATGAGTTGACCATTCAAGATGAACCTAACAAATATTCCATCATTGTTTTCAATGACGGAATATGTGCTAAAGAATTCCAATAGGAATCGGAGATAGATGTCTTCCTTAATGTGAAACAAACAATCAAACCCAATGTTTTCAAACATAGATTTGATGTAAACATAATCCCTAATATCCTTTTGGACAACTCTACCCTCATGAAAACAACGGGATTGAAGGGAGGAATAAGTATGGGCGAGATGTGTTGAGTGACAAAAGTCAGAAAGGTTAGGCATATATTATTTAGTGAGTTGATGATCCTTTTAGTATTGTGAAGGCATGATTAGTACCTAAATAAACACAAGAAAATATATTTCCAATCACTCATATGAAAAATAAAATCAAAAATCAAAATATGAGAATGTGTTATATCAATTTCTTGACAAACAAAGGATTGAATCCATATCATTCTCATGTTCACAATGTATCTATTCCATCATTAACCAAGAACATATGAACTATGTTGGATCAACAATGGACTAGAACATTGGTTTTTCAAAACAAGGTTTTTAGATAAGCATTAACAATGTAATTACCTATTTGTTCATGGGTTCATCTCAATTCCATCTTTTAACCAAAATCATTTACCCAAAATCCGGATTTGTTCTACAAGTGGGTTTTAGTGAAATCTCAATTAATATGAACCTAAGGAATCATAGTAAAATGTCCATGTCAACCCATATTCCTATTAAGGTTCTAATTCAATTTCAATTTTAAAAATCCCCAATTATGAAAGGATGAACCCTAGAACAAAATAGATGAAATTGAAAGAAAATACTTACAATTAATTGATGTTTGATGAAGGATGAGTGAAACCCACAACTTGGAATCAATTGATTTGAGTGATTGAAGGTTTTTGAAGCTTCAACAATGGTGGAAAAAGGAGAACCCGACGACTGTGTGTTTTTGGGAGAGAGGGGGTTTTGTTTGAAAAGATTAAATTAATAAAACTGGCGCTCTGACAAGTTTTACTGCCCACGGTTCCTTATCGATAGAGAACCACGGGTTTTAACCGCCAGAGATAAAGAACCGCCTACAGAGGCAGGTTTTTATCAATGAAATACGCCAAATTTTTGAAAACCAAGTTTTCTAAAATACTTAAAATTATATCTTAAACCTTTCAGAATATCATTGGATCATCATAACACTAAGCAATATGCCTTAATGAAGGATTACGAGTTGAATCGAGATCGAAAAGAACCGAAACGGACAAACGACTACTCGTAGCAAAAAAACAAAGTGGAGAGAAGTCAAGGGAAGTGAATCAAGACTAAGACCAATGCTCAAGGGATTAATGACAATCTTCAAATCTTGGAGACGAAGAGCTTGTGTCATATATAGTGGTTTAAGACGTACCTTTCTGGCGAAGTGTTAAACGGCTTTGGTAATGAATAAACACAAAGCAAATATTGATGCATAGACTAAGATCACTTTCAATAATAGTCTTAGTCTAAACCAAAATATGAGCAAGGTATTAATTCACTTTCTCTCCCACAAAGGGCCTACTAACCATATGGGTGCAAACCATGGATATCATGCTTGATACTTTAAGCTACTACTAACTTACTCTACATCACCATAGTGAGTCAAGTATCCAAGCAATGAAGGTTTGAGAGGATAAAAGAAAAGAATCACAAACCACAAAAAAATGTCAAGGCAAGGATGCCAAGAACAAGCACATAGTCAAGTAATGATCAAAAGAATGATTAAAGGGCGTGTGGGAGAACGAAAGCGTACCTTGGCTACAAAGAGCATTCCAATCCATCAAGGAATCCATGCAAAGCCCAACAATGACTATGATGAGTACTAAGTCTTCAAGGACTAGTATCATTCCCAATCATCTTGATATCATCATTCAAATATGTTGAAGATCAATGAAGATGAGTCTTCTACAAGTGCAAGTAACTCAATCCACAACCAATTAAATGATTGATCTTCATGAGTACGTACACAAAGCAAGATGCAAACTAGTAGATACATTTCAAGAGTAGATCTAAAATGCATAAAAGCTACTAATCTAAGAGGGATGTAATATTACCAATTAAAAGACCTATTTTCCAAAAAAACTAGTTTTGACCAAAGAGAAACATTAGTACAACTTGACCTTCTAATTAGAGGAGACAATGGATAGATCCAAGTTTTAAAGTACAATATACTTCAAAGATCTTGAGTGACCATCGCTCTGATACCAATTGTAGAAACTAGAAGGGGGGTTGAATAGTTTCTCTTCGATTAGTTACCTAATTAAAATTACTTTCAATTAGGTTTGTATCAAAACTATCTTTTACTTGAAGCTAAGTTGCATAATGATTAGGTCAATTCAAATGCATTAGCAATGGTAATAGGTAAGTGTAATGATAATGAAATAAGTAAAGAGTAAAGAAAGAGACAACCTAATGAGAAGACACCAAGATTTATAGTGGTTCGACAACGAGGCTCTATCCTCGTTTCTAATCCACTCCTCGAGTACACCTACTTGAGATTTCCACTATATCCACAAGCTCCCTTCTTGGCGGAGAAAACCTTACATCGTCGCTTACATTATTTTCCGACACTAAGCTAAATGTCGAGACCTAATCTTTAGCTAGGACCAATCTACACAACGTTGCCTACTTCACAATTTAACGACATAAGGCAAGATGTCGAGTTCTAATCTCAAGGTAGAACCAATCTTCACGACGTTGCCTACTTTACCATTTTACGACACAAGGCTAGATGTCGAGTTCTAATCCAAAGCTAGAACCAATCTTTATGACTCTTCACTTTGAAGCTAAGTGAGAACTTCACACAACACAACTACTAATCACTTTCAAGTTTAGTGAGAACTCACAAGACACAACCACATCACTTTATAGTTTTGTGAGAACTACTACACAATCTATTACAACTCAACTAGACATATCCAAGTACACACATGTAGCTTGGATCTACACAACATAAATTCAAGCAAACACATATGCAATGGATGTACACAACAAATTCAAGTATTCACAAATAGCTTGGATAAACACAACTAGTCCAAGTATTCATAAATACAATGGATTAACATAAAACAAAAAGGCTAACATGATGAACATGACTAATTCATGGATTCATCTTTATCACAACACTAGTGAGTGAGTGATCTTCTCTTTGGACAAGGTAAAGGAGGGGATCAAGAGGATAATCATATGTAAACATACTTAACACATTAAGTGATCATTTACTAATGATTATGCTATAGAAAAGAGAAAGGGGGCTGAGAAAAACGTCCAAAAAGGGTTGTTGGAAAATGAGATTTGATCCACTATTTATAGGAAACAAAGTGCAACGGCTAGCTGGGCGCGGTTCCTTATCTAGCCCGGCGGTTCCTTATCGCTAGAGAACCGCCTAGCTATTTAAAGGACCGCCCAGTAGACTACGCTCCGATTTTGTCTTTTAGTGGGGTAGGATTATCTGAGGTTTTTTAAACCTTCAAAGGATATTCTTATGGCATATGGAATGTGCCATTTTCAAATTTACATTTTCCATTTTAATAAAACATTTTCTTAAAAAGAAAGTTTATTAAAAAATCTTTTGTCATATTAACAAAAGTGAGTTTTAAGGATAATCACTTTGATGATCACTAAGTATGATTAAGAAAAGTTAGTGATATGATTATTACCTTGATGATGGTGTTAGTTAAATAATTCGTTTTGTGTTTTACACTAAATGTGTTGTATAGTTTGTTGTAATCAAAATAAGATATTAGTTAACACTAATAATGTTTTTAGGCATCACTTACATTAACAGATTTATTCACTGGGAATAAATTGGTATTGAAATGGTGGCGCTCCTCTCTAGCCTCCGATCACTAAAATCTAAAATGCACGTTCGAGTCTAGAGTCATTTGAGATCATCAAATATCTCATTAGGACACATTTCCATATTTCCTTGCTTCTTCACACACTATAAAAAGTAAGAAAGATATTAAGAGTCCTACGCAAAATCTTCATGATCTTGCCTGAACATCCGAGTAATACGAAATTATTTACAATGAAGATGGAAATCCTTTATGAGCGAATATCAAAAAGTTCATGGTAGGTGACTTGTGCGATTCTTTATGAATCAAGCTTGTGATAACTGGAAAGCAACAATGGTTTAATTCTTAGCTGAACTTAAACACGTTCCAGGCCTCTACGCAATATCTCAGTGATCTTGCCAGAACACTCAGAGTGACATTCTAGTGTTCACAGTGATGAGTGGAAATCCTTCTAGTGTTAACCTCAAACAGCACTTGGTAGGTAACTTGCAAGATTCTATACGAATCAAGCTCGTGACAACTGGAAAGCAACAATGGTTAATGAATCAAACTTGCTCCAGGAATCGGAATTGACGGCTTCAATCATGCGGATAATTTTATCCAAATGATTCACTCTTTACGTTCGCAGTCAGCTTTGGACAGTCGAGTAAAGAGAACGGGTTTACCCGCGAAATCTTGTCAATGAGATTTTTAATTAAATCTACCTGCCACAAGTACGATATTTAATATCGTCCAACGGTCTTCACCGACCGGAGGTAAGATGCTACCGAAATAGAATGAAATGTTCAAAGCCATTTCGTTCATGTCTACTTTTGTTGCGGCATTTAAAGACGGTGGCATTGCGAAATCCGAGAAGAAGCCGTCCCCGCATGCTTATACTTTATGCACTTAATACTTCATCTAATTCTAGAAAGCCTAAAAGTCAAGTCTTCCGCTGTATCGAACTCTGAAGCTTTCAAGAATTACGAAGGTATAAGTATATGGGACATGCGGTCACGAGGAGGCCAAAATCACAAGTGATGGATGCACAAGATCAAGGCAAGAGATTAATGCTAAAGATTGATATCAAAGATCACATCAGCATGTTCACCAGAAAAGAAAAATAAAAGAAAGACGAAGACTACGAGCTCAAGACAAGCATAGTATGCTAGGTTTATTTTATTATTGTAACTTGGGTAACGCCCTTGTGGAGTGACCTCCCTTAGGGGGAGATTGTTGGAAATACGTTTTACGTATTAGAAAGGATCGGTCACTCCAACAATAGTCTAAGTAGTAGCTCGTAGTTTAGTTAACTTAATATTAAGTAAACAAGGCCAAGCCAAGCCTACAACATGTGTAGGCCGGTGGCCTATTGTAAGCCCAAGCCCATCTCATGGGCTTGGGTATATAAACCCTCTTCTTATATGGAAAGGGTGTGGTTTCATTTTCAATTTACACATAGTTCTTTCATTTCTCTCTCTAGAAGTGTGTGAAATCATCCATATTTCTATCTCTTTCTCTCTCTAAAACATAAGCTAGATTTACAATATCCTACACATCCCCTTCCCATCAATGGTTAATGTTCAAGAACTTGCTGCCAAGCAGCTATGGGACCAGCGACTCAGTACACCAACCCCATTCCCCTTCCCAACTTTGCCAAATGTCATGGAACTGGGGGCAAAGAAACACTTAGAAGATTTGCAAAACCTCAATCCTATCCCTGTTCCAAGAATGAAAGATGTTCAAGAACTGGCCGCTGAGGAGCTATGGGTTAAGAGGGGAGACATCAGTATCACAAAGCCCAAAGTCACAAATGATGTTATCCTTTCTGAAATACAAACTCTCACACATGCTGTTGAAGAACTCACAACAAACTTAGAGACTTCCCTACTCTCATATGTAGAATCCTCTCTGACTTCATTGCTTCCACAACTAATGGGAAATGATTTGAAAACTCAACTCCTAGTGGTTATAGACAAGAGTCTACAGCAGTACATTCCATCAGTCCTCACAACATCTTTCAAGGCTAATGTCGCTGCTATTTCCAAGGCATCTGAACCTTCCAGGCAACTTCTTCAGAAACTCTTACAGGAAGAACTTAAAGAAATCTGTCTCTTTGTACATCAAGAATTCGATAAGTTCCATAGAGCAGGAATAGGCACAGCTACTACTGGCGCTATGCCTGAGGGGGATAATTCTGCTACTTCCACCTCTGAAGAAGAAGAAGATGATGCTCCACCAAAGGGGGAGCAATCACTTAAACAACATGCACCCACAACAGAGATCCCCACACCAAAACCCATCAGATCTTTCAAACCCATCACTGAGGTGGAAAAGAATAAGGGAAAAGGTATTGCCACTGAGGTGCCAGAAACAACCCTGCACTCCCTCCAAGAAGAAGGTGGATCCACTGCCAGACACTCTGATCTGAACAAATTTAAAAGCGTAGATGAACCACCACTAACCCGAGAGCAGGTAAAGGCTCAAATCATGGAACAAAAGAGGTTAGCTGACGTTAGAGCTGCTGAAATCAAGAGCAAAGAGGCTCTGAACAAACTACTCTCTCCAGCTTTGTAAAGGAAGCTCGGCTAAATAAGCTCAAAGAACTTGAAATCAAAAGGAGCAACCTTCAAAAGAAATATGAGAAAATAGTGGACCAAAGAGCAGAGCCCGGATAAATCACCAAGTACACTTGTTACACTAATAAAGACAAGAAAGTAGAGATGACCTTATACAGAGATAATCAAATAACCAACTACAAAGTCTTCAATGATTTTAGACTCAGAGATCTGGGCCTCTCTGAATGGTTGGAAGTGATGTCTCCTGCCCAAAAGAAGACTGGGCCTGGTGCTGCCCAAATGATGAAAAACATACAAGCTAAGCTTAATTAGGTAAGAGACACTGCTAAGAAGCTGAAGCTACCTCTGCCTCCCCAACTATCACAACAACAACTAACTCAAGGACAAAGAAAAAGGAAAACCCCAATGGGGCCTCTAGTAGAGAAGCTAGTCACTGAGAACGTTGTGGTAGATGGAATGTATAGAAACCTTGTACTTCCTAAAGAGATTGTTAAGCCAGTGGGTGGCCAAGTTTACTCAGAACCAGAGATAGGATTGGTATTCATGAATGGGAACTGTGAATACTGCTTCCAGAGAAAAAGTGAGTTACACTTGGCCTTAACCACATAACTCATCAGACTCAAACAAGGCATGCTCAGAAACTGCAAGGAAAGTGACTTTGAATTCGAGATGGAGTTAATCATCAACTCCAGGGCTGATAAAGTTGAAGCTCAAAGAACTGTGGACCAAGGCCTTGATCGCTGAAGAACCTTTTTTTTTATTTTTACACCACTCGGTGTTCATGTAATAGGTTAGGTTTTTATGATGAATAAAACTCTGAGGTATGTTTGTTAAAATTATTTGTAAGAAGAAGATGTGTACTCACTTACAATAATTCTAGACTAAGTATAATTTGTAAACAAATAGGGGAGATTGTTGGGCCAATGAAATTTTTAACTATGGCCCAGTCTAGATTTGTTTAATTAGACTAAGTGTTACTGATCGCTGAGAGGACCAACGACAGAGACCAGACCAGCGGAAGGCAAAGCCTCAGCTGGCACACCAGGAACATTCAAGTCAAAGACAACGTCAGCGAAGTCGAAGACAATCTGAAGTCATACTTACCAGCGATTATGAATAGCTGGGATGTAGAAGAAATGTGCTGGTGTTCAAGGATCTCTGAGTTGACAATACTCAGAGATCACTTAAGAACCCTAGAAGTCTGATAGAAGCAAAGATTGTCTAATCCTTTATAGTTTAGGCGAGAGAATCTACAAAGTGTTTTGAGCGGGACAAAACAAGAGATTCAAGATAAAGCCTAGTACGACCTAGTGGGACAAAAGGTGAACAGTTGGCAGAATTGTTCACCTAAAGTTGTTTAAAGGTATGTCTCGATTTAGACATGCATTTAATACGTTGTACTCTTCCACTCAGAAGATGACACGTATCAACTACTCCCACTAAGGAAGCAACCTCGTACCACTATAAATAGGAGTGAGAAAGAAGAGTTAAATTAACCCTTGTGCTTGGATAAATTATCTAAGTTCTTTCTCCCTTTGGAACCTCTAAGCCCTTAGCTGTCTACCAGCGACTCATAGGTTCTCTTGTAAACTTGAATCTCGAATCGAGTTTACTTGTTCTAGGGTTCATTTCTTATTGTCATTCAACGGATGTATTCATAGCACTTTGTAATACTTTGTTTATAATAGTTAATAAATCATTACGCGTTTGAAAAGTATTTCGTTGTGTATTTGTGTTTATACGAGTAATAGTTTCGACAATTGTTATATTTAGAGACTTTTAGAAAGGGTGTTGATGGTTTATTTTATCACATACTATTTATTTCTCTTAAAACCATCCTTCATTTAATTCTCTCTCTAAAACTCGTCTTTGATCTGAAAATATAACTAGTTTTAGTGTGGGTTCGGTTTCATTTATCCTACATTATCCTTCACAATCACGTTTCCTTGGATGTCTTCTTTATGATATAAAGATCTAAGCAAGTTTTCTAAAGCCTAACGTGCATACCACTTTCAAGAAGTAACATTAAAGGAAATCAAGAACAAGTTTCATGAAATCATAAGCAAACACTAATTAATATAGCCTAAAACCCCACCATGACCCCTCCTATGGCGACTGTTTTAGAAAAAAAAACTAAGTCGACTCAATCCCTGACGATTTCTAGCCCTTTTTCCGATCATTGATCTTGCTCTAGTGTATGATTAAGCTTATGTTTAATCATATTATTAGTCATTCGATTTATTAGAGGTTATTTATCTCTAGGATTCCGTTTTAAGGTTTCATTCTAAATCTCTTGTTAGGGTTTTCTACTCATTGAACCTTTGTTGTTTTTATTAACTAATATGTGTAACCTTTTTTGTTATGTCAATCATTTTTCCTAGTTCGTAATCATACTAGTTTTAGGGCTCTTTACTGATTTGTATGTTAGGTGAATGGTATATAATGGAGAAGGGTTTTTTGGATTCGAGTGAGAAGGATAGAAACCATAGGAAGAGGCAAGAAATAAGTAGAGTTATTGTGACTCCTACATATTCTTTGAGTAACTATACTCCTTTTGGAACTAGAGTTACTTCTACTAAAACTAATTTTGCTCCTACGGGAATTGACCCTACTGCTGATGGAGGTAACCCCACTTCTCAACAGCCAAGGTATGTAATTAACACTACTACTACCAATACTAGTGTGTTTAGCATTTGTGTGGGTCGAGTGTGAACACATGAATATATTCGGGTATACTTAACTTTAGTAATACGGGGTTGGTCCCTCATTTAATGTAGTTAATCTTATGCATGCTAGTTAAACTATTAATGCTAATAAGAATCAAGGCGGTAAGGTTGGCATTGGACATGTTATCGAGGTTCTCACATCATATGCTACGAAGCTTAGTCCTCCGTCTTTACCGAAGGCTATTTTAAGGAAGCTTGAAGCTAATGTGCCACTAGATGTTGATTATCATATTTGGTTGTTGTTGGATTCAGTTCACAAGGTAATAATAAAATGAAACAATTAATTTATGGTTAATTTATCGATAAAAGGCTTGCTTTCCTTGTCCTGGATTGATTTGTTCGTAATAATTGAAAAACATATGGCTTGAAGAATGTAACGTTGGTTAATGGTTTTTCTTCTTTAAGTTTTCATCTAAGATGGTGATTATGTGCTTAGAGAAGGACTATGGATGATTCTAGAATCCTCATATTCCTCGATAAATGATATCCCTATATGATTCTTTTTAAAGAATAGTTGTCTTATGTTCTCGTTTGGGTAAAGTTCTATGATGTCATGGTGGCGGCTTACACATCGGATGGATTAAGCCTCATCGCCTCCAAGATTGGTAACCCACTGATGCTTGACTTATATACAAATACTTGTGTCTGGAATCATGGGGTAGGTGCGATTACACATTGATTTTGATTGAAGTTGATTCTTATAATGGCTTTAGCGATAAGTTGGTTATGTTTGTTCCAAATCCTCATGGACTCGGTTATACGAAAGAAACAATTCATGTTGAATTTGAATGAAAACTGACTCGTTGTAGTAAGTGCTTAGTGTGTTGATCACTCTTTAAAAATTATCCTAAAGCTCTTAACAAGTGGTGAATAAAGTGGATAAAGGTAAGAGCTAAATCATGCTAATAATGAGAACTTTACATAAGTAAAAAAGAATAAATCAGGTGGCAATAATGGAGGCACCAAAAACTTTAAATCCGTCTCAGTGAAACCCAAAACTGTTGGTCCCTTGTAATTCGTTATTACTTATTAACTTAAGTAATAACACTTACTTCGACTTAAGTGAGTTGTTTTAACAATAGATAAGAACTATGAAATATTAAAACAATAATACCAATATACTTTTCAACGTATAGACTTTTATTAGAATCAAATAAAGAATCTATAACCCACTTTGTTTGCAGAATAACAAAGTGGTTGAATGACAATAGGGTTTGATCTCCTCTACTTAAACGTCTAACCAAAGTTAAAGTCTAAACTCCAATCTAAACGTTCATATGCATCTTGTCTATATGGTTTAGTTGGTATCGAGAGAGAAAGGTTTTCCAGAGTTTAAGCTCTTGTATTGGTTAACCCTTTCTCTCC
This sequence comes from Glebionis coronaria, assembly GCA_025667525.1. Taxonomy (NCBI): domain Eukaryota; kingdom Viridiplantae; phylum Streptophyta; class Magnoliopsida; order Asterales; family Asteraceae; genus Glebionis; species Glebionis coronaria. Next base: position 90,839,426 of record CM046874.1, on the reverse strand, counting down.
CAATGTACACTCATTATATAGGCAGTGTAATTAGGGTTTGCATTTTGCATGTACTAATGCATGGGTTTATCCAGTGGGTGGTTGATGCCCATGATGGATAGACAGTACAAAGTACATATTAATCTATTCTAGAAAAAATAAAGGTTGTACTTATATCTAAGTATACAAGCAACCTACTTTGACTTAAAGTTATCTTTTTCTGCCTAATGCAAACCATCAGAATACTGAAGAGTCTTCAGTATCCTAGAGTAGATCGACATCATTCAGTTTGGTATTGTCAAGCCAAACTGAATTGAAAGCCCTTCTTCAGTCCTTGTTCTTCAGCAACTAGACCGCCTGGTATTTGAAGTGAAGACTCCTTTGTCTTCTAAGTTCACTGGAAGGGGAGTGCTGAACTTTCTTCAGCTATAAGGTCTTCAGTAGGAACTTTGTTCCTCTGGTCATCCTTCAGCAGATTGGCCTTACTGCTGAGCATGAAACACTTAGGGGGATTTTATATTCAAATCCTAGAGTTGCTTCAGGATCAGTAAATACTTACCCAATAATCTCCCCCTATTTGGATATACAAATAGCCTAAGTCTAATGTCAGTAGTAAGTGAGCATAACAACTTCTTCTTACTTGCACTGAACAGTTAATAACTTATAAACATCAGATAATCATTTTTTTAATAACATAACAAATTACAACAAAAATATTACAAATGATATTCAGTTTTCCTTTGGCCTAAGTTCTTCAATGACAGGGGTCTGTACTGATGGATCAGAATTTATGATGTCCAGTATTGATAGTAAGCACATGTTGAATGTTTTTGCAGCTTCAGTGAGTCCTGGACCACCATGGTGGGCAAAGAAGATTTTCTGAATATTTCCAAGAAATTCATTGTTTAGATCATCAAGATCACTAATACCCGCAAAGTCTTGTCGTTCACGATGGTTGAACATAATCATTCCCAATTCTGGTTCTTCTAACACATGTCCAGGGAGATGATTTTTAAACTGAACAAGATCTTTGTATTTCTTGGTGGTGACTAGGGGTGTCAATATTTCCGACCCGACCCGAACCCGACCCGACCCGAACCCGACCCGAGCATATTCGGGTCGGGTTACTCGGGTTGAAATTTCAATTCGGGTCGGACATCGGGTAAAATATTTATGCCTAATTCGGGTTCGGGTCAACCCGATTGACCCGAATAAGAATTTTTTTAATTTTTTTAATTTTAAAATGTAAATTAAATATAAATTGTATTAAAAAAAATAAAAAAAAAAGTTATTTTTTAATATTTTACCCATAGTCGGGTTGACCCGAACCTGAATAGACCCGACCCGAGTAGACCCGACCCGAATAGACCCGAACCCGACTAACCCTAGTTCGACTCGGGTCAGGTTCGGGTAAAATATTTTTACCCTCAAGCCGTATTCAACCCGACCCGAATAACCCGAACCCGACCCGATTCCCACCCTAGTGGTGACAAAGATATCACCCACACCAGGTTGAACCAGATTGGCTCTCTTGTTCAGTTCTAGAATTGGATCTTGATCCTCCAGTGAGATTTGGTTGATGATGTTCAGGTGCTGACCAAGCCTTTCATGATTTCTCACAAAGTGTTCAATTCTTGTGCGAACTTCTACCCATCTCCTAGATGTTTTCTTTTCAATGATTCTGCTCATCTCTAGCCATTCAATACATGATAGCTCCTTCCCTTGGAATTCGTCTATGATCTCATCAGCCCCATCAGCCCAATAGAACTTTAGATTGATATCTCCTTTGTAAGTCATCATGTCAACGTTTGTGATTTCTGAGAGACACCTTCTGTTCAACCTTGCTATACATAATTTTTCGTATAACATCTTTTTTCTTGAAGAGGCCTTCAACATCAGATTTTCCAATTCTTTCATATAAGCTCATCTTCAGATCTCTGAGCTTTTCTTTATTTTGAAGCTTGTGAATTTTATTAAGTTCTTCTTGAGTGGCCAATCCAGACTTGATAATTCTTTCATCTAATGTGAATTCACATTTGCTTTTGGGTTTGATGGGAGGTGACCTATTTTCAGATGATTCAGTGCTGGTGGTAAGGCCATCAATATGAGTGTCCTTAGCTGAAGACTCCCCCTTAGTCTTAGCTGGATTGTCTTCACTGAAGGGATATACATACACCATAGGTTGTTTTTTGAGCCTTCTTCTGTGCATGTTTCTTAAAGAGCTGCTGAATAGTGATTTTCTCCCCCTTAGCAGAAGATTGCCCTGCAGCTTCTGATGAACCCCCAGCAGGTAACCATGCATATATAGAGTCTAAGGTAGATGATATCTCGGTTAACATTGTTGGAACATTTGTAAGAGCATTCAGTTTCTGCTGAACTTCATCAGATAAGTTCAACTTTTGTTGTTCCAACAGACCCACCCTATCCTTGATCTTGGACACTGAATCACATAGCTCATTAAGCTGATTAGGAATCGGCTTGAATTCAACATGGAGCTCAAAAGATGCAGCATTAATAGAGTCCATGAGGGAGGTGATCTCTCTCTTGATAGAAGTGGTAGTGGCCACATCTTTCACCAATGGCTTCAGTGCAGTGAGAATTGCATCTTGGATTTGTTCAGCAGTGGGAGGAACTGGCCTTGCTTTAAGAGTAATGAGTTCAGCATCAGCAATATCCTTTTCTTCCTTGAGCTTGGTCACCTATGATTGTATAACCAACACTTGATTTGTCAGTTCATTTACCTTGATGGTTCCGGGGGATGGAGGCTTGGGAGTTTGATCAGCAACGTCATCTTCAGATTCACTATCATCCAGGTTAACTGGAGCTCTTTCACTTAGCCCCAACTCCTTTTCCAAGTCATCAGCAGATATGCTGAAAATAAATGTAGGCAAGTGTCCCCACTTGGCGCCAGTGGAGAGAGGCACTTCCTTCATTGTCTGCTGATCGCCACCTTCAGCGTGCTGGTCAGTTTCAAGTCCTTCACCACCAGGGTTGGTTTTACCTGATGGATCCTGAGAAAGAGTCCCTGATGAGTTAAGATCAATGATAATGTTTTTGGTTCCTTCAGTAGAACCCTGTTGTGGGGGAACTACATTATTAGAAACAGATAGGCCAGGGTCAGCATCAGCGGTTGGATTTGCTGACACACCATTCCCTAATGCAGACTCAGAGTGACAATTGATAGAGATTGATAATGAAATTTGAGATGCATTCAGATTTAAATTGCTTACCGATGCTGACTCCACTCTATCGAGCTGAGGGTGCGCTCTATCTTCACCCTTCTCTCCTAAATAAGTTGAGAGATTGGTTGCCTTCAGGGCCTCTTGATGCATGCCACCTTCAGCAGAGACTGATGGTGGCGGCTGGCTTGGGTTCTGGTCCTTGGCCGAGGATTTTTGTTTCTTCAAAGCTTGGCCTTTGGTATCATCAGAATGCTTCTTTGATGTAGATTCTGTGAGGTGCCTCCTTTTCTTAGACCCACGTCTACACTTAAGAGTATTCACAGACGTGCTCTTTTGACGTGGTCCAGAAGAAGCTCCAGACATTGTGCCTGTTATATCCCTTTCTCCAGTTGGAGGAGTGTCTTGTGGAGCTTTAAACACTACTGGAGCATCTGTTGAGCAAATGTCCAGCATGGGCTGTGTGAAAGGAGGTTCAGTGGTGCTGACTGGAATGTTCCAGTGATTGGTATCAAAGATTTGAAAAACTAGTTGAACACCTTGGTTATTTGAGTACTCTTCACCAAATTGGTCAGCAAAAATGAGGGACAAAAATCTGGTGTAGACCACATTCTTTTCCCTAGTTTTCTTCTCCATTTTTACATGGAGATCTTCAAAGATTACTTTTCAAAAATCAGCTTTTATGCCCTTTGCCAGACAATACAAAATCAGGGCATCCTTTTGGTTGATTTGATCAAGCCCACTAGTTTTCCCACCCAGACACTCAATTAAGATGGACATAAAAAGTTTCCACTTAGGTGGTAAACAGCTTCTCTTCAACTTCCATTTATCACCAATCTCTTTAGTGTATCCAATTTCTCTAAAAAATGTTTTGACAGCAGAGAGATCATTGGAAATAGCCTCATATTTGCTAGAATCCTCCAAATAGTTTAACCCTAAAACCCTTCTAAACATCTTTAAATTTATTTTCCCATGAATACCCAAAGTTGTAGACACAAACTCAATAGATTTCTTGTTCTTTAACCCTTGTGCTGTGAACCAAAATTCTTTTAACACATTTTCAAACATAACCCCTGGTTCCTTGAACAAGGCATCACGAATCACACATTTGGATAAAAAGTTTAGTACTTGTTTTCCTGGTTCATATGTTAGGGTTTCTGGTTTGATCAAGGTGATGTTGTTGGGTTTAAAGAATATGTCCTCGATGGGATAGTTTACATGGATGGAAGGATTGAGGGTGATCTCAGTCTCTTATGGTTGTGAAGAAGATTCAGCAGCCATTGATGTTTGTTGTATGTGCTTTCTTTTGAAAATAGAGAGAGAGCTGTGTGTGTGTTTTTTGAAGTTTTTTTGCAAATGATATGAATCATTAATCTTCAAAAGATATATGTAAACACTTTTTAAACTGATTTTTCAAATTTTGTAAAACATTTGAAAAGAGAATGAAATTTAGGGTTTCTTTTGAGCAAATGGCACAAACTCTCTCATTAATGTTCTAAAAAAGGTGATGATTTTCTGTTGCTTTGAACAGTGAAACGCCTCATTGTGTCAGAAGGTTGTTGACTGTGATATGGACGCTTTAAATTTCCTTAATTAACCAATGACACCTTTTTGAAAGAATGTTTGTTTTATTCACAAGAGATTTAATGCCATTAACTCTTTTGAATCACATGATTGATAGGTTTTAAATGTTGTTGCTCAGATATGCTGAAGCTGATGGTAATACTTGTGAGCTTCAGTGCGTCAGATGAGGCGACAAAACCCCATATACATGTTCACATAAGTGAACAAGACATATGACATTTCACGCTCCTCTACTCAGGCCTAGCTACTCAGATGTATTAAAAATTTATTCAGCATTGCTGAAAGAACCTTTTGATGACTGGTGATTACTTGTTCAGCTTCAGTGAATCAGATAAGGCGACAAAACATCATATACACAATCACATAAAGTGAAATAGACACATGACATTGCACACTCCTTTACTCAGACAATGCTACTTAACATTAATCAAAATCTTTTAAGAAATGTTGAATTTTCAAGCTTCTTCAGTGAATGCTGAAGGTTCAGGTTTTGCATCATCAATGTTCAACATACCAAGCTCCATTATCAATCTTTTGAAAGTTGGTTCATCTAATGGTTTGGTGAAGATATCAGCCAATTGGTATTGAGTGGGGATGAAATGTAATTCAATGTCCCCTTTCACAATGTGATCTTTGATAAAGTGATATATGATATCAATGTGTTTTGTTCTTGAGTGAAGTATTGGATTGTTGGATATTGCAATAGCACTAGTGTTATCACAAAAGATTGGTACCTTTTCATATTCTATGTCATAATCAGCCAGCTGGCTTTTCATCCAAAGAACATTGGCACAACATCCAGCAGCTGCCACATATTCAGCTTCTGCTGAAGACATGGCAACTGTTTTTTGCTTTTTAGCACTCCAACACACAAGTTTGCCACCTATAAATTGGCAGACACCAGAGTTGCTTTTTCTGTCCAAATTACAACCAGCATAGTCAGAATCTAAGTATCCCTTTACGTCAAATCCTGAGGATTTTGGGTACCAAAGACCTAGACTTGGTGTACCTTTTAGGTATCTAAAGATTCTCTTTACAGTTATAAGGTGTGATTCCTTTGGGTCTGCTTGGTATCTTGCACAAAGGCATGTAGAGATTTGAATGTCAGGCCTGCTTGCAGTTAAGTACATGAGTGACCCAATCATACCACTATACTGAGTCTTATTGACTGATTGTCCAGTGAGATCAGGTCCTAAGTTGTTAGGGGGTACCATTGGAGTCTTTACTGAAGCACAATTGATATCATACTTCTTCAACAGATCCTTGACATATTTTTCTTGATTGATGGAGATGCCTTGGTCAGATTGTTTAATCTGAAGACCAAGGAAGTATGTGAGTTCTCCCATCATACTCATCTCAAACTTGCTGGTCATTAGCTTGGCAAATTGTTTACAAAGTTTCAAGCTTGTAGTACGTGATAAGTTGTTGGTCCCTTGTAATTCGTTATTACTTATTAACTTAAGTAATAACACTTACTTCGACTCAAGCGAGTTGTTTTAACAATAGATAAGAACTATGAAAGTTTAAAACAACAATACCAATATACTTTTCAACGTATAGACTTTTATTAGAATCAAATAAAGAATCTATAACCCACTTTGTTTGCGGAATAACAAAGTGGTTGAATGACAATGGGGTTTGATCTCCTCTACTTAAACATCTAACCAAAGTTAAAGTCTAAGCTCCAATCTAAACGTTCGTATGCATCTTGGCTATATGGTTTAGTTTGTATCGAGAGAGAAAGGTTTTCCATAGTTTAAGCCCTTGTATTGGTTAACCCTTTCTCTCCCAATGTACACTCCTTATATAGGCAGTGTAATTAGGGTTTACATTTTGCATATACCAATGCATGGGTTTATCCAGTGGGTGGTTGATGCCCATGCTGGATAGACAGTACAAAGTACATATTAATCTATTCTAGAAAATATAAAGGTTGTACTTATATCTAAGTATACAAGCAACCTATTTTGACTTAAAGTGATCTTTTCCCGCCTAATGCAAACCATCAGAATACTAAAGAGTCTTCAGTATCATAGAGGAGATCGACATCATTCAGTTTGGTATTGTCAAGCCAAACTGAACTGAAAGCCATTCTTCAGTCCTTGTTCTTCAGCAACTAGACCGCCTAGTATTTGAAGCGAAGACTCCTTTGTCTTCTAAGTTCACTGGAAGGGGAGTGCTGAACTTTCTTCAGCTATAAGGTCTTCAGTAGGAACTTTGTTCCTCTGGTCATCCTTCAGCAGACTGGCCTTACTGCTGAGCATGAAACACTTAGGGGGATTTTATATTCAAATCCTAGAGTTGCTTCAGGATCAGTAAATACTGACCCAACAAAAACCAAATTCCAACCAAAGGTAAATCAACTGCCTTATGAGTCGAGTGCTAAGAATGCAATATCAGGTAACTCGAGAAAGACGACAAGTAAGACGAATGCTTCGACATTAGAACGTTACCATTAGTAACTTGTTTGATGCTTTAAATAATGATCACTTGGTTACCGCGAAAGTAGAATCAGATAGTAAGGCCTTTACGTCTTGTATGCATGTGGAACGGTAAAGTTCTACCCCTATAGTGAATAAGATTAATAAGATTGAAAAACATTTCATGGAGAGGAAATGTGTGCTCGTGAGTGATGATGGTAAACCTTTGGAAAATGCTGATTTTGTGGTTGGTCATAATAATGAAGCCAAGCATTTTAATTGAAGATGAGCAACACATAATTAAACAACACACGGACATATTGAATTATAAATGAGATAAGAAATTGTCACTTCAATTAATTATGGAGTTATAATGGAGAAAATTAAGGTTATACAACCCTAAAAATCGACCTAGAGAGTTGTTCTAGAAGTAAGAGTTTGTATATATAAACAATATACTTAGACGACTTTCGGTTATACCCATAAGACGTCTGGTATATAAGATTAGGGTTTCTTCCACATCTTTATGTTAGACAACGTTACATTTTTCTGACGTTGTCGTAAGCGATCTTCAGATTGCGTGAAATAGTTTTAGACGCCGTCTCCACATATTGTAATTCTTGGTCTTATGTTTGACCATGTAATTTCGTGTATTTTTTTGTTTCTTTTTTAGTGGCATTCAAATCATTCATATTGTACAAGTGCTTCTATAAATCTAAAGTAATAAAAAGAAAAGATTTATAGGGTTTTTAAAGCAAACTTTTACATATATTAAATGGCAGTTTATCATTACATTTCATATATTTCTTTTTCTTTTTGAAGGATAATTTCACATATTTGGGAAGAGGGGGTATCGAACAGTGGCATGAGGGGGTGGAAGTTGTGTAACTGTTGATGAAGTAGAGAAGGCCTATTTGACTGCTGACTAGTTGACTGGTGTTAATTTGTCAGCATGTATACTGCTGGCATCTGTTCTGTTTGAACATGATGATTTAATAAATACTTTTTTATTAGGTTTCGTGTATGTTAAAAAGTGAAAGGACAACAACAAGATTATGTTTATGTTTGTTTGTTTGTTTGTTCAGTCATTGGTGTAGAAAGAAATTGTGTTTGGGTTACATTTGTGTTTGGATTCTTCACTGGTTATTTTGGGTTGGACAATTTGGGTACTGTCTTGTGTGCACGTGTGTACACACCCTTATCTATTTGGTTGTATTTTCTTTTCAAAGTGAATTCAACTACAAGACGAAATGATTAAAAAGATCCCCACTTTGCTCATAAAGATACAAAAATAATTGATGGGTTTCAGTCAAAAACTATACGTGATAGCGTGTATTTATCAATTTACTATTCAACGTTTAAACTAATAAGCCACATGCACATCTTTGCCGTTCACAAAAATATAAACAATGTTTGATGCATGTCTTTCAAGTAAGACCGTCTAGTTTCGATCAAGTCGACATTTTGATATATACAGTATAGTTTTTTAAAATGCTTTGTACCTTTTAACATTTTGATCTTATTTCTTAAAGGCTTTAAGAGAAGTTGATACAAGACAATTGACATAAACATAACTCTTTAAATACTTAAATTTTTGTGTACATTATCCAATCTGTAAAAACTAAGATCTTGATATTCATAAATACCTACTCTTACCACTTTTGAAACCACCAGTTTGACTCGCTATAAGTCTAGTAAAAACTCTTTGAATTAATCTTCATTTTTATATATTTGTCGCACGTATGGTATACAGTGCAAACAACTGTTAAAACTCTTCCCCTCAATTTCAACAATTTTGAATCTTTACCTAAGTTTTATTACAATGATGAAGCTATAAATATATATTATATACGTACGTAAGCTTTGAGTGGTATGGCTGTACGTTAATGAATGTTCTAATAGGAATTCATGATTTGGTCAAAGATTTTTGGTGGTATGGGTGTCTGGCAGTTATGAATCATTGATGTGATGTTTAAACCCTACTAATATTTGTGTTAAGTTGCTATATTATGAAACTAACCCTACTAATATTTGTGTGAAGTTGCTAGATTATGAAACTAACCCTATATTGCATTTTTGGATAGTAGCTCAAGTTGGCTGCTTTCAATTTTGTTTTTGAATCAAATTTCATAATTTAAACTTACATTTAAGGTTCCATGCTGACCATCATTGTTAATGTTATTTGAAAACCCGAGTTTGCGACTATAACATGTTGTTCTTGAATGAAACCTTGTATCGTCGTTTTGTTTAAGCTCGTCTATCAGTAAACTGAGTATTATTTATTCTATAACATTATGTCGTTAACCTTTTACATTTAACGACATGGTGTGGGAGCTAGAAATTTTTTTAAATGAGACATTCAAAGGCAAACTAGGATGTGGAGTACATAATATTTATTCTTTGAATAGTTCTTTTAAACTTATATTTTTACGCTATAAAAGTTAAGGCTCAAGTGTTTGGTTAGTTTATTTTGTGTGAAAAAAATAAGTGAAGTATCATAGAAATCAGTATATTGTTCTTTGATTGCAAAATTCCTCACTTTTTAACCAGATTCTAGTTATTGGTTACATGGACCACTTGAAATCTGACTACTACATTTATGGACTTCTTTGTGTATTCCAAAAACATGGTTAAGTTAGCTAGACATATAGCTAGCTAGCTAGGGTTAAGATAACAAATCAAAACAAGTAATCCAGAGTATTATTAAGATACCTGCTGGTTTTATCAGAAAAGTTTTCTTTGAATATTTTGCAAGTTCCTTTTGTAAATATGGCAACTTTGGGCTGATATAAATATTTGAACAACAAATATTTGAATATAATTTCTGTAGGTAGGATAATGGAATGTTTTCTTGAATATTTCCTTTTGTAAATGTAGCAACTTTGGGCTGATATAAATGTTTAGGACAAGATATTAGATATAAGCTATTTATCTATATGATTCCAAGTTACTATTTCTAACAAGTCTTATATTTTTTTTTGAACTTATATGATAGTAGTATAAATTTAGGGTCCGTTTGGTTTGATGACGGGTTTTACTTTGGGTGTAGATTTATAAAGTGGAGGGTTTATAATTTGGGTTTTGATTTTGGATTAGGAGAGAGAAAATATATTATTAAAATATATATTTTAATTATTTTTGTTTATAAGTTATACATTTTTAAATAAGGACAAAAAATATTAATAACAAAAGTACAAACATATACAAAACTCGTGGTTGACAAAATCTGGTCAGTAATAACATTTCAAAGTTGGGGTGCTGGTCAGATATTCTGAAAAACCACATTCAGGGGGCTGAGCCCTTATTTTAAAACCCACTTATAGTTAACAAACAATGTTTTTTACTTTGAGTCCACACCCATCCAATAAAAGAGCCATACCAAACGGGCCCATAACTTTTGGATTATTTGACTACATGCAATCTCAATGTTTTGAAACTCGGGTCAACCCGGTCGGATCAACTGGTAGACTCGGTTCCGGCCGAAAAAAACAGGTCATATAGACCTGGGTTTTATATTCTCCAAACCCGGCTCGACTCGCCGGGTTTGGGGTGACCCATGTCAACCCGGTTCTCGAGACCCGGCCGGGTTTCGATTTTTTCGGATTTTAAAAAAAAAATTTACGTAGTTGCGATGAAATTTTATTTTCAAATATTATATTGGTTGGTAAACAATTTATATCTTTAATATACGGAAAATTTAATGATTTTATATATAATTTTTGTTAATTATTAAAAATATTGTTTTTTTTTAGAAAACCGGGTTGACTCGGATCCGATGACTCTATCGGGTCAATTTAAAAACCGAGTTTCAAAACATTGATTGATTACTAGTACTTGCAAATTCGCACATCAGTTCACACTCGGTAACTCTAAACTTTGATTGGCAGCACTACAACAAAAAAGGATCTCGCCACTAAGACTTCATGGACTACAAGATATGGTTCCTATAAGCTTCTTTTTATAAAGATTGCATGTAGTCACTATTGGTGTGAAGACGAAATTTTCAACATTTTCCTATTATCCTTGACCAGAATTTTTAGAAGGTACATTAGAGCAACTAGTAAAAGTTCTCAAAGACTTTTTACTATGCTAAAAAGTGTTTTGACAAATTTTTATGCATTACAAGGTGAGTTTTTTAAAAAGCTTTTTACAAAAGCTTGATAAACAAAAAGCTTTTACTTCAAATAATAGTGGTTAAATGATTTTACATTAAATGTATTTAATGCTCCAAGTCTTTGAAAGACTTGACCATTATGGATGCTCTTAGTGAACACATGCAATACCTATAAGTTCGCTATGCAACAAAAATAACTTATTGAAAATGTATGACTTTGACCCTCCTAGTGACTACATGTGTAATCCTTAACAAAATAGTCAAAATATGTTTTCTTAGCCTTTGAGCTATAAGAGAAGAGGGTCCGGTGACGAGGGGTACCTCGGCGTGCTGAGGTGATCATTTGTCGAGGTTCATCGTGACTCGTCGTCACACCGACCCTCCATTTCGCCGTGTCAATTTCGCAAATGCGAAATATTGACGACGAGGGTATAGTGGGTGATATAGCCGTTCGCTATTAACGGTTATATTTTAAAATAATAAAAAAAAACTTTTTTTTCTTATATATAATCTCAATATTCTCATTTTTAACACACACACAAAAATGTATGTTTGTCCACAGGCAAATATATTAAGGACATGGGGTCGAGCGTTGTGCAATACGTCAAAGACAACAAAAAAAACTTCGTGATAAGCCGACACATACAAGGCTTCAACGTTGTCTTATTGACCATATTTGGGAGCATCATCAACCCCAAAATTAGTAGTTTATATTAATTGTTGTGTTTTTAAATTTTCGTATCGTAATTTTTTTTAATCCTTATTTGTAGTTTTTATTTCCGTATTTGTAATGTTTTATTTGTGTGAAATAAATTTTAGTTTGTGTGAAAATGAAAAAAAAAAGAAAAATAAAAGATAGTGGTGGGGCCCAAATGAAGAGGGGTTGGGTGTGTTGTGAGTGAAGGGGTATTTTGGTTAGTTGTGTTGGTATAATGTGGCGCTGAGTTGGCAGGTGAGTAGGCAAAAATTTGAGGGGTGGGCTTGTCACCACACCCTCCTCTCTAAGTTTATTTCCTCGCCAACACATATTGAGCATATAAGCAGGTTTTATTCTATGTGAGTATTTCTTCAAACAAGACTGTTAAGATCGCGGAAAATTCATAAGATAATACAATCTTACGTGCTCACTAGCTAAAATCGATTAGAGTATGAGATAAGATCGTAAGATCGAATATATCACTAGACAATCTGAGTTTACGTAAACGCATATCTGATTTATATCTTTCTACATTTTAGCCACCACGTCTTACTTAACCTAAAAAAAGTGTAATTAATAACTCACATTTTATTTTCTTATAAAATCTTACATACTTTACCTAAAATCGCCATTCAAGAAATTATATATCGAAGTCTTCTTTTAATGCTCGAATCAAAGAACTTGTTACATTGTAATATACTTGATATTTTTGCTCTTAAACTCTCCAAAAATAAAAAACCTCCTCTCACTAGTGGCGATTTTTGACGACTAATTCCTAATCCCCTAACGACCGATTCGTTTTTTTTAATTCCCTAACAGTATTATGATCTTAATTCGATTGTTGGATTCGTGGAGTTTGTTTAATCTGTGGGTTACCAACCGTTCAATCAAAAGTTTGAGATTAGGACTAGTATTCGTTTAGGGTTTTGGTCATTAAGATCTAACCGTTTAAGGTTCTTAATCATTATCAAGATAAGATCGGTACATACTTATTGATACCTCAAACTTCTTTTTAAGGTTTGATGATGTGATTCTCATATTCGTATACTTTTATGAACCCTACTTTTTAATCATGCTTTTTATGTAAATTAGGATTGATACCCTCGCTTCGCAGCGGGCAATTGTCAAGCGATGTTTATAGAGGGTGAAAGGAGGTAATAGGGGGTTTTGTACTGTACCGTATATAATCAGTGAACTCATATATCCTAGGCTCAAGAAGACTAACTGCACACTTATGTTTACCTCTGCTTGGTTCAACCATGCCACCATTAACATTAACTGAACTCAAAATACTCAACCATTAAATGGCAGTTCTAGACACTTCATTTGCAGCGACATCATCTTCTTTAAATCTGCTCGAAAGTTGTGCATATGCATAAGGTTCATATTGACAGCCCCGTGAAGGGTATTGCATCACGGACATCATCAATCCTATTTGTTTCCGGTGCGCCATTTCAAGTTTGTGGGTATCACGTGTATAGTTTGTTGTAACAACCTGAAATAACAAAAAATTATTCACCATGACCACGGTTTTTAATGTTCAAAACTACATGACCACAAATATGGAAGTAATAAGCTTTCTTTTGGAAGATAAACTACATTAAGCCTTGGTGGTCATAATTAACCGACTTAGCAGAGCAGTAGACATTTTCACATAAATGATTCTAGTAAATGAATTTGTTAACCGATGTTGGGATTCATTTGAACTATATATAGGTTATCTTCTGCACTAAACCTTCACCACCTCCTGGTATATTGTTTTTGCAAGCATTTGGAAAAAAATGAGAGCACTTTCTGCATTTTAAATAGATTGACTGGAGGTCACAAAATCTGCTTTGAAAACACAACTCCGCACATCCGTCATGTTAAGGGATACTAATAAGTGTGAAAACACTTATCCTTTTACCACTTATTTTCAATAATAACATGACCAAAACGTGTATTTTATGTCGTAAAAGTCAGAATTATGTGTGGTTTGTGTTTTTATTGTGTTTTAGGACCAAAAGATGAAAAAGGAAGAAAACACGGGCTTTCACGGGCTTTTATCGAAGAAAACGAGAAAAGACGAAGTCAAAAGATCAAGAGTACAAAAAGAACGGAAGTCCAAGGCCTATTCTGAAGATTTATCGAAGAAAAAGTCTAAAGATGGAAGTTTAATGAAGTCGAAGAACTCAAGTCTAAATAAGTGAAGAATTTATAAGACGAGTTTAATTAATCCCGAGACGACGTCGAGAAAAGTCGAAGAACTTAAAAGACGAAGAGCCGAGAAGAAAGAAAGATGAGGCAACACATGCACCTTCCCATTTCCCTATAAATACCCTCCTAAACACATTAGGAGGGGGGTTTTTTAGCTAGTTTTCATTTTTATTTTTCCTTTCTAGTTTTTAGAGAGAGAAAGTTTTAAGCTTTCTCTCACTAAGTTTCTTCTTTTCTTTATTTTTTTTATCTTTCAAGTTTAAGCTTTTAATCATTCTTGTATTTGGATTTCATTAATCACAAGTTCAAGTTAAGCTTTTTGTTCTTTAATCTCTTTCTACATTTCTTGATTTTACCTTATCCTTGATCCGAAATTTCATATTTGATCCGAATAGTTCTTTATTCGTATTTGAATTTGATGTTTTAGTGTTTAAAAAGTTAATCTTTCTATTCCTACGTAAGCTTTTATACGGTATAAGCTATAAGATCTTTGTGCTTATTGGCTTATTTGTATTTTGGCTTATTTACTTTTAAGCTTTCTAAAAAGTTTTATTATTTTAAAGTTCAAATTATTAAGTTCACGTGCTTAGTTTTCCAAAAAGTCTTCCAATTTGTGTTTATTTACTCTTGTAAAAGTTGATAAGTACTTATTGTAGTGACTGCTTATTTGTTTAAGCTTAGTTATTCTTTGGACGCCTTTTCGATCTTAGAAGGGTTTTGCTTTATTACGATCCTTAGCTACGATCGCATTGATTGCGATCTAACTTCTTTCTTGGATACGATCCACACCACGATCACTCTCTGCGATCTGTGGGTGCGATCGTGTCACATTACCTTGATTACGATCGCATTGATTGTGATCATTGTTGTTACGATCACAGACCACGATCTACACCACGATCCACTTGTTGCGATCGTGGTTGCGATCTGTGAGTGCGACCACGCTGTCCCATCGCATCGAGTGCGATCTAACTCCTTGGATGCGATCGCATTAAGTGCGATCTGGAGTACTATTTGAGTGCGATCGCATTGCGATCTGACTCAGGCTTTTGTTTTGTTTTCCTTAGTTTTCAAATTTAATCTTTCAAGCCTTTTATCTTAGTTTATTTTAAACAAGTTTTCAAGTTTTTGATTATTTAAGTTTTAATTTCCAAAGATTGCACGCTTTTGTTTGTAGTTTAATTTTTAAAGCTTTCATTTTACTCAACGACAATTATTTGCATTTTAGTTTAAAAATATATAATTTACCAAACAATTTAATTTTCCACCAAGAAAAATTGAGTCGCACTAATTAACGGTATTCAATTCGAAAAGATCGGGCGATAACTCTTTTATACTTGGCTAAAAAACTTGTATTAAATGGCGCCGCTGCCGGCTCTTTTCGTTAAGATTAACGGTTTTTAGTGAGAGACGCGTTGGATTTTGGGATCCGTTCACTTTTGAACGTTATTTTTCTTGCTTATAAATTTTCAAAAATCCATAAAAATTAATTTTTTTTTCAAAAATCCAAAAAAATAGAAAAACATATAAAAACCAAAAATATTTCTTGTCTATCTTTATTTTCTTTTGTAGGTGTGTATGCGTACTCGTGCTCGTAAGAAGAAAGTAGCTCAAGCCGAAGTCATTACTCCACCTATTATCACCATGGACAATCAACCAATGATCGAGCTTTTGCAATCACGCGTAGAGGGCAACACCGATGCTATTGTCATACCTGAGATTGGAGCCAACAACTTTGAGCTTAAATCCGGCTTCATTCAAATGGTCTCTGCTCAACCTTTCTTGGGGTGTTCGCTTGATGATCCTCATGACCATATAAAAAGGTTCCTTCAACTCACTAATACGGTCAAGTACAATGGGGTTTCACAAGAGGTGATTCGCTTGCAACTTTTTCCTTTCTCCTTAGAGGGATAAGCCCGTAATTGGCTTGATAAGGAACCGCCACAAAGTATTCTTACATGGACGGATTTAGAGACCAAGTTCATTAACTACTTTTTCCTACCCTCACGTACTACCGCTTTGCGGAATGAGATCATTACTTTTGAACAAAAGTACGGTGAGACATTTAGTGAATCATGGGACCGTTTTAAGGAACTTTTAAGAAAGTGTCCACAACATGGTTTCACAAAAGTACATCAAATAAATACTTTTTACAATGGTTTAAGCATGAATGACCAAGATTCACTAAATAGTGCCTCGGGGGGTAACATTTTGGTTAAGTCTTCACATATCGCTTGGGATATTATTGAGAATAAGTCTAGAGTGCAAACCAAGAGTGTTCGGACTAATGTGGCTAGTGCTAGCACTAATGAGAGCGACAAGAGAATTGATAAGCTTACTTCGCTTGTTGAATCACTGGCTCTCCAAACCGCCAACAATGCCAAAAAATCACTGCCCAAGCTAATACTTTGAGTCAATCATGTGAAATATACGGGGGATCTCATTCATACACCGATTGTCCTTCGACTCATGACAATCCGGAAAATATGTATGCCGCCAACGGTAACTTTTCTACAGGAGGCTATCAAGCACGTCCTCAAGGTGACCGCAATTTGCTCAGCTATCGCTCAAACAACTTTATTTCACCACCCGGTTTTCCCCCACAAAACCCAAACAATCTCAATCGCAACAATCAAAACCAACCTCGTGCTCCAAATTAATATCAAACCTAAAGAACCCCATATCCACCGCAACGAAACAACCAAGTTTACCAACAACCCGCTTATCAACCACCTGCCTACCATGCTCCTCCTCCCAACTAACCCACCGTATTTAATCACGAGGTTGAAACTTACATGAGGACTAATGATGCGATAGTGCAGAATCTTCAGCGGGAAATGGCCAACATGAAAGCAGATATGGTGAAACAAGGGAATGATCTTCGAGCCGATATGCGAAACACTTTGGCAAGTCAAACAAATGACTTAAGGAACATGATGGCTAGTTTCTTCCCAAGTAATCAAGCCTCTGGTTCGGGTTCTCTTCCGAGTAACACCGTTGCTAATCCAAGAGGGGAGATGAAAGCAATCACCACTCGCAGTGGAAAAGGTTTAAAGGAACCCGAGCTTCCTACACCTACACCTGTGATTCTGACTAAGGAAAACGAGTCTACTTCTCAAATTCCTCCACCTTCTATTCCTCCAACTTCTACTTCTCTAATTCCACCACCTTCTACTTCTTCCCCTCCACAACCCAAGGATGTGAGTGAGAATTTTATTCCAAAGCCTTCATCTCAACCCAATATACCTTATCCCTCAAGGTTGAGGAAAGAGAAGTTGAAGAACAAGGATGATATTCAGGTTTCTAACTTTCTTAAAATGTTTAAACAACTGAATTTCAACATTTTCTTTGCTGAGGCTCTCGCTCACATGCCCAAATATGCTAAAATGTTTAAAGATCTTCTCAGTGATAAGGAGAAACTCCTTGATATCGCTCAGACCCAACTTAATGAGAATTGCTCTGCAATCCTCTTAAGGAAATTACCAACAAAACTTGGTAATCCGGGTCGTTTCTTGATTCCTTGTAACTTCCCCGGGGTAGAGAATTATATGGCCCTAGCCGATCTAGGTGCTAGTACAAACTTAATGCCATTAAGTGTTTGGAAACAATTATCTCTACCCGAGCTAGTCCCCACCCGAATGACTTTGGAATTAGCTAACCGTACGGTTGCTTATCCAGTAGGGATAGCCGAAGATGTCTTCGTTGGTGTCGACAAATTCACCTTTCCGGCGGATTTTGTTTTCGTTGACTACGAGATGGACCCCCGTGTTCCATTAATCGTTGGACGTCCATTCCTGAGGACCGGTCGCACTCTCATTGATGTAGCCGCTAGCGAATTAATCATGAGAGTTGGTGACGATAAAATCGTCTTCAACATGGGTAAACTTTCTAAGCAGCCTTCTGACAACGAGAGTGTTAGTTTCATTGACGTTCTTGATGAGGCTTGTGAAGAACATTTCAAAGATGCTTGTAAAAGTGGTTCTTCTTCTCTACCCATTGTTGAGACCGTTGCCTCTATTGCTCCATCACTAACTCCATTTAGAGAAAGTGATTTCATTTTCAAAAACTTTGAAGCAACTTTGGGAGATGTGGACTTGCAATATGATGATCCTCCCTCCAATTGGGATGAAGACATTCGTACCATTGAGAAACTTCTCAATGAGGACCATATTTCTCCACCATCTCCTAAGGATATCTCTATCGATGATCCTAATTTGAAAACGTATTCCATCGAAAATCCTCCGGATTTAGAGCTTAAGGACCTACCGTCTCATCTCGAGTACGTTTTCCTTAAAGACAACAAGAAGTCACCCGTCATCATCGCAAAGGACTTGAAAGAGGAAGAAAAATCTCGACTTATCGCCGTGCTGAAAAATCATAAAAAAGCGATTGCTTGGAAAATCTCCGATATTCGTGGAATTGATCCTCACTTTTGAACACATAAAATTCTCATGGAGGACGACTTTAAACCCACTATTCAATGCCAAAGAAGGGTGAATCCTAAGATCCATGACGTTATCAAAAAAGAATTTATCAAACTTCTTGATGCGGGAATGATCTACCCTATCTCGGATTCACCATGGGTTAGTCCGGTCCATTGTGTGCCTAAGAAAGGCGGAATCACCGTTGTGCCCAATGAAAACAACGAGTTGATTCCTACTCGTCTCGTTACAGGGTGGAGAGTTTGTATAGACTATCGCAAACTCAATGATGATACGAGAAAGGATCATTTTCCCTTCCTTTCATGGACCAAATGCTTGAACGTCTAGCGGGTAATGACTATTACTGCTTTTTAGATGGTTTCTCCAGGTATTTTCAAATTCCCATCGATCCCAAAGACCAACAGAAAACCACATTCGCTTGTCCTTATGGAACATTTGCTTACAAAAGAATGCCTTTCGGCTTATGCAATGCTCCTGGGACATTCCAGAGGTGTATGATGGCTATCTTTCATGACATGGTTGAAGAAACTATGGAAGTCTTCATGGACGATTTCTCGGTCTACGGTGATTCTTTCTTTACTTGCCTTGCCAATTTGGAACGCATGCTTAAGCGGTGTGAAGACACTCGCCTTGTTCTGAATTGGGAAAAATGCCATTTCATGGTAAAAGAAGGCATTGTGCTTGGACATAAAATCTCCAAAGCCGGTCTTGAAGTGGACCGTGCTAAAGTGGATGTCATAGCCAAATTACCTCCACCTTCATCCGTGAAGGGTGTGAGAAGTTTCCTTGGTCATGCGGGCTTCTATCAGCGATTCATTCAAGATTTTTCTAAAATCGCTCGCCCGATGACCCACCTCTTGGAAAAAGATACTCCCTTCATCTTTTCCAAAGAGTGTCTTGATTCATTAAATCTTCTTAAGGAAAGCTACATAAGGCACCGGTCTTGGTTACCCCTAATTGGGAGCTACCTTTTGAGTTGATGTGTGATGCTAGCGACTTTGCTATTGAAGCAGTTTTGGGCCAAAGAGTGAACACACACTTCCAACCAATCCATTACGCTAGCAAGACTATGACGGGGGCTCAATTGCATTATACCACTACCGAAAAAGATCTTTTAGCGGTAGTGTATGCTTTTGAAAAATTCCGCCCCTATCTTGTCCTTTCCACCATCATCGTGTATACCGATCATTCCGCGTTGAAGTACTTGTTGACTAAGCAAGATTCTAAGCCAAGACTTCTTCGTTGGGTTTTGCTCCTTCAAGAATTCAACATTGAAATTCGTGACAAGAAGGGAGCCGAAAACATAGCCGCGGATCATCTAAGTAGACTTGAGGATCCTTATCAAGGGGATCATCCAAACCAAGAGATGAATGACTCTTTCCCCTTTGAGGCCTTAATGTCTATCAATCCAAATCTTGATGACACCCCGTGGTTTGCGGACATTGCAAACTACTTAGCGGGTGGAATTCTCAAGGAAGGGTCAACGTCCCAACAAAAGAAAAAGTTCTTTAAAGATATTGAACATTATTTCTGGGACGACCCTTACCTTTTCAAACAATGTGCGGATCTTGTCATTCGTCGATGTGTTGATGGGCCGGCAGCTTTACAAATCCTTGATGCTTGCCATAAAGGACCTACCGGTGGTCACTTTGATCCCAATTACACCGCGAAGAAAGTATTCGACTCTGGATTTTTTATTGGCCCACCATTTATCATGACGCTCATGAAATGGTTAAACGTTGTGATGCTTGCCAAAGACAAGGCAAGATCACACATAAAGATGAGATGCCTGAAAATTTCATACAAGAATGTGAAATCTTTGATGTATGTGGCATCGACTTTATAGGGCCATTTCCATCATCTAAAGGGAACAAGTACATCCTCGTAGTCGTTCACTACGTTTCCAAATGGGTTAAGGCTCTCCCTACGAATGATGTGAGGGTGGTTGTGAACTTTTTGAAGTAGCTTTTTGCTCGATTTGGTGTTCCTCGTGCTATTATCAATGACCGTGAGACTCATTTTTGCAATGATCAATTCGCAAGAGTCATGGCTAAGTACGGTGTCAATCACCGTCTTTCCACCGCTTATCATCCCCAAACTAATGGTCAAGCCGAGATATCTAACCGCGGATTGAAGCGAATTCTGGAGCGTACTGTGGGAGAGCATCGTGCCTCGTGGGCCGATAAGTTTTTTTTGGGTAAAAGGGACTTCACCCCGGTAAAATATTACGGAATCAAGAAACCCGACGGTGGATAACAATGCATCGCCTCTTGTTGGTGTATTTACATCGAGCTCAATTCGCTAAACATGCCCCGAGTAACCATCAGCCATGTAATTTGCGATCCCCAGTCAAACCAAAGATCAAGCGCATCCATGTTTGCCTGTGTAGTTTGCAACTACGCTTAAGCGTTCAGTAATTTGCAATCCCAGTCAAGCTGGCGTTAGAGCTCATCCCGTCGGCAAGGCAATAAAGTCGGGTCACAAACAAAGAATGTGAAACGAATTTCGTTCATTAAGCAAATACACAAGATTGGAAGCATCAAAACCCACCGTCCCACGCAAATTGATGACTGAGTACCTATCGTAGATTTTTTAAAAGTCTACGATAGGTACCCAGTCATCGCCAGGCTTGATTGTCTTATCAAGCCCGGTTGGTGCATTACGCGGCCAACACCAACTAAAGGGGCAGAGTTGCGATCAACATTAAGTTCGGAGCACACAACATTCGGTTCTCGAGCCTAAATGGTGCCTTCCCTTGTCTGCCTTTCCAACCCCTACCACCCCCCTTTGGGCCGATAAGTTAGATGATGCTTTGTGGGCTTTCTGTACTGCTTATAAGACCCCGATTGGTTGTACACCTTATCGTCTTGTGTACGGGAAAGCATGCCACCTCCCTATCGAGCTGGAACATAAGGCATACTGGGCCTTGAAGTGGGCTAACTTCGACATCAACAAAGTTGGCGATCTTCGGAAGATTCAACTCAAGGAGCTCAACGAACTAATGAATGAAGCTTACGAGAACTCGTTGATCTATAAGGAGAAGACCAGGATCATCCATGATGCAAGGATTAAGAACCGAGAGTTCCACGTTGGTGATCAAGTCTTACTTTTTAACTCTCGATTGAAGATCTTCTCAGGAAAGTTGAAGAGCCGCTGGTCTGGTCCATTCACCGTCGCCAAAGTCTTCCCATATGGCACCATTGAGCTTTCTCAGCCAAATGGGCCCAATTTTAAGGTGAATGGCCAGCGCTTGAAGTTGTACTTTGGTGAGGACATCTCTCATGAGATGATTCCATCCCTCACCACGTTTCCCTTGAATTAAGTTCTGGGTCGAGTCAGGCTCGTGACTCTGTTAACAAAAACAAGCGCTTCTCGGGAGGCAACCCATTGATCTATCCTTTATCGTTTTCATAATAAGTGTAGGGGAGCCCCGTATGTGTTTGTTGTCTTGTTTCTTATTCTGTGCAGGGATTTAAGCTTCAAAGATCCATTCTCGATGACTTTTGACGAACCGTGATCCCGTCTTCCCGGTTCTATCCTAAACTGTCGTGATTCAATATTTCATATCTTATATGTTCATATTGAAATCACTATAGTTGTCCTTTCCTTAGCAAGATTTAAACAACGTGCACGATGTCCTAAGTGTAGGGGAGTTTACTCCCACATGCTTAAACATTGAGGACAATGTTTATATCAAGTGTAGGGGAACTTTTATCGAAGTGAGTGGTCTTTTCCATGAATTTGTCCTCATTTTAACCGGAAAATCTGATATTTCGACATTTTTCAAAATTTTTAATCTATTTTGGCCTTGTAGTTTTCCTGTTTTATCATTATTTACTTTCTTTGCTAAAAATAAAGTTTAATAAAGTGGTTTTAAATTTTCCAAAGTCGTGAATATTTTGACTCAACCCGAGTTTACTTATCTAAGTTTACTCTAGCTAGTATCCTTAACGTGTTTAAGTCAAGTTTCGCTAGGCTTTTATATAGGGAACTTTAAAACGCGAAAGTCTTAACTCTCACGGGTTAAGAACAAGAACTTTTCGCAAGTTCCTATAATTGATCCTAGAGAGTTGTTTATCAAGAGAACTTTAAAATGCGATTTCTAAACTTGAAAAAGTCTAAGAATTTGCAAGATCCTATACATGACTCGAAAACCCAAAACTTTGATTTAATTGGCTAAGCATCCACGAGTCTCATTCCTTGAGATTTTAAATTGTGGAGAACGAGAGATGATAGAGTCAATTATAAGTTTGGTATTCTTTCGTGAATTTATGTGAGTTAATTATGAGCTTCTTCTCCCATCGCTTGCTAATAAATTTATCTGCAATAAATAAGGTTGTACGATTTGAAAAGTTACTTAGCTTCTAGCCCAAGATCATTTAAAAGTTGCTCGGTATTAATTAGAGTTCATAGCCAAGGCATAACTTATTGAAGCGGGATGCGAAGATTGGCGAGTCCGAAAAGGCCCTAACAAGGCATGAGGGCTACATTTTATTGCTAAAGATCCAAAAGTGATGTGAAGAATCATTTATCAAAAATCAATATGAAGGATCGAGACACACGACGAAAAGCAAAAACTCCCCAAAAGATCATGGAGAAGTCTATCCAAAAAGGCCCTAACAAGGTATGAGGATAAATAGATCCAAGTCCTAAAAGGAGGCGGATCGTTGTATATCAAAGTCTAAAATAAAGATTGGAGAAAAATGAAGAAGTCGTGGTCCAAATATGAAGAATCTCTCAAAAAGTTCAAGAGAAGATATTCCTATAATGAAGAGAAGACCATTATTTCATGAACGTCTCTCAAGATTCGAAGTATGAAGTCACTGCCAAATATCGGTCTGAGAAAGGTCTCAAATCGTGAAGCGAGTTATGCCAAGATATGAACTTTAAGAGGTCCCGAGAAGCAGTTTTAAAAGATTTTGTCCTTTAGCTAACTATTGATTAAATCGCCCCACTTTATTTTCAGCCTAAATAACTATCAAAATAAGTCAAACAATGCATCCTCGTGATCATTCAAGACAAAATTAAAATATAAGAGATACACCTAGGAATAAGGGAGTCTAAGTAAATAATTGGCCCACATGAATTCGTGTTAGTTTGCTAACTTATAATAACAATGATCTCGTTTTTAAGCTTGGTATGGGGAACGTGAAACTTGAGGATGATAAATGTTCATGGCAGCTAAAACCCCAATGTAAGTCTTTGATTTCATTACTTGTTTCTATCTTTTTATTTTTCTTAATGTTTAGTATTTAATAAAGGCCAAGGTGGGCTATTTATGATGGAAAATGTAAACCGTGCTTTAAAATTAATGCATTGCATGAGGACTTTGCAATGGTCAAGTGTAGGGGATTTAATAAGTGAGAAAACACTTATCCTTTTACCACTTATTTCCAATAATAACATGACCAAAACGTGTATTTTATGTCGTAAAAGTCGGAATTATGCGTGGTTTGTGTTTTTATTGTGTTTTAGGACCAAAAGATGAAAAAGGAAGAAAACACGGGCTTTTATCGAAGAAAACGAGAAAAGACGAAGTCAAAAAATCAAGAGTGCAAAAAGAACGGAAGTCCAAGGCCTATTTTGAAGATTTATCGAAGAAAAAGTCTAAAGACGGAAGTTTAATGAAGTCGAAGAACTCAAGTCTAAATAAGTGAAGAATTTATAAGACGAGTTTAATTAATCCCGAGACGACGTCGAGAAAAGTCGAAGAACTTAAAAGACGAAGAGCCGAGAAGAAAGAAAGAGGAGGCAACACATGCACCTCCCCATTTCCCTATAAATACCTTCCTAAACACATTAGGAGGGGGGTTTTTTAGCTAGTTTTCATTTTCATTTTTCCTTTCTAGTTTTTAAAGAGAGAAAGTTTTAAGCTTTCTTTCACTAAGTTTCTTCTTTTCTTTATTTTTTTATCTTTCAAGTTTAAGCTTTTAATCATTCTTGTATTTGGATTTCATTAATCACAAGTTCAAGTTAAGCTTTTTGTTCTTTAATCTCTTTCTACATTTCTTGATTTTACCTTATCCTTGATCCGAAATTTCATATTTGATCCGAATAGTTCTTTATTCGTATTTAAATTTGATGTTTTAGTGTTTAAAAAGTTAATCTTTCTATTACTACGTAAGCTTTTATACGGTATAAGCTATAAGCTCTTTGTGCTTATTGGCTTATTTGTATTTTGGCTTATTTACTTTTAAGCTTTCTAAAAAGTTTTATTATTTTAAAGTTCAAATTATTAAGTTCACGTGCTTAGTTTTCCAAAAAGTCTTCAAATTTGTGTTTATTTACTCTTGTAAAAGTTGATAAGTGCTTATTGTAGTGACTGCTTATTTGTTTAAGCTTAGTTTTTCTTTGGACGCCTTTTCGATCTTAGAATGGTTTTGCTTTATTACGATCCTTAGGTACGATCGCATTGATTGTGATCTAACTTCTTTCTTGGATACGATCCACACCACGATCACTCTCTGCGCTCTGTGGGTGCGATCGTGTCACATTACCTTGATTACGATCGCATTGATTGCGATCATTGTTGTTACGATCACAGACCACGATCTACACCACGATCCACTTGTTGCGATCGTGGTTGCGATCTGTGAGTGTGACCACGCTGTCCCATCACATCGAGTGAGATCTAACTCCTTGGATGCGATCGCATTGAGTGCGATTTGGAGTACTATTTGAGTGCGATCGCATTGCGATCTGACTCAGGCTTTTGTTTTATTTTCCTTAGTTTTCAAATTTAATCTTTCCCGCCTTTTGTCTTAGTTTATTTTAAACAAGTTTTCAAGTTTTTGATTATTTAAGTTTTAATTTCCAAAGATTGCACGCTTTTGTTTGTAGTTTAATTTTTAAAGCTTTCATTTTACTCAACGATAATTATTTTCATTTTAGTTTAAAAATAGATAATTTACCAAACTATTTAATTTTCCACCAAGAACAATTGAGTCGCACTAATTAACGGTATTCAATTCGAAAAGATACGACGATAACTCTTTTATACTTGGCTAAAAAACTTGTATTAGATACATTTGATATGTTGTAGGTTGCAATTGGTTTGGTAAGGTCATAACAGAAGCAAGTGTCCTGCCATATTATCACAAATAAATTAGAATTGTAGAATTATATACTAGATACCAGTTTCGCCATAATGAACTTTAATCGATGACCACATCTTTTCTTAGGAAAGAAAGCAGTAACGTACGCATATACACAGGATTCTCAGACGAGAGAAATGTTGTTAATAGCCAGAGGCCGTATGTGTATTTGATTTGCAATCACGTTTTTGTCTCAAATGCTTCCTGGTGTGTTCTTGAAAGGCTGTCAACCAACCATCATTCACTAACATCTTTCAGTGCACAAATTTTAATAGAAATAAAAATGAGGAAAATCAATGGGAATATGGTTACACGAATTATGTTTTTGAAATCTACTTGTTTATTGTGGTTCGAAATTGCAGGCAAACGATGAGTGAGTCGATTTTGTTATAAGTCAGTCTTATATAGCTACTTATATGGTTAAGACGGTTATATAAAATTCAAACATTGAAATTCTTTCATTTTGAAATAAGCTGTTTTATAAGACTTCGATGTTTTTTTTTCTGAGACTTCGATGTTGCTTACCACTCAGTTGTCATTGGAACATATGTAAACCGATTAAGCATCGAAGGTTTCTGAAATCGTATAAAAATTAAGACCCTATGTAGATACTCACTGTGAAGCCTATGGTCGCACGGATCGACAATTCAAGCAGACCTCATAAATTAACCCAAATAGATGCACGTTGCTGCAATGAAATGTAAAGGTTGTTATAGTAACAATCGTGGTAACAAAAACTTTTATTTAAACATGTGACTACCAACATCGAGTCACATATCTATGTAACATCTACGGACATACTTGTCTATAACTATTTTAAGAAACTGTTGAGTCAATGGTCTCTCTCTGACCAGGTGAGCCAACATTTGCTTCTACAACATATTTCTGTCAATGGAACAAATATTAGCCACTTCTTGAGAAACTGCAACGTAGTTACTAAGTAGATTTTGACTTTAAAGTATCTATTTGCTCTTAATGAAGCAAATGAACATGTACAATTTAAACACTCAAACATACGTATGTGCTTAAATTGGTGTTCTTTCAACCAGTAAATATCAATACCTATTTGGGCATCATAGTTAGAACTTCCACTACTTGTTTTCATGAAATAACCACAACATATTATACTGGTTAGACCATAGTTGGCGTTTTTAACACTGTAATTAGAATCTAACAGTTTGTTTGCAAGTTTAAGACCTGTGTAAACCTCCATGTTCTAGTGGCACCCACATGATATTATTTGCTTTATAAGCAATATCCCAAACACCCCATGATTAAACAGAAACTGATTACCAATATGCAATAAACCTTTTGTTTTATCATACTTCAGGTATAAGTAATTGAATTAAAGTCATGAATTCAAGATAATGGAAAGCTTACATTAGTTGGAGACGATCAAGGATATTCAGCAAAACGAAGATGTGACTGGTCTTGGATATTGAAGTGAGTCCCATCTTAATGCAGAATGCGACTTCATATATTCAGAGTTCACACATCAATGAAAGTTGTAAAACAAATATTACTGTTAGTCCCATTCCCTGTCTTTGTTTATTCCTGTGATCATAAATCGCATGTAAAACGTACTCCACGCGAAAGTTCAATAACATTATGTGTTCCTTGTTTTGGTAGATATTCGTAAACAGTAAGTGCCTTATTACCTGCACGAATCGACCAACGTGAATAGTACATATCAACACGTCTTGGGTTGGTGCAACGTCGCACATAGAGATATCGTACTCCCTGAAACAATAATAAACGATTTCTGAGTATGTACTATAATAAAAATCACTACTTTTAGAAACAAATACATGCACTACGAATGCGGATGGGAAATGGTTTCTCGCTGTGAAGGGAAATCCAGAAAAACAGGCATAAATGTGATTCAATATAATTGTTTGGACATATTCCGTCATAAATTTTATCCAAAACGAAAGTAGTCAAGTATGTTGGTACGTTTTCTTCATTCTTTTCTTATCATATAGATTAGAACAATATTAAATCATCTATCCCAAACACTCCCTATAAAAAATTCAAATGTTTTGACCCATTGCGGGCTTATTTCTATAGTTGAGAATAGTGAATCGATTAAGAATTATCTGATGCGAATAATGTAACTAAAATGCAGCTTAAAGTTAAAAAGTACGATAGACTAAAGCTATACTCAAACTGTGTTTTTATAAGTTATAGCAATCACCTGGAAGGCACACCGAGTTTAGTAGTACTAAATGAAAGTTCCACATCACCCAAACCTGAAGTCAAAAACCTCTTCCATCTCCATTATTCGCTCCCTTCGAAGATGACGAAATAGACACACCGCGCAACTTTCATCCCTTGTTAGTGTTCCCTTCAACTTTCTCCTACAAAACACCAAAAAGCAAAAAAATTATAGTGAGCACGACCCTGATTAAGTGACTAAACCAATTACTAACTCATCCACTTAATTAAAAATATTAATCAAAAAGAGAATCAAACTCAACGAATCTAACAAAAAACTGAAAAAAGCAAAACGCTTAATTATTTTATGTAAATTTAGTTTAAAACAAAAAAACAATGAACTTATTACACACAAAATAGATAAAAAGAAACTCACCTCATGATTTCGTGAAACATTTTAGTGAGAGAAAGAGGGGCGGAGTCACCGGTGGTGGTATGTGTGAGAGGATTACATGATGAGGGTAGGAATTATTTGTGGCTGGGAGGCTAAGAAGTGGGATCTTATCAACTGGGTGAGATCATGTATCGCTGAGATGCATAATAATGGTGAGATCCCTACTCATCAATGGATGAGATGCAACACACATGGCACCTCCGAATAATCGAACGGTTGAAAAAGGGGGTTTTGAAAAACCAATACCATTGAACAGGTTTTCAAAGCAACACACGGTTCAGATGTAGGTGTGATTGAAGAAGCCATACCAATGAACAGGGAAGAAATAGAATCTAACGGTGTATGAGAAGGCATAAGTTTCTCCCCTCACAGACTTTATATTGTTTTTTAATGGGGTATTTTTACATTCCGCTTATTGTAATTAAGGGGGTAATGTGAAGATTGACGTTGCTAGTTCTTCGTAAATTTATTGTATTTTTCACGATATGATGATGTAAGAAAGGTTTTTTGGAGATGAGTAGGTGAGTAGAAGAAGAAGAATGGTACTGGTTCGGTTCACACTTGTGTGGATCATATTTATGAGGTTATCGCTGAAATGAACATTCATGGAGCAGTAAGTAAAAATATTGCTAGTAACGCTATTTCTAATTACTCTACTAGTAAGTTTAGTTCCTTACCGAATGCCTTTGCTAGAGTGAGTGAGAAGTTTATTACTTTCAATGAGCAATAGGATGTTGAAGCTACTATTGATCAAACTACTAGATCAATTGTTCCACAAATTGATACTAGTTGTAAGGTACATATGTCTACGGTTGAACCTCATTCTAATGTACATGTTATGTACAAGGTTCTTATCATATGATTTCGATGCATTGTCCTACAACTTCCTCTAAGAGTACAATTCAGAAGTTTGACGTTAATGTGCCAAGTGATGCCTATTATCACGTATGGTTACTGTTGGCTTCAGTTCATGAGGTAAATTATCGAATGGAAAATTAACTTTACGAGTACTTTATTGATAAAAGGCTTGCTTTTTTAGTCATGAAATGGTTTGTACACACTAATTGGGAAAATATAGCTTAAAGAAAGTAATGTTAGTGAAAGGATTTTTCTTTAAGTTCTCGTATACTAAGGGTGTGAATTCAGATACGGTTCATTGATGATTCTTGGAGTACGTGTAGTTCTTAATGAATTGTCTCCTTATGTGAGTCTTCTTAACCAATAATTTTCTCGTGATCGTCTGGTGAATTTCTATGACGAGTCGGCGGTTGCATACGCATCAGATGGGCTAAGCTTGCTTTTTTAAGATTGGGAACCCAATGATTCTTGAGTCTTATACGAATTCGATATGTTTATAACCACGGGGCAAGTTCGACTACGCAAGAAGTATGATTGAAAAGACACTCGTAATGGTTTTTGCGATAATTTGGTTATGGTAGATCCCGATAATGATAAACCTGGATATAAGAAAGAAACCATTCATGTTGGTTATGAGTGAATACCTCCTCTTTGCGATACATGTTTAGTATTTGTTCATTCTTGTGATGATTATCTTAAAGATCCTCAATGGATGGTGAACATGGTGGAAAAAGGTAAGGGTGGATGTTTCGGAGATGATGATGAGCGCTATACAAAAGTAAAAAGTAAGAAATTAGGTGACAAAGAAACCAACAAGTTCAAACGAGTTTTGGTGAAACCCAAAACCGTATGTCAACCCCAAGGTTAATCAACCGACTACTGAGGCGAGTCATAAGAAGGCGACACCAGGTTCCTCGACAAATAGGGCAAGAAAGACGAATGTTTTGACATTCGGTAATCATTATGTTTCCATTAGTAACTCATTTGATGCTTTAAATGAAGATCATTTGGTTACTTAGGAAGTAGAATTGGTTAGTAAGCTCTCTAGGCCTGGTATGCATGTGGAAGGGAAAAGATCTACCTTTATAGTGAAGAAGATTAATTGGATTGAAAAACATTTAATGGATGGAAAATGTGTACATGCGGGTGATGATGGTAAACCAACTGAAAGGTTGATTATATGATTTATCATGATAAAGAAGACGAAGTTGCATATTTTGCTAATGATTTTGACGAAATTTTTTGCGGCTAAGACGTCGGGGGTTAGATATGGTACTTCAAGCTTGCTGGAAAAATGATGGGATGCGTATGATCTCGATTAGGATACATGCGATGATGATATGTATAATGGTCAAGATATTACTAATTATATTCAGTCTATAGCTGATAATTTGGATATCAAAGTTCGTGGACGTTCAAAGAAATAAGTTTCTTAATTTTATTGAGATGCTATTGTCGAGTCAATATGAGTAATTTCCTTTATGGAAGTAAATTGTCTATGTAACGGGCTGAGACGTAGGATTTCACCCACATCTGTTGTACTCAATTTTTTTGGGTGATAAAATTTACCGAAGAAACTTTTTGAAGAAAAAAAAATTTGTTCTTAGTATTTTATATTTTTAGATTATAATATACTTATGTATACATGATGATATTGTTACTTATAATTTTACGATTAATTATATTTTACCAGTTAATGAGTCTTAATTATTATCATGCCAATGTTCAACTACATGTATACAAATATACAAGTATTTGTGCTCTTAAAATCATTAATTTATAAAATATTCGTCAGCATATGTCTATTGTAGATTTATTTGTAACTCTATATAACAGATTGATAAGTTTATCAACTAGCTTAACTCAGTTGTCTACCAAGGTTCTACTAAGTGGTTTCTTTAGGGGAGGATTCCTAAAGGTCTTGGATTCAAGATTTGTCAAGACCTTTGAGGCGAAGCGGATAAGGAGTCTAACATAACTAGGCGAGGGTTTGATGAAGACATTCTTCCGCTTAGATGTCATTACACGACTCGACCCACTAACCACTAACATTTGCCGTTCTAAAAAAAATTGATAAGTGATGGTTTATGTATGAAACTAAGTATCTTTTGTTATTATAGTTTATATGTATTCCCCGAGTGACCGCACCCAGAAATTTTACTAGATTTGTTATGCACGATATGTCGACGACTTACTACTGGAATCGTGAAGATGTTTATGAACCATATCATGATTGGTCAGTAATGGAAGCAATCGTCCCTACCGTCGTAAAATAAGAGCACCTGGCTCTGCCCATTCACAAGGACTTGACTTACTTTATTATTACTTAGATGTTTCAAACTTGAACTTTGACATTTTTGAAAAAAATATTATATGTGATGTTAAGTCTATATACATTTCTATTGCTTACAAATCATGGAAAATTTGATAGAATTTTACAATCTCGATCTTGCAAAAATAAAAATAATCTCAACTAAGAAATCTTGATCATGACAATCTTGTCTTTTGATCGTTGTAAATTCAAGCTCGAACTTGATTAATAGTGTGTGATTTATAGTTCAGTGAGTTTTAATGTATGAATATCCTTTCAAAACAAAATACTGGCTAAAATATGATTTTTCAATTATGTGACGTATAGTACGATCTTCATGGGCCGACGAATAAACACGTTCATTAAACCCTTGCAGAAGAATATGGGCCAAACACTAAACCGAAACTTGTAGCCAGCTATTCGACTAATAGTAGAGATGGGCCTAAAGTAAAATCCAATAGAATACAGATTGTGAAGTTCTTCTTTTATACACTTTTCAAATTAATTGACATGTTTAAAATTAGTGTGCCTAAACATTTATACCTTTATAAAAAATATTCATAGCTAGAAATGATATAAAGGCATATTTATCAAGATACGCTAATTTTAAGTATGTCAATCAATTTAAAAATTGTACAAATCACCTCATTCTTCTTTCTAGTTAAGGTTTAGTTTCTCACATATTCGGTCGGAATGGAGACATAATTAGTGATAGAAAGTAACCTATAACTGTATTTATGACAAATGTTAAGTTTTGGTATGGTGTGTCTCTCGTGTGAGCTTATTAAAATATAAGTTTTTTTTTTTAGAAAAAATCTAAGACATGTCTGGTGATACAAGCGAGAGCTGGAGCAGATCGCTGTAACTAGTTGTTGTAGCATGATGTAGGGTTGAGCACGACAGATCTAAAACCGACCCGAAACTGAAAATCGGATCAGACCGGATCGAACCGAACCAGACCGAGCAATTTCGGTCCGGTCCTTGGTCTGAGGTTTTGGACGAATTCGGTCCTCGGTGTGGTCCGGTTCGGTTTTACTAAAATCTTATCGATTATGTTTAATAGGACTGGACCGGACCGGGCCAACTCGGACCGGACCGGACCATTTCGGTCCGGGATTTTGGACCATTTCGGGCCTCGGTCCGGTCTGGTCCCGGACCAATGCTCAGCCCTAGCATGATGCTAGAGTAAGGGCTGGAGTTTTTTTTAAACGCTACTTCAAGAAGCATTTCATTTTTTTCACTGGATACTACAAGCTATATCAATCAAACGACATTTATTTTTAAAATCAGTTTTTTTTTCTTTTAAATAAACTCATGCTTCAATAAGCTTTTGCAAGTTACATGCCAAACATAGCTATAATTTATTTTTTTAAATAAATTTCTTTTGGTTAACATAGCTTTTTTTTATCATGGGAAAAAATAAATTATTAAATAAAATAAAATGCTTCTGAGCTAACGTTTAAAAAAATAATCAGCCTCTGTTCCAGCAACATGTTTCAGCAACATATCAATAATAATAAAAGTTTTTTGCTTTCGGCAACCAAAATTTCCGATACATTGAATAATTAATTTATAAGGTTTGAGCACACCGCTAAAAGTTATATGCAATGTTTTGAAACTCGGTTTTTAAATCGACTCGGTCGAGTCATTAGGTCCGAGTCGATCCGGGTTAACCCGGTTTTATAAAAAAATATTTTTTTATATATTTTTAAAACAAAAGTCATATGTAAATCATAAAAAAACTCTCGTATATTGAAGATATAAATTGTTTGTCAACTAATATAATATGTAAAAATAAACGTCCGTCGCAAATACGTAAAATTTAAATATATTTTTTTAAAAAAACCCGAAAAAATCAAAACCCGGTCGGGTCTCGAGAACCGGGTTGTCCAGGTCACCCCAAACCCGACGAATCTAGCTGGGTTTCGAAAATGTAGAACCCGAGTTAATATGACCCATTTTTCGGCCAGAACCGAGTCAATCGGTTGACTCGGACGAGTCGACCCGGGTTTGAAAACGTTGGTTATATGTATCATCAAAAAGAAACAACTGTGGCAAAGGTTTGTAAGATTTAACCTTTTTCTGTTTATTCTGTTTATAACGGGGTTGTTTTTGTCCTTGGTTAAACCTGTTTTTCGTGATTGATATACACACAAATCTGTGGTTGTTCATCTGCTTCCTTGGACCTATGTTTTGTTACTCTATATGTTGGCTTTGTTATTCCATATGCTTAAACCTGCTTAGATTTGTTAGTGTTTTGTAATATAGATAATGTTACTATTCCATATACTGCCTTTCTTATTCCATATGCTTAAACGTGCTTATATTTGTTAATCTTTTGTAATATAGATGTTGGTATGCTTTTATTGATGTGATTGGGTGAACCTTTTTTTTGTCGTTGCCCTTTATTCGGTTATAGATTAGTCTGCCTTTGTTGACCTGGTAGGTTAGCCTTCTGTGTTTCATGTTATATTATGATCCCCCATGCGCTTCCATGTTTCTTCATGTTTGGTTAGGTTTGTTGACATTTTCATTTAGACTTCTGTGTTTCGTGATGTTTGGTTCCGTTCCCATTGCATGTACGCCTGTTAGATTAGGTCTCTTTTTTAGTCAGCCTCACTGTATGATCGCATTTTCGATATCATTTTCGATATCATTTTCGATGGCATTTATGAAGCGTGTAGTTTATGGTCCGTTACATTTTGCTTCACACTCTTTCTCTTTCCCTAGATTGTTTTCCTTTTCTTGCCTGCTGTTGTCCATAGTGATTATGTCTGGCCCGTCTTCCCGGCTTGAAATTTGTGTCGTTTGTCAGTTACGTTCTGTTGCCCGTCCCGTACCCGTATGTTACAACTGCTCTGCAATAGATCGAGCGACCGGTGGTTGGAACCCTCAAATAAGAGGTTTGTGATTTCTCTTTCCCTCACAAATACGTTTAACCGGTTATGTGTAACGATGGCTTCCCTGTGTTTTTAACTTTGTTTTTTTTTTCAGCTGCCTATGCCCAGTATATTGCCGATAATGACATTTCACTGCTCCCGCAGCCAGGCCTGTGGGCCGATATAGTGGGTGCTTCTTCTGTTACTGGTGCAAACCGAGATCCACAAGGTAAGGGCATCCGACCTTTTTTAGGTGTGACGGCCGAATGTGGTAGACCTGTTGAAACATTGACCTCACACCAATCACATCAGCCCGTGCCTAATGCAGGTTCGTGCTACATTGCTTATTTGCTTTCATTCTGTGTGCCTGTGTCAGTGTCGTTACTCACTGTGGTAAATGCAGGAACAGCCGGTGGTGTTGGCCAGACCATAGGGCCCGCCATGTCTGTTTTTGCCACAAACGCCGCGCCTGAGTCCCGGTCTCATGCTTCGCCACTTGGTAAAAGGAAAAGAAACAGTAGTACGACCTCTATAGCCTCCCCAGTCCCACCAAGTACACCGGTCTGCCCCCAAGCTGGTTAGTCTTTCTTTTGCCACGCCTCCAGCCACTTAAATTACCATTTATGCGATGTACGTGTTTGCTAAAATGAACTTACCACGACCACCAGGTTTGGATCACCCTCTGGGGGTTAACATGAATGTTTCCAATGCTACTAAGGCGAGCCCATCCACACCTCAGGCATCCCCGCTTGGGAAAAGGAAAGCGCCATGTCCTGTGCCACTGCCCACAGTTTCCCCAGGTTTGTGCTAGCCTTTATTCTTTTGCGTTCAATCATTTGATAGCCCCATGTGCTTATTCTCTTTGTTAAATACAGGAACAGTACCTTTTCCGGTTACCAGCCAGCCACACACACCCCCATCTCAGACACCCCCCTATGAGGAATCGTACAGGCCTGCTGTTAGACGACGGTTATTTTTTGAACACCCTTCAGATGTCCCCGCGGAACCCCAAACTGGTCAGTCTTTCTTTCCACAAGCGCCTGCATTCCACCAGACAGTTAGGGAATTTGCTTATTTGGGTAATCATATGTAGGGCCACCAGACCCGTCAGGACACAATGACATGAGTGCTCGCCGTTCTTCGGCCGGTTCTAACACCCACGCGCTCCCAGCTCATCCTCCCCAACGGGGAAACAGAACCAGGCCTGGTGGTAGGCGACAGATTATTTTAACATCGCCCGCGGGTGGACCTATGACTCCTCAACCTGGTTAGACTTTCTTTTCCCGCATATTACAACTACTTTTTAGGGTTCACACTTTCGGTTGCTGATTTTCCAAATGTATATCCACAGGCCCCTCCAACAACCAATCGAGCACCTCTCAAGTGCAATTACGAACGACCGTTGTAAATACTGCCCCCATTCGCTCAACTGATCCTACCACAAGAAATCCCACAGTGGTCGGCGTCAACATTTCCAGATCTGGGCCCCGTGCCCGACACCGTTCGATGGTGCCCGTCGTTGGCGCCAGTTCCTCGGCAACCCCTCCAGGTAGTCCTCCGTCTCTTGGTATTGGTTTGTGTTCTTCCACACTCTTAGTTGCTCCCGGGCTTATTTGTCCATGATACTTTCAGGTGTTCCAGTTTATCGTGACCTCGGGGACTGCCCATACCGCTGTCGTTTTGTAACGCACTTTTCTGGCACAACGAACGTCTGAAGGGTACCCAGTATAGTAGGGAGCCCGAGTATCATTCATGCTACGGTGGTGGTAAGATGTTTATTCCACAGCCGCCCCCTCCTCCACCAGTGATTCAGCAATTGCTCACAACTAGGCATTTTATGGATAACATCCGTGCTTACAATCAAATGTTTGCAATGACGTCGTTCGGTTCTAAGATTGACGAGACCGTCAACTAGTCGGCGGGCCCATATGTCTTCAAGATTTCTGTCCATGTGTACCACCGTATCTGATCGCTCCTGCCTGAGCAAGGCAAGAGGCCTGAGTTCCTGCAATTGTACATATACGACACGCAAAATGAGGTCCGTAACCGTCTTGCACCTTTTGGTGGCCATTCGGCGAGTTCTTTGGACCCGGTTATTGTCCAGCATCTTATAGAGGTGTTTGACCTGAAAATTACGTTGGTCCAATTGTTTAGAACAGCAAGAGATAAATGTAGGGACGCAGATGTCCCAGAATTCAGTCTCAGGCTATACAACGTGGGTGGTGCAAGAGGTTATGAACTTCCGACAGCGCGGGACATAGGCGGGATAGTGTTCCAGAATGGTCGGCAATGCAGGACAAATTATGATGTCATAATTGAATCAAGAGCAGGGCCACTCCAATATGTTAACAAGCTTCACCGAACTTACATGTCTCTGCAGTTCCCGGTTATGTTTGTCTTTGGTCAGACAGGGTATGATAAGAATTTGGTGGTGCCTAGGCGTGATGGTCGTGGACCAGGGTCAAAGGTCTCAATGAACCGTTACTATAAATACCAACTGCACCAAAGGGCATGTGATTATGGCCTAATTTTTCAGGCGGGCCACATGTTCCAACAATATTTCGTCGCTGTTTTCTGTGCTTTGGAACAGGCTAGGTTAGATTGGGTCAGGACTCACCAAAATGACATCCGTTCCGACTACCTTGCTGGGTTGTACGACTCTTTGAGCAGAGGTGACCGAGAACGGTCGAAATGTGGCCAAGGTATTCTTTTGCCAATGTCTTTCACGGAAGGGGGGGGGGGCTACATGTATAGCCACTATCTAGACGCGCTCGCATTATGTCGTGCTCTTGGAAACCCACAGTTTTTTATAACATTCACATGTAATGCCAAGTGGCCTGGAATAGAACGTTTCATGGCCCAGTTCCCCCTATTGTCGACCCCAGATAGACCTGATGCTACGTGCCGGATCTTTGAACAGAAGGTGAAGGAGTATGCCGCCTTTATGAAGGAGTCAAAACTTTTTGGGTCCGTCACAGGAGGTATGCTTTGGTTGTGTGTCTTTAATGTTGCCTTTGTTACGTAGACTATTGATTCCTTACATATGTTTACTGTTTGGCGCACAGTCCTGTACACCATCGAGTTCCAAAAATGTGGTATGTCGCATTGTCACACCCTGTTGTGGTTGCATGATAAAGATAAGATCCTAGACCCAGCCCAACTGGATGCGTTTATTTCCGCGGAATTACCAGACCCTGATTCTGACCCTCAGACATTTGCGGTTGTCTCTGAGATAATGCTCCACGGGTCGTGTGGAGCAGCAAATATGAATTCCCCCTACATGCAGGATGGTGTGTGCACAAAAAGTTTCCCTAAGAAATAAAACGACCACACTTTTTTTTGACGACGGTGGGTATGTCCATTATCGCCGCCGAAACAACGGCGTGCGTGTCACAAAAGAGGCTACGAGCTTGACAACAGTAATGTTGTCCCATATAATAGGACCATTTCGTTGATCTTCAACGCACACATAAATGTCGAGTACTGTGGGTGGAGCATGCTAATCAAGTATCTTTTTAAGTATATATCAAAAGGGCCTGATCGAATATTTGCCAAAGTTACCAGGCCGGTTGGCGAGGCGTCAACCTCAGCACCTCCTCAGCCTAAACCTAGGGATGAAATCAAAGACTATGTTGACGACCGTTACATATGTCCACACGAAGCTTGCTGACGCATATTTGATTTTCCAATACACAGCAGAGAACCCGTTGTACAGATACTTTCCGTTAATTTGGAAAACATGCAAAGGATTAATTTTCGGGAACGGGATGACGTGTCCATTATTGTAAATCTGCATGAAAAGAAGAAAACCACGCTTACTGAATGGTACACCTACAACGCAGCCAACGCTGACGGAAGACATTTGACGTATTTGAAGTTCCCTACTGAATTTGTGTGGTATGCAGACGCTAAAAGCTGGCGCCGGCGGGCAGTTACAACCAAACATTCGTATGGGCGGCTCGCATTTGTACATCCTAGCGCCGGTGAACTCTTCTATTTTCGGATGCTCCTATCTCACCAAAAAGGCTGTGAATCTCCAATAGAGGTGCGAACCGTCAACGGCATCGTTTGCCCTACCTATCGTGCGGCCTGCGGCGCATTGGGCCTACTCGGAGACGATCAAGAATGGGATATTGCTTTGGAGGAAACAACTGGGCATGCAACTGCATCTGAAACAAGGACCCTTTTTGCACAAATACTATTGTTTTGTGAAGTCTCAGACCCACGGAGACTATGGGAAAAACACTGGGAAAGTATGTCTGATGACATTGGGTCACGGGTGTCCGCAACCGTAGGGATTCACAATTTTTTTGTAAACGATGCTGAAAAGAAAGGGTACATTTTATATGACATACTATGTATTTTGACAGACTATGGTAGAACGTTGTCTGAATACGGTCTCCCAGACCCTCCCAGAAGACTTTTGGACCAGCTTAAAAACAAATTGCTAATGGAGGAGAAAAACTATAATCGGGCGCAATTGTTTCACGAGACTATCAACGCCCTCCCGAAGCTTAATGTTGCCCAGCGTCAGATTTACGACTCTGTCACTCAAGCATCATTACAGAATCGACAGGAACTGATATTCGTCTACGGTCACGGTGGAACAGGTAAGACTTTCCTATGGCAAACAATAACAGGTTCGCTGAGGTCACAAGAAAAGATCGTTCTTACAGTGGCTTCATCTGGCCTCGCGTCCTTGCTTCTACCCGCTGGCCGCACAGCTCATTCAAGGTTGAAAATACCTCTAGAGTTAACAGAAGAATCGGTTTGTCATATTAAAAAAAACACACAGCTCGGACGCCTTTTAACTGATACATATGTCATAATCTGGGATGAAGCACCCATGAACAACCGCCGTT
The DNA here is from genome assembly GCA_025667525.1 of Glebionis coronaria. Classification (NCBI taxonomy): domain Eukaryota; kingdom Viridiplantae; phylum Streptophyta; class Magnoliopsida; order Asterales; family Asteraceae; genus Glebionis; species Glebionis coronaria. The sequence goes on along the minus strand of CM046874.1, from coordinate 90,800,203 downwards.
GTTTCGAAGCGTTTGACCGGTCTCTTAGTGACCTAATGGGTAACCCTGAAACCGTCTTCGGTGGGAAAACAGTCATTCTTGGTGGAGATTTTCGGCAAACTCTTCCAGTTAAGAAAGGTGCTTCCAGGCTTGAACTCATAACTCTGTCCGTCTCACAGACACCTCTGTGGCAACATTTTAAGATTCTCACGCTTACTGAAAACATGAGGCTCACGAGAGATGATCTAACAACACTCAAAAGGGAAAAAGCACAAGAATTTGCACAGTGGCTGCTGAAACTTGGGAATGGTGAAATTGGCCATCCTGGCGAAGAAGAACCCAAAAGTGTTAGTTGGATATCCATACCTCCTCAATACTGTGTTTCCGGGGACGAGGCTGGCCTGACAGAGCTTATACGGTTCATATATGACGAAGAAACTCTCAGACACCAAAGTGCAGCCACTTTCTAGAGTAAGGCGATTGTATGTCCCAAAAATGATACGACCGATGTTATCAACAGCCGGATCCTGGCGCAGATCCCCGGAGAAGCGACTACATACTTAAGTAACGACACTGCCTACCCAAATGGTGGTGATACATCCAAAACAGATATGTTATACCCAACCGAGTTCTTGAACACATTGAACTTCCCAGTCTTTCCACCACATGAATTACAACTAAAAGTTGGCTGTCCTATCATGCTGTTGAGGAACACTAATCTGACTGGGGGCCTGTGCAACGGCACACGAATGATTGTCAGGGCGCTAAAGTCAAAGTTAATAGAGGCTCAGATCATTACTGGGACGCACGTGGGAGAAAAAGTATACATCCACAGGATTCCATTACCTCATCAAGAACCAAATCTTTCGTTCACCTTCAAACGGAAACAGTTCCCAGTGAAATTGTGCTACGCTATGACAATTAACAAAAGCCAGGGAAGTCTCTATCGAAGATAGGTGTTTATCTACCGGAACCCGTGTTTAGCCACGACCAACTTTATGTTGCCCTCTCGAGGGCCACTTCCCCAGACGGGCTGAAAATACTTATTCAGGAGCAAGAAAATCAGCCCCCGAACACGACAAAAAACATCGTCTACAAAGACTTTTTGCGTAGCATATAAAAGCAAACTCACTAACAACATTCTCAAAATATGTTTTACGGTCCCCCTTTTTCCCCCTGTTGGTACATTATCTTCTGGTTAGGAATAGTACATGCTTTGCTGTTTGCGTATTTGTAGTTTTTTTTTTAAAATCCATGTCTTATTCCCGTTAATTATGTGCGATTGTCTGCCTTTTGATAAAAAAATATATGGCCCCTTTGTTTCTTTACAGTCGGCTTACACCTATGGCTATTGTTATTGCTAACCACCTTTGTTCTTGCCATCGTATAGTTGTAAATAGGTGCTATGGCTGACACAAGCACATCTGCATTGGTGGTTCCATATACACCAATTTCTGAAATGACACCGTAGCTTAGAGATTTCATTCTTGAAGCCATTGTGTATCGTAAATGGATGTCCAAAACCATACCAACACAAACATACCCGACATTGAAAGAGTTAAACTACTGTTGTATTCTTATTGACAAGAAGGTTAGTTTTTTTAAAGCACACCTAACCAATTCAGGCAAACTCCAGACAAAAGTCATGTTTAAATATTGACAGGTTACTTTTATGTGTTTCCAGGGTGATGCGATTCAGGCAAACATGGATCTCGCGAATGCAACATACTTTCGGTCTAAGCTTCAATACGGAAAAGTTTATCGCATTTCCGAATTCTTTGGTGAACCAACAGCCCCTTACCAACAAACACTGGCAAGGGAAACTACACTCAGGTTTGGAAAGATAACTAAATTCGAACACCTAGAAAACCAGGAAAAAAACTACCCGCAACATTTTTTCGACTTTGTTCCTTACAACCATCTCAGTTCAAGATTGTCAATGAAGAATGCGGCTGACAGATTGGTGTACCCACGACTGACAGGTAACAGGCAAATTACAACCATACTTAAAACTTTTGGGTTTAACCTGTCTGTTAAATTCTGGTTTGTTGTTTCAGATTACCTAGGGTGCATCCGATCAGTTGGCGACTTGCCCCGGCAAGGAAATATGAGACGCAAGATCACTATTGAAAACCTAAAGTAAATTCTCTTTCTTTAAGCTGTATTAGTTGCTTTTCTGTGGTGCTTCATGTTAACATGGTTTCCATTGGTCACTGGCATGACGTTCTGATGAACCAGTGGTCCTGCTATCGAACTAACGCTCTAGGATAGCCTTGCACTACAGTTCGACAAATCAGCCGTTGAGAAACTCCCTGTTCCTGTGCTTCTTGAAGTTTCGTCCTGCCGGGTCACCGAATACAACGGTCCGTTATAAAATACATCGCCCATTACTCGCTCATGCTATTAAATCCTAATACTTCTGTTCACCTGCCCAGGCGCCTTGGAACTTTCAAGCACATCTGACACTTTCTGTTACACTAACCCTGAAATCCCCGAGGTTCACAAAGCAAAACAAGCGTAAGCCTTACAGCTCTCTTTACCATAAATATATTGTACTTTCTCACACGTTGTTTACCAAGGCTCATATGCAGGTTCATCGACCGTTTCAAGACAATCCCCATGCTGCAAGTAAGAAAATACCACTTCAAAGAAGCGCCCAGCGAGAAAAAGATTAACAAAGGACCACTCTCTTCTTTACTCTTGCAAAATCCTGCCAGCTACAAGGTAGAAATACAGTTATTGATGGATTGGGGGACTCCTCTCAATACCCATTGTTAACTACCAATTTTTTTTCGTGCAGGGTGTTGAATTTACCTGTGATGCAACTATCACAGACGTCGTCCAAAACAGGATCTGGTACTATGTCACATGTACAAAATGCCGAAAAATACCCCGTGAATTTGATGGAACATTCATCTGCGAAGACGATGGGCTGCTAGAAGACACTGCTTTCAAGTATGTAGATATTACTTATAACAAAGCCGCTATAACAAATAAACTTTCTACAACAGTAATTTCCATTTACAATACCACCCCGCAGGTATAGTTTCAAGACAGTTGTTCACGACGACACTGGAAAAGCCAACTTCACGTTCTTCGACCAATCTGGCGAGCAAATCCTAGGCCAACCGTGTTCTCAGCTGGCGTCCAAGTATCGAGGTGTCGACAGGCGCACTGTTCCAGCTGAAATCATTCACTTCATTGGGCTAACCGGAACATTCAAAATACGATATTCTACAAAGACAGTGACTGGGTCAGGTGAGTTCAGCGTCGACGGAATAGTCCCAAAACAACTCATGATTGAACAAGAACAGCCCATTCTTCTGGAAGGCACGGCCGCCGAAGCAACTTCAACAGAGGATATTAAAACTGCACAATTGGAAGGTCATCCACCTTTTTCTTAACATTGCCCAAACAAATGTATTATCTAGCATTCACCCAATAACAACTATCGATCGACCCAGATGCCTCGCCTCAACCGACTGCCCAAATCTACTTTGGCTACCCAAGTGCCGTGCAGCAGCCAGCAAATGCTTCGGAAGAGTTAATCGTTGAGAAAATCATCCCGGAACCCCTGCTGAATGACCAGGAACAGCCTATTCTACTGGAAGGCATGGATTAAACGTCCGGGGAGATTGACTTCATCGACCCAACTACTGTGCCGAAACCGGTTACCATAGGCGCTGGGCAACGGCAGTTGAAACAAGAACCAGGTACGCCCTTTCCCACGCGTTTGGATTGTGCAACTACAAACGATAACCCACCTAGGAACAACAAAGGAAACAAAATAAAACAAAACCACTGTCATGTTATATAACATAACCGGTATACAAAATATTCCATACGCCAAATAGAACACAAACGCAATCTAAGAAAAAAAAATCACCAACGATAAAACAAACACCAATACACTATGTCACACGAATTTGCCACACATACGTTAACGATACACACTTCTACATTTAATATTAAACAACAAGTCCAATATATTACACGCAGTTGACACTGCATTTTATAAGGCAAGCACAAACACTGTCATCCCAACACGTACAAGAAAGAAACAAACACAAATGGGGACGCAGTTAACACATGAATAGCTGCCCCCCCCCCCCCCTCCCCCGTTTATTGCCAACATGGAAACATAACCCTGCTCAGCAGGCACACACCCTCTCTAAATAATCAAAGAGATTGCATGAAGACCTCAATCTCATGAATCCGGCCATCAGATTCGTCCATCAATCCCCCCCAGCTTAAAACACTCGGCGACATCCCTTTCTTGCATCTCAGTCAGTTGGCAGATCATACGGTGGACAACACGGTCTGGACTGAGACTGGAAAGCTCAAGCAAGAATACACCAGCATCATCAATTGCCTTGGTCTTCTCCGCATAAAGCACTTCAAGCTTCTCACGTCATTTGCGTTCCTCTTCAATCTTTCTTTACATGTAAAAGTAAAAACAATTGCCATAGTCTCTTGAACAAGTCAACAACTGCAAAGTGTTCAAAATTGGTCTACAACTCATCTCTTTTGCAGCTTCTTGCTTATTCTATTACCTCAAATGTGTTGGTCTACCAGCCAATGCACCCATTAAATAAACCCTCAACTCAACACTGTTAACATGTGACATCAATTCTTTTTATTTTAATCCTATCAAACTAACCAACAAAAAAAACACAGTTGCCCCCTAACTGACCATTCAAATGGTCAGGCAATGACACAGATTCCCACCTGCACCCAAACCAACCCCACTTAACCCACCAAGAACCATAAATTAATCAATGTCAGAATCATCACTTCAATGTTGAATCTAAACAGCAACAGACAACACAAAATGTTAATCATGTATGAAAGTAAAAAACAAGTGAATAACATATCCATCACACACATACTACACAAGAATCACAAATAAAATAAAGTCTTTCCAAATACATAAGCCAACCTGGACAGTAAACGATTTATTACACAAGCATTAAGATAAAGCCCGCAAAACGCACAGACAACATTTGCGTACAAACAGCAAGGTTAAGACCATAAGTAAAAACACCAAACTAACCAGCGAAACAAACATGAACGGTTTATTCCAGTTGGACAATCACATTCCTCAGACAGCCGTTCAGGGTGACCCAGTCCCTGTTAGCGTTGCGAGATAAGTTTCTTTCTCGCGAATACGCTGTGCTGACGCCTCAACCTCCTGCGCGAGCCTATCGCGAAAAGGACACTTTGTGTCCATTGTTCGCATCAAAAAAACAACCATTCGTTCACCAGCACGACCGCCTTTGATTTTTAATAACTCCTGGCACAAATGCTCGCGCTCAACAATGCCAATGTTTGCCTCCTGATACATGCCATCAACCTTTGCCTTCCAAGCCTTCTCGGCTTAGAGGTCATCCCACAAATATCAAATAAACATATCAGATAATTTCCCCGATTGTGCTTCTTTTTTTAGCGCATCCAACCTAGGGTGGAAAGACATTGCTTATGTTTACTTACAACTTTTATAAATTGAGTATTACAAGTATGAAAACCAACGTTTCTAACAACAACTTAAATAGCCAAATAAAACACGATTGTAATCTCCACTATCAACATCCACTATCGATGTCATGTGCATAAACAGGTTCCACATGGGCAACACAGTATGCCCAACTTGCAATGTACAGTTTTGGCAATAGGTGTCTCTGCTCCCTGCCCTTAAAAACTCATCTCTAATAGCATCCACTATCAATCTTATCCCATTAAGTGGTGCAGGAAAAATTACCTATAAAAGCTAACCCTATAAACAATAATATCCATATATGGGAAAAAAACAAAACCAACAACAGTATTCAAACTGCCTCAATATGGGCAAATACTTTTGGATCTGTGACATTCAAAATTCAGAAACACTTAGACAAAATTACATATAACACATGCACCTAACATCAAACAAGCTGTATTAACAATAAAAGATGTTCCGTCTTTAAAGATACCAACCAACAACTTAAATAAAGATAGCGACCAACAACTTAAACATACCGCAACATTAGCAGACATGGAATACTGTGCCTCGAGAACAACAAATACCCATAACGCTAAAACATAAACTAACAAACATAACCCTCACACACTTCCTAAGTACAAGAATTTATTTGAAATGAAAAAACACACAGAGGCAACCACTAACCCACCCTCCTAAGGCTTTTGATTGTCATATGTTACGGATGAAAAACTCCATATCAGCCACGCGATCGTCTGATGCAGCGACCAGTTCTTGCAAATGGCGAAGCTCCGCTTCATCACGGTCTTGCATATCCAATAGCAAAGAAACCATTCGGCTCAACAACGGTTCTGGACTAACACTTGACAACTCGCTTATCAATCCATCCCTCTTAGCAATTGCAGCCCTTTTACGTCTATACATACCTTCAAGTGTCCCCCTCCAATCCATCTCATGGCCAACCTGTTCTCGCAAATAAAACCAAAAACAGTTACTCAACTCATCGGATCCACAGGCCATCTGCAGAGCACGAAGCCTTCTCAACCAGGACATTTTTCCCTACCGGGTTCTTAATTGCTTTTTACACAGGTGTATTGGTAATACATGCCATGCCATTCTTATATAAGACTCTACCGCTCAACTGTTGCACCATACCCTTGAGTGCCTAGGTTAGTTAAAATATTAACCCAGCAAAATATGCCACCCTTTCATGGCCAGTTTGACCCTCCTGATTCAGCAATGTGTGACATACATAACACAGCCTCCAACATAATGCCATGTGCAAACGTAGTTGCAAGAATACAACTTGTTATACATTTGACTCAATCCTAACCACAAATTGAGGCCTGTAACAGACACCTATAATACCACTTTCCAATAAGTATTATATACATACCAATACAGATGAAACACATAAGCTAAAAGTTCAAATTCACAACTAATAAAATTGATTCAATTTCTATTGACAAAATAGGAATATTTCGTGAACTTATTGTCATTACAAATGATATGAATATCAACCCGCTTCCTTATTGTAAACAGGAACTCCACCAGCGGACGTCCTAGAAACAGTTGCAGCGACAATTGTCTCAACATTACAAAAGACCGAACCCACTGGGAGAACAAGGAGTACAAAAAGAAACCTTCTGCCCCAACTGGAAGAACACGTGAAGAAGCAAAAACCACAGTAGTTCGTCTCTCAACCGATAGCACTTCTTTTGGCAATCGTTTATATATTTAATCTAAACATTTATATCTGTTTAACAACCTACCTAATGTTGTACCTCTTATGCAACGTAATACTATAACGCTCTCCCTTTTGTTATTCGCTGACCAGTTTAAAGCTTAACCTATACACCGTCGTTATATCGCCCGTGCTCCCCCCGTAGCGGAGCGCGGGCACAGGACCTAGTGTCTGTAAAACCCAAAAATCAATTTGAACCACATCGAAGCACGCCTTCTATTAAGTTGGCATGTTAACTATTTTGGCCTATGAGAGAATGTTCAGAAGCAACTTTGGGGTAGTCGTTCAAAGTAGGGCTGAGCATCGGTACGGGACCGGAAAGGTCAATATCGGACCAGACCGAGGACCGAAATGGTCCGAAACCCCGGACCGAGACCGGACCGAAATGGTTCGGTCCGGTCCGGGTTGGTCCGGTCCGGTCTATTTAGGCATAATCAACAAAATTTTGGTAAGACCGAATCGGACCAGACCGGACCGAAGACCGAATTCGTCTAAAACCCCGGACCGAGGACCGGACCTAAATTGTTCGGTCCGGTTCGGTTCAGTCCGGTCCGGTCCGATTTTCCGGTCCGAGTCGGTTTTGGGTCTGCCGTGCTCAGCCCTAGTTCAAAGCACATCAAGTGGTAACTGTTTGCCATAAAAAAGAAGCAACCAAACATTCAACAAATAGGTGTTGAGATGATTCAAGATCTTCGTCGCAAATTAAACATCGTGTTGAGTCGAGATCAACACCCCAAGCATCAGGATTACAACATGTTGGTAGTCTATTAAGACAACGTCGCCATGTGCTTATCTTGGCTTTAATCGGATGTCATTATATTCCAACGTATCTCTTCTTCCATTGTAGCACGGATTTTGCACTGAATATACTTACACATTGTTGAAACAAAGATGCTTTAAAGTTGCTTAAAATGAATTTTGATATGGACTAAACTACTACTAGTCGATATATAAACTACACTATTATTATCAAAAGCAATACCTACTGTAATTAAAGAAAACATGCGAACTTTTGGAACAATTTTTTTTTTCTTTCTTCTTGAACTCAACAAATGCAAAGTACATATTTATACTAGACAATAAAAACTACTTCCTAAACTGTAAGACACATAAATGAGAACATGACCACTACTTGCTAAACTTTAGCACTAACAATATAAACTCAACAGTAGCTAAGAACATGGGTAACTAATACTAGTCTTTAGAATGTAAACATGCATGCAACACATAACTTAAAACATGGGTGACGAGTAGACAAGGTCCAAAATCATGCAGACTACTAAAAGTAGAAACTAAAAGAAATTGCTTCTCCACTTGTACTAGTAGCCCACGTATCAATACTCCCCGTTTGAAAATAAGCCTTGTCCTCAAGGCTCACAGTCTTTGAATCGAGCCATCTATATTCAGTGACGGGTTGTATCTGGTTTGAAAAATCAGAAACTTGGGTGGGCTGCATTTGTGTCCCGGGCTATATTTATCTGGACACTTGAAACAAAGACCTTCAGCACGGTGTTGTTGCATTTCTGTCGGGCTTAAATGCTTTATTGTTAGTTTCTCTGAAGTAGGGGAAGGATTGTTGGTTAACATCGAATGTTGTGGTGGGAAAAGTTGGTCATTTGTTTTGTCCTCGATGAGTTTTGCAAGAACGATTGCTTGGGTGATGGTGTGAGGTCGTAAGATGGCTAGTTCTTGTTGTATGTCTTGTCGAAGGCCCGAAACAAAACAATTTAGTAATGCTTCTGGTGGAAGCCCCAGGACAAAGTTGCTTAAGCGTTCGAACTCCGTCTGGCATGCGGTGACAGTGGATGTTTGTTGAAGTTTGAAAGTGCGGCTTGATGATTATCGTATGTTGATGGACCAAAGCGTGCAAGGGCACGTGTGAATGCTTCCCACGTGGTAAGGAGACGATTATTTAAGAGATATTTGTACCAACTTAGAGCGTCCTCGGTGACGTGAAAGGCAATCATGGAAAGGCGTTGGGGTGGGGTGATGTTGTAAAAAGTGAAATATTGATCGGCTTTAAAAAGCCAATCAAGAGGGTTCGATCCGTCAAAGGCCGGAAGGGTGAGTTTGGGCGGCCGAATTTACAGCCCGTGAGGAGGTGGTGGCACGTTATTTGGTGGTGGAAGCTGGTGGATTCGCCCATTACTTAGAGCAATGGTAGATATGAGGGTGGCAGTTTGTTAATATTGTGTAGTGAGTTGTTTGACTATGATATCGAGTTGCGAAGATGATTGTGTTTGGGTAGCCCTAATGTTTTCGTTGGTGAGGGTTTGAGACTCAAGAAGTTTGGAGATATTAGCAGCCATGGCTGCCATTGTTTCTTTAAGTGGCGGGCTGTCTTTTTTAGGAGGCATAGTAGGAAAAATGAAATCACCAATTGATATGGACTAAACTAATACTAGTCGTTATCTAAACTACACTACTATTATCAAAAGTAATACCTACTGTAAATAAAGAAAACATGCGAACTTTTGGAACAATTTTTTCTTTCTTTCTTCTTGAACTCAACAAATACAAACTACATATGTTAAATTATGTGACCTAATCTGACACCCGTCTTCAACCTTGAGGACTTATTGTGTTCATGTTTTTTCTCTTAGTTATCTTTTTGGACTTGCTGTGCAAACAGCTATTGGATGGAAGGACTTTTGTTGCTTTTGGACTTCATATTATGGACTTGGCCCATGAATGCCAAGCCCATCAGCCTAACGGCTACTTAGCCCATCCCCTTTACATATCTTGGGGGAGCGTCTTATTCTATCATGATTGATTGATTTATTTTGTGTGTGATCTTCACACAGTTACTCTCTCCTCTCAAGATATTACCGTTGTGGTACCAACTCTCTCTCTAGCCTTACTACTTTCTCAAGCTGCCGGCGTGATGAATATCAGAGATTATGCTAGTATTATGAGTGTTTGAGTGTTATTGTAGTGAGGAGGGTGGATCTTCCTAGAAAGGACACCCTCACCTTTTCTGTTGTAATCGTTGTGCTAGCACCCGTTTGGGGACTAGCCGTTTTGTATACCTTTTTCATTTATTAATCACAAAGGGGAGGTTGGTTGTGTGATTACCCAAACTGTTTTTGTTAATTATGTCTTTCTATATGGTTATAATTATGTTTTTTCTACATGGTATTAGAGACTGGTTCTCTGAGATTATCAAAAGATTGTTATTAAATTTTTTAGGGTTTGAAAATTTTTAGGGGTTTCTCAAATTGGTTTTGATTTTGGGTAAATCGACTATTGAGATAGTCAGATCGAAAAGTTTTTTTTGTGATTGACCTAATTTTGAGAAATTAGGGTTTGTTAAATTTTTTGGGGGTTTTTCAAATTGGAGTTATTTTTGAGTAGATCGACTATTGAGATAGTCTGATCAAAGAAAAGTGTTTTGGTGGTTGACCTAATTTTGAGAAATTAGGGTTTTTTGGTGGTTAATCTAAGTTTTTTATTTGATTGGTGGATGTTACTCCTCGATTGGTTGGTTATTAATTCGTTTGTGGAGCTGTGGAAATTAGGGATTGTGAAACCCTAATTTTTAATTTTTTGGGGATTCTTGCCCTGTTACTCGATCTTGTATTCGCTGGTAATTTGGGAGCTCCTACTCTTGGTGCCGTTGATTTTGTGATGATGGATAATTGATGCTTGTGGGTTTATATTTGTCACCTATACCTCTTAACTATGTGAATCAAGGGTACATGTGACCATTCTGTTCTTTCCGCTGCATTAAAGCCCTGTAAGTTTTTTCCTTATCTCCTTTCATTGGAAAGGATTAGGGAAATTGAAGAGTGGCTAATATCTTGATCTGCCACCCTTGAGTGGTACGAATACCTGCTCTGGCCACTCTGTCAATTGTTTCTAGTCCTTGTGGAACTTGGTTTCTATTATTATCTGGTCATTTATTGCTTGGGTCCACATGACCCTTTTGTGTCAGATGGTTCCTATTATTGTGATGTTTAATTGTATCTTTGTTTTTTATTGTGACCTGCTGATTGTTGCTATTCTTGTGTTTGTTGTTCTGTTCTTTGTGTTGGATTTGTATTCTCTCTTTGGTTTTGTATATGCCTTTGTTATGACTGATGTTATTATGAATGCTGTTAGATCTTTTCTGCTGTTGTTTGCTTGTTTTGATCATTTGCTTACTATGTTCAGAGGTAGTGTGCTCAATATTTGCTTTATTCAGAATACTCAGCTTGATGTTATTGTCATTTTATATGGTTTATGCTCTAATTTGAGAACTTTGTTGCATACCTTTTCCACCCTTTCTGAAATGAAACATAGACACCTTCTGCATTTTGCTAGGTGCCTTATGTTTCGGGGAGGGATCAATTCTGGTTCAAAGAGTATGTGCAGCACAAAATTATGCATGTTTACTCTCTCTTATGTTCTTGGTGGAAAATATTTTTCTAAAGTAAGTTATGGAATTGTACCTAAGCTTTTTCTCCTTAGATGTTATGGTTGCCTCTGTTATCTTACATGTTTAAATCATGGATCTAGCAGAGTTTTTGATATTGATCTTAATGTTTCTAGTTGTGTCAAAACCAGTTTTGATGATAGTTCTTGTGAGAACCTTCTTACTTTGACAAACTCAAAAGCTTTAAGTGTGTCTGCTTTGTCATATAAACCTCTGCTAAGACTGTTGGACTCTACTAATCTGTTTATTATTAAAACATCTTTAAGTCCCAATGATGTAGAGAAAGCTACACCCGATGATGATGGCAATGCCCCAAAGTCTCCTAACAGAGACAAGAGTGGCAATGCAACTTCTATGGGTAACAAAAGCATCTCTGAGGGCAAATCACAACATCACACTCAATTTGAGTTGATGTTCTCTTATCAAATGATGTTAGGTGTGAAATTCCATTAATTGAAAACACCACCAGAACAATGACGATTTACAAGCATTCTTTAATTTGTAAACTACCCTACCCCTCTTTGATCTTGCTTAGGATTATGTCCATGTTGCTTATTAATGTCAATTGTATGTTTTTGAGTAACCTTTTTTCTTTAACTATCTTGCTTGAGTGGTTTGTTTATATTATGTTTGTTTGTGTTTCCAAATCAGTTTGATTTTTTGTTCTTCTTTGTTCTCTTTGTGTTTTAAGTCTTATTGTCTAGGTTCTTTGTTTTTGTTTTGTGGTTTGTTGTTGTTTTGTTTGGTTGTTGTATAGGTTTAAATTTCTTGATCATGTTCATGTTATTCCCTGATATGTCGTGTTCTTGAGCACCTACCTTGTGTGTTTACTTTTTCGAGATGTGTTTTTTTGTTATGACTTGTGCGTATGTGTTGGCCTATTATTATGTGTTGGCTCGTATGTGTTCTCGTCCTTGCATGTCTGTTTGTTGTCTATATCTTGCTTCGTTCCTGTTTTTTTGTGACCTCCTTTATATGTTGTTTTGTATTTCTGTGTGATTTTTTTGTGTGGTTCTTTGATTTGGTTTGTTGTGCTAATTGCATATGTGTTGTTGTTTTTTGTTGATCTCCTATGTGTTTCGTTGTATGTTTATGTGTTATGCCTATTGGGTAAACTTCTATGATCTTTTGCTCTTGGGCTGATCAAATGAAACTATATGTTCCTCCAGGCTCAAATCAAGGGGGGATGTTTGGATCCTTGATCTTCCCTGGATATTAACTCTACGTTGCTGTGAGATCTCCTTAGGGCGCCGATCACTGAATTAAAGATTCGGTGATCTTGGTATCCATTTGGGGCATCTTTGTTTTCCTGATATTGTGTTGAATGTGAAATTCCTCCGACTCCATATACTTATCATGTTCACTGCATTACCTCAAAACCAGCTGGCCTTGACCCACTTAGTTGGATAGGCTTAGGGAAATTTGGGGATTCATCGCAGTTAAATTAAAGATTTTGGGAATCCTTGTCGGAATTGTTCTGGGAGTACTTTAAGACTTAGTATTGGGGGTCCTCTTGGGTGCCGACCACTGAATTAAAATTCAGTGGTCTTGGTATCCACTTGGCATCTTCTTGATTCGACCATTATGATACTATTGTGGCAAGTTTGATTTTTTGGTCACCTAATTGAGATTATGGTGGCTGTGATTGATTTATGTTGGCTTGATTGATAGCAGGCTGGGATATGCGTGGTTCATGCTTACCTACTAATGTTCAGGTAAAACTGATTCATGGTTGGATTGTTTTGTATCAGCCTTTTGGTTCTTGTTCAGCTGAATTAAAATTCAGTTGGGTTCCTAGAGGTTGGTTTGCTTTGATGATGATCAGGTTTGGTTATTGTTGTTGGTCATGTTCCCTAAATCCTTTGTGGTTCAAAAATACATGCCACAAATATTATTTTGGAACTTTAATGTTTCCTATTGTCCTTTTAGGACGTAATTTTGGTCTATCCTTTGTGATGACCTATTTCTGATTTAAATCAGATGTTAATTTTGGGACTTGAGGTTCCCTGTTGATTGGCATTATGTCTGTTATGAGAATGATGTGATTCTTGGTTTTTGGGACTTGTTCCCTGTTTCAGTGGCTCATGCCCTTTATTATCATGTTTTGGTTCTTGATGGGGTTATTGTACCTCTCTTTGGTGAATCTTATGATTCTATTGGCTATTCAGTATGATGTTTCTAAATTACTTCATTATAAAATCAAATGATTCTAAAAAATATTCAGAGCTTTGCTCTTTGGGATCCTTCGTTGGGTCATGATCACTGAATTAAAACTCAGCTGATTTTGTTTTGACTCATGAGGGTTGTTTGGGAATGATTCATGTCTCTTTTTACATGAACTATGGTTTTTTGGTATAAATCTTGTTGCCATTATATCAACTATGGCATGTTTTGCATGATTGTCATACAGCTCAATTTTTAGCTGTGGATTTTTGGTCTCTGTCACCCACCTGAAGTAATGAAGCTCATGTGTAACTCAGGGAAGTTCTCTCTCCTCCTTGGTTTTTCACATTGTTATAATTCTGTATGGGCATGTTAGATTTATATGGGTTGTCAGATTAAGGGGGATGTTAAATTATGTGACCTAATCTGACACCCGTCTTTAACCTTGAGGACTTATTGTGTTCATGTTTTTTCTCTTAGTTATCTTTTTGGACTTGCTGTGCAAACCGCTATTGGATGGAAGGACTTTTGTTGCTTTTGGACTTCATATTATGGACTTGGCCCATGAATGCCAAGCCCATCAGCCTAACGGCTACTTAGCCCATCCCCTTTACATATCTTGGGGGAGCGTCTTATTCTATCATGATTGATTGATTGATTCTGTGTGTGATCTTCACACAGTTACTCTCTCCTCTCAAGATATTACCGTTGTGGTACCAACTCTCTCTCTCTCTAGCCTTACTACTCTCTCAAGCTGCCATCGTGATGAATATCAGAGATTATGCTAGTGTTATGAGTGTTTGAGTGTTATTGTAGTGAGGATGGTGGATCTTCCTAGAAGGGACACCCTCACATTTTCTGTTGTAATCGTTGTGCTAGCACTCATTTGAGGATTAGCCGTTTTGTATACCTTTTTCATTTATTAATCACAATGGGGAGGTTGGTTGTGTGATTACCCAAACTGTTTTTGTTAATTATGTCTTTCTATATGGTTTTAATTATGTTTTACAACATATTTATACTAGAGAATAAAAATTAGTTCCTAAACTGCAGGACACATGAATGAGACACTACTTGCTAAACTTTAGGACTAACAATATGAATTCAACAGTAGCTAAGAACATGGGTAACTAATGCTAGTCTATAGAAATGTAAACATGCATGCAACATATAACTTAGAATATGGGTGACCAGTAACTAAGGTCAAAAATCATGCAGAAAACTAACACTAGAAAGTAGAAACTAAAATTAACTTGCTTCTCCACTTGTACTTAGTAGTCCACGTATCAAATTTCCTTACCATGTTTTACATCAGTTGGGTCTATGGTAGAAACTAGAAAGTAGTGATAACAACCTGTTCTTCTCCAAGCCCATGTTCTATAGTAAAGCCCATAAAATTTATTACATCTTTCATCAACACAACAAATCTTTATATGTCGAGACAAATTAAACATACTTTTTTCCTTACTGGTTGGCCCAAAAACAATTACGTTTTTTTTGTTAGTAGAAATGATCTTTTGCCTAAAGATGCTTAAATTAAGCATCCACAATGTATTAAATATGAGTAACCACCATCAAGAAACCATATTGGCGGGGACATATATGTACTCACAAAGTCACAATAAGTTTAAACTTCAAAGATTACTAGATACACATTTTGGAAAAAGATCGCCGGGAACCCGGTTAGCGGTTAATTATGCAGCGCGTATGTGAGTCAAATGACTTGCCTTCCCGAGCAACTTAAGTCAGAAAAACCCTCGTCCGTTTACTCAGTAAGAGCGCTGGGAGTGGTGGCGCCGTGGGGTGCCAAACCCACGGCGCGAGAGCCGTGAAGACTCCCACCCCAGGCAAAACTCACGGCGTGAGACCCCGGCGCGGGTATACTCACGTCGCGTGAGTGATTTTTAAAAAAAAAAAAAAATTCATTTTACCCCCCTAAAACGGTTTAATTTTTAAAAAAATTTCATTTAACCCCCCCAAACGGCTAGTATTTGAAAAATTTTCATTTCACCCCCCCAACGGCTAGTTTTTTGAAATTCGAATTATAACGGCTATATTTTTCGATCCGTCTATAAATATACCTCAAAATCAACCATTTCTTACACACCAAAACATAAACACTCTCTACAAACAAATATGAATACCAATCACGTTCCGTCAGTTTTTGAAATCGATGAGGAATTCAATGCTTACTTCTTGCCAATAGCACACAATCATTATCAACGGTTGCTTGAAGAAGAGAATCGTCCAAGACTAACTCGGATCCCAGTCAACCGTGACCGAGAAGGTGCTGAGGAACGGCTCATGAACGATTATTTCGTTGAGAATTGCAGGTATCCTTTGGTTAAGTTTCGTGAAAGATTTCGAATGAGCCGAAGACTATTTTTAAAAATAGTTAACGGCATAAAAAATTATCAGGCCGATCCTCTTCCTGAGCATTTTAATTATTTTACTTCTCGACCCGATGCTACGGGTCGAATGAGTATTAGTGCTATTATGAAGTGCACAATGGCTATACGTCAATTGGCATACGGCAACACGCCGGATGCATTTGATGAATATTTACAAATTGCTAATCGAACCGGACGTGAGTGTCTAATGTATTTTAATATGTGTGTTATTGACTTGTATATGGCCAAGTATTTAAGAAAACCAACTCCGGCCGATGTTGATCAAATATATGATCTACATCTTACGAAACATGGTTTTCCGGGGATGCTTGGCAGCATTGATTGTATGCACTGGGAATGGAAAAATTGTCCAGTTGCGTGGCATGGGCAATACGCTGGTGGTTATAAAAGATACCCTACTTTGATGCTTGAAGCTGTTGCTTCGCAAGATCTGTGGATTTGGCATGCGTTTTTTGGGATGGCAGGTGCGAATAACGATATTAATGTTTTAGATAATTCTCCGTTATTTGATGACCTTCTGAATGACGAAGCACCGGTAAAACCGTATACGGTTAACGGAGTTGAGTATTAAAATGGGTATTACTTAGCGGATGGTATTTACCCACAATGGCGAGTTTCGTGAAGTTTTTCACGGTTGCAACTGACGCCAAACATGCTCACTTCAAAAGGCGTCAAGAAGCTGCACGGAAAGATGTTGAACGTGCATTTGGTGTTCTCCAAGGACGTTGGGGAATACTACGTCAACCAGCACGCGCGTATGAAGTAAACACCTTACGACGACTCATGTATACGTGCATCATACTTCATAACATGATTTTGAAAGATCAAGGTATGCAGGTGTTAGATTGGAACCAAAATTACGTTAACCCGTCAAGAAATATGCAACGAACATGGCTTGAGCGGTGTGAAGTTTACCGCCGAAAAAACAAAGAACTACGTGACCGACAAACCCATCAAAGTCTTCAACAAAACCTTATGGATCATATGTGGAATCAAATTGACCACGGAGATGAAGATGCATATGAAGATGAAGAAAACTAAACGGCGGGTCGTATGATTTTTAATTTTCGTATGTTTTTTTAATTTTCGTATGTTTTTTTAATTTTCGTATGTCTTTTTTATTATGTTCGTTTTATTTTAAAAGTATTGTAATGTTGCTTATGTTTAATGAAATATTTAAGTTTGTTTAGGGGGTGTTTTGTAAAATTCTGAAAAATTGGATTTCACTTGGAGTGATCACTGCCCTGTTTTTTCTGAGTGAGTGAGTGAGTGAGTTTTGCTGACGTGGTACCCAAAAACCCACTCACTCGGAGTGATGACTCCCAGCGCTCTAATTATTCGAAACTGAGTCTTGATACTCACTACTTGAAAGGCAATATTTTGGTCATTGTACAAAATGTTCACAACATTGCACATCAAGCTTTCAAAACTGCACAACCAACTGAAACAGTTTTGTAAACAAAATAAGCAGCATTTTACAACTTAAGACACCAGGGTATTATACCACATTATTCTATTCTAAGAGGTATAGTCTCACCCTGATGCTTAAGGTGAGACAACTGTAATTAACTTTTAATGCTTCGTAAGAACAGTTCATTAGAATAGTTGGGGTGACGAAGGCCACCTCAGGTCCAGAGACAATAACAAATTGTGAAGCTTTCACACGGAACAAACGGCTACACTTATATTCACAGGATGAGACCGTTACACCTATATTCACAGAACCAGACGGTTAAACCTGTATTCACAGGACCAGACGGCTACACATGTATTCACAAGACCAGACATTTACACATGGAGCAAAGTAGGGAGCAACACCTAGAGAATACAGCATAGTCTCCATCGGTGGAAAGACGATAACGCTTAACATACATAATACGATAATGTGTGAGTGGTACATACGCCTGGATCACGACTAGTACTAGAGGAGCATGAGGACAACCTTGACTCCGAAAGACAGTCCTGGTGCTCATCAGCTATTCAGGTGTTGCTCTTACAAGACAACTTTGCCTCCACAATTAGTGTGTCTTGGAGTCACCTCCAAATAGTATATAAGGCACGATCATTCATAAACAAAGGAAAAGTTTTAGACACGCACTTCACTACTTACTCTTTGTATAACCTTCACGTACTTGAACTACATATTCACGTATCACACCGGAGTTAGTCTCGAATTCAAACCCCGAGACGAGCTAACGATGTTCTTACTTATTTCAGTCTAAAAGACGAAAGGCTAAATTAGAATACTTGGAAAAAGCAAGCTAAAGCTTCAAAAGAAAAAGAGGTAGACTACCAAAAAAAAAATCAGGGCTTAAAAAGTTTCTTCGAGAATTTGCTTCTAAATTATACTATGAGACATGTCAACTTCCACACAAAAAAAATAAACTAGTCACTTCCCATTACCATTACAATAAAACGTGAATTTACAACTTAGTACTAAAAAAACAAAACCGTTACATATATAAGAACAACGCATCCTTAGCTACTACTACTAGCGGGTAGTTATATTCCACCACTGCCCCTTACCTACTAAACTTACAAACATTAAAAAGAAGTAGCCAACCATTAAAGGGTACCTCATAAACCAATTTGACTTTTCAAAATAAGTCCTATGGTTACTAAATAGTGTAGCCGTAACAAAATATTTATAAAAATGACGGGTAATAATGTCTTTTCAATTTCAGTGAAATTGGGCACCACTGAAGGTCTGACCAAAGGACCAGCTAGCAGGTGCAACATTGTTGGATACCACAGTTCTGCCATCACTTGTTGTGACCTTAAAAGATAGGGACTGTCCATTGAGGTAAGAGTTGGATTGCCAATTTTGCCCCCAGTTTCTAGACATTTGTTGCCATCCTCCTCTTGACCCTTTGATTGCCACTGCATGCACATCACCAGCTCCACCAACGTTTGTGATTAGTACAAGGTTGAAGTATGAGTGTCCATTGATTTGGAACCTAATTCCACCTCTTCTTCTGCATGGTACCCTACATTAACAAAAAAAAAATTAAAAAAATTTGTTAAGTTAGTAAATTACTTGAGTACACTAACTATAAAGTTACCTAAATAATCCTTTAAGGTTAGTTTAGGTAAATTTATACCTTCTGTAAGCAACAGGGACAATTCCAGCTTTATACTGAGCAATGTGTTGAAAGATAGGTTGAGAGAGGTCAAAATGTTGATTAGGAGGGTTACACCATCCACCATCACTGTTGGGTGGGCAGAAGTTGGTGGCAGTCACCATAATAGTATTTGGCAAACACCATTTACCATCATTCACACATCTAAGCTCATAACATGAACCACAGCTTAAACCATTGTTGAATAAAGCTGTACTTAATGCTGCTGTGTTTGTTCCATATCCTTGACTATATAAATTCCCATAGCCACAAGCTCCACCTGTTACAACATTAGGAAAAAAGTATTAGGGACTGGTCTTGTACATATACTATAGTTGAAGGATGCAGAATGTAAATATTACTACTGTTTTATGTCAAAAATAAATGTCCACTTTTATAGTTTGAACAATAAAAGACTAACAAAGTAAATGAGACATTTTATTATGTCTTAATAAAGTGAACACTTATTATGAGACGTAATAAGGGTTTTTAACGTACCCATTGTGCCGGAAGCATCACCGCCGCCGTAGAACGTGGCATGTGCGTTTGTCCAGCCACTAGCGGCGGCGGTGGAGAGGAGTGAAAAGAAAGCAAGAGAGATAATGGTGAAACTAGCCATGGAGTATTAATTGTGATATGTTTGAAATGTGAAGGAGGTGGTGGAGGGGTATATATAGGGGAATTTAGGATGTTGGGTGCATGGTGAGGTGTTGTGTAACATGTAACTAACTGACAGAATTTAAGACTGTTGATAGGGGACCATAAACAATGTTGGTTTTCTCGTATTTATTGTTTTTTGGACCAAAATTAGGTGTTGTTATACTCTTTTTCAAAACTATGTTGATGGCTTAACAAGTTCTGACAGAGCAAATTAGATGAATTCAAGAGTTTAATTTTGATATCCTTTTGATCAAGGTCTATGAAGTTAAGTTGGATGATTAACTATAAAAGTTTGAACCTAAACTTATAGTATAGTGTATACGTAATATTTTCCCACTAAATTCAGTGCAAATAAGATAAGATAATTCCGTTACGATGCATAGCTATTTATAGCTTAAATGTGTCGAGTATACACGTACATATGCACACATTTGCTTGATCAATTCTTGATATTCTTGTTACTTAGCAGTTGATATAAGAGCAATGAAGTTGTTTTTAGGCAAATGAACATGTGAAAAGTGAGGAAAAACCAATAGCGGTAAAGTTTCAATTTAGAAGGTGTGTCTTTCGGTGTATAAGTTTATTTGTTTTCACCTTATATTTTATAAGTCTTAATTTTTCGTTTTATGATATACTAAACTTATATAAACCCATAAAATTTCATATAAGCTAATAGAAATTGAACTTATATTTTATAAGCAGAAATCAAATAAGCTCACAAGCCCCTTACTAGAGTTAGTGTACAAAACTCAGTAGTACATGCTTATAAGTGAACAGAAAAAATAAAAGAAGCAATCACGAGATGCTTCATTTGAGCTAGGTCAAGAATAAAAGAGTCACGACTAACATGAAAAAACCAAATAATCTGTTTTTATAAAGAGAGGTCAAGAATTAAAAGCTAGGTATAGTGGTTATCTTTGTGTGCAGAAGATCTGGGGTGAATCTGAGTGGGTCCTACTAACTACTATACCCACATGCAGCTTAACTTAACCGTTTCTATTTTCAACCATCCTTTCACATTCGTTTTCTCATCCTAATTTAAACAACGGCTACTAATCACTTAGAGGCCCCATGGCTTAAGCCAGGGGCGGACATATGTAGAAGCTACGTGGTGTCGGCGCCCCCATAGCTCGACCAAAAACAAGATATTATAGTGTATTTTTTTTCGATTTTGACAGTTTTTTTTAAATACCCCTATTCAAAACGTAAATTGCCCCCCAGTCACACATAAAAATCCAACTTTTAACACTCTAAAACTTGAAAATTTTCATTTTTACGTTAAAATATTCGGTTTTTAATTCGAATTTTTATTTTTTTTTTGCCTTATTATTGTCAAAAAAAAAATTTGCCCCCCACTCTTCAATTTTCTGGATCCGCCACTGGCTTAAGCCATGACCATAAGTCTATAACGTATGTTTTAGAGAGCCGGGAGCGATTGATATCAGAAAGTGGTTTCAAATCCGTCACGTAAGATTTTAGGGTTTTGACGCAAAAAAATAAAAATATTCTAATACCAACTGATAGTTTTGGCGCGTGACGGAAATAGTGCGCCGAAGGAGATGTGACGTTAAAGGGCTAACAACCCACTTACCAGCTTCCGTTCCCCCACTCTTATGGAGCAAGACATTACATCGTAGGTGACATTATGTCCTTTCGCATTGTATTTACCGGCCAAAAAGATCATAACACGAGATCAGGCCGCGAACATTGTATCGTGACTTTGTTTATTTTTCTTTTTCTAATTTTATTTCGTAAAAGTATTAAAGGTGAGCCACTATAACAATAGAATTCGTGTTAACTGCTACGACATTTTTTTAGTGTCATAATAAAATGCTATGAGATAGTCTGCTGACTTAGTATACATTTTTTTTACGATACGAGTTACGGTCCAACGTACACTTTTTTTACAATACAAGCCACGGCTCAGCACAGTATCCAGTGCTCTTAACGTGTCTGTGTACAACATGAATCCGGTCTGTTTAAGATTAATACTATAACAGAAGCCTTTACAAAAGCATAACTAAGAGATCAAATTCGAAACATAATATCATTTTAAATTAGCAAATTTACAGGATTAACTTGTAAGCTTACTAGTTTTTTTTTTTTGAGCAAAGTAAGCTTACTAGTTAGTATCACATTTTTCATGCTAAAATTGTAGTTGTAAACCATGTGCGAATCGGAGCCGTTTATGTGGACTTTTATGGAATTCAATGCCGAATTCAAGACAAACGTTGAGTCATTAAAATTGACATAAATAATATTTTGAATGCATTTACAAACTTCCATACGAGTAGCTTTCCATTATTAACTTTCCAAGTTCATAATTTCCGTTTCTTTTTATACAAAACATGTAATTATAGCTTTGTGTGTTCAAATTCGGTGCAGCACAGTACGAGTATTTCAAAATCGTTGATGAAAAATAATAAAATTTTAATGGTGAAGAAAACAAAGTCCATGACTAAATGAGGTAGAGATAATAGTACGATTACCACATGGCTCTCACCTCAACTACAACAGCTGACCTACGAATTCTTTATGTTACTATTAGGTACCTATTTTTCGAACGAAAACCCTGTATATCTAGAAAACTACTTCCTCCGTCACAAAATAATAGTTTACCGATAAAAAAACACGAAGTATAATAAAACATAACTTTTTTAATTTTCTCTCTTATACAGTAATACATTTGAGTTATCTCATTCTCATGTGCCACTATACTAATTTTTTTTTAATTTTTTTTAACGGCAACTTTATTAAAATAAAAAACTAGCAAGATGTTAGAAAAGAGCTTACAACGAAATTAAATGGGGATTTTTTAACCAGTCATCCCAAGAAAAAGAACTTTTACAACGATTAAAACACCAAATAAACGAAGAAGCAACTATGTCGTCCCAAATAACACATCGCCTAGGAGGAACAGCATCATGGACCTTGCGATTGCGAAAATACCAAATGTGCCACCATGCAACATAGAAAACGTCCTCTAGTAACTCTTTAGCTTTACCTGTCAATACGAGAATTGTTGAACCACACTAACCACTCCTCGAAAGACTGGACAACAACCCCTTGGATATTCCACCAACAGAAAATCTTCTGATAAACACACTTTGCAACATCCCATATGAAAAAGAGATGCCGCGAGTCTTCAGCCTCCAGCTCACAGGAAGGACATAACGGAGAATCAATGGAAACCCCCCATTTAAATACATTATCACGAGTAGGAAGACGATCCCATCTAGCTCGCCAAGAAAAAAACATTAATTTTAATGGGAACATACCTCACCCATCTCGTAGGCACATTGGAAGTCGGCAACAGAACCTCATCCAACCTGGACTGAATATCCTTAACAACAAAAGTTTCATCTCCATTTATATCAATAATCCATCTATCTGGTGTCGACGAACGAGTGATACTCTCAATCATAGACTTCAAATCTAACCATTGTTGACCTTTCGAACCATCTCTCGGTCTACGGCGGAAAGAGAAATCGAGAGAAGAATCCTCACACTTTTTAGCAACAGTCGCATCTTTATCCATCTCCAAAGCGAACAGCCGAGGAAAACGCAGGCGTAAGGGACGATCTAACACCCACGTGTCTTCCCAAAATCTAGCTTCCGAACCATTCCCAACCCTAATCTTACAAAGAGACAAAAAGTCCAAACCATTTTTAGCTAAGGCATGCATTTCGCGAATAATAGAACACCACGTCGAGCGAACCAGATTAGGATGAGACTCTAACTGAAAGCCATAAATGGCAAAAATAACTTGATACCACAACGAATTATCTTGGGACAAAAATCTCCAAATCCACTTAAGAAGAAGCGCTCGATTAAGAGAAAAAAATACTTGAGACACCAAGGCCACCTTGTTTCTTAGAAGCCAACACCTTCTTCCAAGCGACCCACGTAATTTTATTCTCATTTATATCCACTCCATTGAAGAATCTATTGCGGACCATTTCAATCTCGTTGAGGACACCTTTAGGAGCTTTGTAAATGGACATGGTGTATATAGGAACAGCCCCTAATACCGACTTAAGCAGAGTCAATCTACCACCATTGGACAAGGTTTTAGCCTTCCATATAGAAAGACGAGACCTAATTTTATGAATAATATTAGACCATGCCGAGCGACGATGCATACACTCACCAACAGAAACAACAAGAAATTTGAACGGAAGGCGCATAACAGAACACCCTACACGGTGTTGAGTCTTAGGATCTAGACTCATCTGGGATATATAAAAATGATTGTAATGCACAGCGGAACATAATAACAAACACAATCAAAGTTATGAACAAGGCTTTCTTATTCATAAAATACTAATAAGCTACTAACTACTAGCTCCTGGTGCCTTATAGGCTTGACACCAGGAGGAACACACACACACCTTTAGTTTACATTGTATATGAATGGATGCTCAACATGTGTGTCTAACCCTCTTTATATAATAGAGGGACTAGGGTTTACAAGCCAAACCCTAGCTTACTAACTAAGCTAACCTAATATTACATATTAGGTCCTTATTGTTTCTTCTGTCTTCATCTCTGCCTATAGGTTTTGTAATCATCAAATCTGTATGTCCCAACAATCTTCCCCTATTTGATATTACAAAACAATGTGCATGAAGAAACAATGCTCGAACATGTCATCACGATAATAAGCTGCACATCTAACTATTCTTCCCCTTTTTGTAATCAGCAAATAGGGTCTTGTGCAACTCGTAGACGCTTCCCCTTAAGTGATGCATGTAGATGGTTAAGTATATAAACAATCATACTAACCATCTCTTGAATCTTGAACTCAGTGGCATAGATCATTTCTTCCTTCAGTATGAAAAAGACATGCTTATTACAATATCATGTAATAAAATGTCTTTGAATAATTCTTATAGTCAATATATGCATGGCGATCACATGCAATGGCCGATAGTCTCAGTGAGCTCTGACGGATCAACCAGAAACCAATCGATGCTTATGATCACGCTGCTAATTTTGTGATGATCATATCACGAACTGTATGGTATCATATGCCCCCCAAATATTTGTAAAAGAGCGTGTAACTGATCCAGTTAAGAATTATAGCATAAACTGAATCTCTAAAACGATCTATACCCCTCGTCAAGATGAACTTCCCCCCCCCTTTTTTTATAAACGAACAGCAGGAATCAACACAACCACCAGAAGAAAACATAACGTACCAGTAGGAATGACCAGTAGGAACGACCAGTAGTAACGACCAGTAGGAACGACCAGTAGGAATACACCAGGAAGACTAAGCTTCCCCTCGATCCATGTATGCTTCCCCTGAAGAAGTGCATGTCCAATCCGATAGGTTCTTTTGAGTGATCACTGATGAAGAAAATCAAGTATAACGAATTTGATGAAGAAGTGGAACCACCCAAACTTGTGTCTTATATCATGCATTTTACCCAGTTTTTGGTACACGAGAACTGGTAACCTTCATAACTATCAGCCAGCTGTTAGCTATAACAATATATCTAGTCAAAATGATATATTTTTAATCAAAATGACAAGGTGTATTGACAAGGTGTATTGTTCATAAAATTGAAACCATAATCCAACATCTGATTTTGGATCCACAAAACTTGTCCACAACAACTAGCAGCAGCAACATATTCAGCTTCTGTTGAAGAAGTAGCTACTATTGTCTGTTTCTTGCATTGCCATGAAATAAGTCGACGACCCAAGAATTGACAGCCACCAGTAGTAGACTTTCTGTCATTATTAGCACCAGCATAGTCACTATTACTATAGGCTTCTAGAACAAAAGGTGATTCTCTAGGATACCATAGACCCAATTTAGGTTGAGCCTTGATATACTTGAAAATCTTCTTCACTGCATTTAAGTTCGAAACCGTTGGAGTCACCTGGTGTCTAGAACAAGCACTTACTGCAAACATGATGTCCGGACGTGAGGCAGTCAAATACATGAGGCAGCCAATCATAGACCTGTACATGTGAACATTGACCGTGGGGTCTGGCTCATTCTCTAGTTTGATTTTAGCAACTTCATAAGGAGTTGCTGCGGGTCTAAGAGGATCCATGTCAAACTTCTAAAGAATCTCATGAACGTATTTGTCTTGACTGATGAAAATCCCATCCGATTGTTGCTTAACCTGAAGACCAAGGAAGAAAGAAAGTTCTCCCATCGCACTCATCTGAAATTCGCCTTTCATCACGTGTTCAAACTCATCACACCACTCCTTCCTAGTAGAACCTAAGATAATGTCGTCCACATAAACCTGAACAAGGATAATGTCCTTGGAATTCCTCCGAAGAAATAGTGTTTTATCAATAGTACCCCGTCTATAGCCATTCTTTAACAAGAAAGTTGAAAGACGCTCATACCAAGCTCTAGGAGCCTGATGTAACCCATAAAGAGCCTTGACCACCTTATAAACTTTCTTGGGATGAAGTGGATCTACAAAGCCCTTAGGTTGAGTAACATACACCTCCTCGTCAATTTTGCCATAGAGAAATGCACTCTTGACATCCATCTAAAACACCGTAAAGCCCAAATAAGAGGCAAAAGCCAAAAACAGACTAATGGCCTCTATCCTTGCAACCGGAGCAAAAACTTCAGTATAGTCAATGCCCTCAATTTGAGTGTGTCCTTGTGCGACAAGCCTAGCTTTATTCCTTACGACAATTCCCCGTGCATCCTTCTTGTTCTTGAGAATCCATTTGGTATTGATAGCTGTCTTTCCATCTGGTAAGTCAACCAGAACCCAAACATTCTGAAACAAGAATTGCTGCATTTCCTCCTGCATAGCCTCCACCCAACTTTGATCCTCAAGAGCATGAGAAACTGACCTAGGTTCCACCTGTGAAAGAAAACAAGCAAACAAACAGTGTTGAAAGTCCGTATGATTATTGCGCTTTTGATCTTCAATATAGCTCACAAGAGCATGATCATCAGACGAGGCCTCCTTCTGTATTCCGCGTGTTTTGACAGTAGAACCAGGATCTCCAATGATTTGAGTGGTAGGATGATCCTTGTGTGATTGCAAGACTGGAGTGGATGAGACCTCCACTTCTGGTGCCAAGTTATTAAGATCACCAACAAAATCAACATCATATGAGGCCGTGTTGAAAATCCCATCTACTGGTTGTTTATGAATATCATCCAGCTTGGTAGAAGACTTGTTTTGATGGTTCCCCAAATCAGAAGGGCTGGAGAAACGAGTATTGGAAGCAGACTCACTAGCCGGAGAACCAGTAGGTGATAAACTAGCACTAGGAACAGAAGCTGGAGTACCAGGAGCAGCTATGTCAGTAGGCTCAACCAAGGGAAACTCAAAACCACCTTGAGCAGCTGCTTTCGTAGCTTCTTGGTGTTGTTTGAGAAGAGTGTCAAGAGCTACTTGGGAGTCCTGTACATCCAATGGAGTTGCATCACTAGGAGGAGTAGGAGAAACTGTGGTGGAATAGGATGGAACCACAAAAATGTCATCCTCATCATCTGAATCAGAAAGACTAGAAGGAACACCAGTACTAGAAGTTGCAAACACTTGTGGTCCTGCATCATGGTTAGTTTTGAAACGAAAATATCCTAACGAATCACTAAGATAATCAAGATCAAAATACCATTCTGGACCCTTGCCTTGGATGTTTGACTTCTCTTCAAAATACCTGAGATTAATAGTTTCAATGATCCGCTTGGCTTGGAGATTGTAGACACGATATGCCCGAGAGTGAGCTGAATATCCCACAATGTATCCTTCATCTGCCTTGCCATCAAACTTCCCCAAATAGTCACTAGTATTCAGAATGGTGACTGGACACCCAAAAGGCTTCAAATGAGCAATATTTGGAATTTTGCCTGTTAAAAGCTCATAAGGAGTCTTCTTGTGAGGATTGGTAATAGAAACCCGATTCAAAACGTAACTTGCAGTATTAACAGCTTCTGTCCAGAACATGGTTGGAAGCTTGGAATCGGCAAGCATAGTTCGTGCTGCTTCTATTGTGCTGTTTGCCTTTGCTGCATGCAACACAATTTCTATCATTTCTAAAGTACTTGGGAGGTAAACCAGAGACCAGGTTCAGATTTGCAAGTTTGTGAATGGTCTTGAAATTCACATGCCCCGTCCTTCTATGCCATTGTGTGGCTTCATCTTCTGAGGCTTTAGCAACTAGACATGCCAGCTGACCAGTAGGATTGACTTCATTCAGCTTGATACTATAAAGATTGTGTCTTCTAGGGATTCTGAGGAGAACTTGTGAGTCATCCAGAAGCTGAAAGTCTTTGGAGAGCACAAGTGCATCAGTATCGGTGAAGAGAACAAACTGCTTCTTGTCACAAATCTAAGAGACAGATATCAAGTTGAAATGCTGAAGTGCTTCCACGTAGTAGACCTGCTCAAAATTAAGATTTGGCGTTTTAATTGTTCCTTTGCCAGTGATTCTGCCTTCACCCCCACCAAAATAGACCTTGCCTCCTTGAAATGGTACAAAGTTAGAAAGAAGACTTTTATTGCCAGTCATGCTCCTGGAGCAACCACTATCAACAATGCCTAGACTAGGATCCTGGTATGGAGTAACCTAAAACAACAAGATAATAACAATGCAAAAGTTAGTGTCTTAAGGGGACCCAAACCTTTGCAGGTTTGAGCCTGCCTTGTGGATCTTTAGAAGTGAGCCAAGAAGATTGATGAGATCCACCGTTGTTCCTTGGTTGCCTATGCATCATATGGGTATTATTATTTGACCAAGAACAACCTGCTGAGGGCTTAACAGCAGTTCCCAAATTTCCCAAACCAAAATACGTGTGGTCCAAATTATACGGATAAATTGGATTAAAATTTTGAAAATAATTACTGGTGGTTTGGAATCCAATATTTCTCCAATAATCAGAAGCTAAAGGAGAGGACACTCCAGAAGAAGTAAACGATTGAGCACTAGAATTAAGTCTTCTAGAAGCATATGGGGCAGCTCTTGGTGAACCAGGAGCAGAATAAGCATGATTAACAGAAGCATGTGTGTCATAGTAATCACAATCTTTAATTAAGTGAAAGGCACTGCCACAAACAAAACATGTTTTGAAAGACCTTTTATTAGAATGAGATTGTTTCATACTGCCTACTTTATTACACACAATTCTAGGAGAAACATTCTTCCTAGGACTCAATAAACTAGGACCAGACACACTTGACATAACAGCAACTCTTTCTTCATACTTCCTAGCACCAGTAGCAGCATGTTCATTCAACTTGGAACTTGTAGGTCTTGACTCTTCACTTGAACCACTAGATGCAGAGTCACCGGCTTTGTCACTGAAAGTACATGAGACAAAGTCATTAGTATTAGTAGAACTTGTTGGGGACTCAAGCATCTGTGATCCATCCAAGTCATTATGCCATGAAGTGGGCATAAAAGTTCCAGTAAGAGGAGGAGGGACAACATGCATTTCTGCTGCTGGTTTAAACCTATTGTAACTAGGTTTTCCCTCATCCTCTTTGTCGGCATCAAAGACACTTGAAAAAGATAAATCAAAGACATCTTCGGAGTCAATATATTTTTCAAATCCTAAGCCTCTTTTAGTTCTGCCAGACATGCTACTATCAATTAATTTTGAAATATTTTTAGGTGCCTTTTGCCATTTTTCAAATCTTAACATTGTAGCATCTAATTTTGCTTGCATCTCCTCTTTTTCTTTGATACTAGCATCTCTTACTGTTTCTGTATATTTAAGCATATTTGTCGTGTTTTCTAAATCAATGCTTAGTATCCTAATTTTATCCTCATACGCACGTTGTGTATCTTGTAACCACCTCTTTTGTTGTTCCAATGTGTTTAATGAAGCCTTATAGGCTTGAACCTCTAAAAAATACTTATCATTTTGATCATTTACTTCATTAAATTGGGACAACAATTCTGAGTATTTATCATGACAACCAAGAGGACAATGTTGTACCTGAGGTGAGATGCCCATAAGGGCAAACTCGTCTGCTTCTTCTGCATCAGAGAGATTCCCAGCAATCATTACAAACACGTCAGTCGAGGACTCAGCTGATTCTAGAGTAGAAGCCTGATGATCATTCCAGTTGACCATAGAGTCAACAGATACCAATGCCTTCTTGTCATCTTTTATCTCCTGAACCTTGAAAGCGGAGTACCTGCTCTTCTCCTGATCATTCTTGGTAGGGCACTCCCTTGCAAAGTGACCTTGTTGCTGGCAGTTATAGCATCGAACCTTGCTTCTGTCGAATCTTGCTGGCTCCCGAGGGTTGTAATTAAATTTCCTTCCTGCTTTCTTCTCAAACTTGTGAACCCTAAGAGTAAGCATGGTCATCTGCCATTTAAGATCCATCTCATCCAGGTCAAGTTTATCAACCTGTTTGAAGTCATCAAAAGCAAGTTGTTGTTCAACATTAACATCAGCCACAAAAGATTGAAGAACTGCTTCTACCATACTACCAGACTTGGCAGTAGGATCAGGAGCAGAAGTATGCTAAACAGTATGCTGAGAGGAGACAGTATTGCTTGGGCTACTTGCATATGACATGGGACTAGACGCCATAGAACTCACAAAGGCAGAATTAGCAGGAGTGGGAAAAGAGTCACTCGAAAATCCTCTCACATGAGGTTCGAAAGTTCTGAGCCTATGAAACAGATCATCAAAGTTGAGATAGTCAAGCCCACCTTTGGCTTTGAGAGAGATCACCACCTGATTCCATGAGTAGGGTAAGGCTTTAAGAAACCTTGCATTAATGTCACCATCATCAGGCTTTGACCGAAGTTGATTCAACTGGCTCAATATCTTCTGAAACCTATCATACCCTTGATGTAGACCTTCAGTTTCTGAGATTTTGAATTCTGTGAATTCATCTCTCATCATGGATCTTCGCATTTTCTTTGACTCCTCATTGCCACCAAACCTTGCTTTTATGCCATTCCAGATCTCTCTGGCATCATCCAAATGGTAGAAGTCACCCATGTGATCTTCAGGAAGAGATTGAAGCAAAATCGTTTTTGCTTTGACCTCCTTCTGAATAGCTATGATTTCTTCATGAGATTTAGGGTCAAGAAGAGTAATATTACCATTCTTGTCTCTTCCAGTAAGCTTCCTGCTGTTTCCATTCAGAATGATCTTCCAAAGATCTTGATCAGTATTGGTGATCCACCATTCTATCTTCATTGCCCAGTTTTCATATTCACCCTTTTTCAGAAGAGGGAATTTACCATTCGTGTTTGAGACCGTAGCAAGGATCTGCTGAGGTTGCACAATTTTAGGAGTGCCGTCTTCTTCTATTTGAGTAGAAGTTGAGGCAGACATGATAAAACAGATATTAGTAATAAGAAAACTTGATTCTTCTTGTATAGAGACCCTTCCAGGCTCTGATACCACTTGTTGAGTCTTAGGATCTAGACTCATCTGGGATATATAAAAATGATTGTAATGCACAGCGGAACATAATAACAAACACAATCAAAGTTATGAACAAGGCTTTCTTATTCATAAAATACTAATAAGCTACTAACTACTAGCTCCTGGTGCCTTATAGGCTTGACACCAGGAGGAACACACACACACCTTTAGTTTACATTGTATATGAATGGATGCTCAACATGTGTGTCTAACCCTCTTTATATAATAGAGGGACTAGGGTTTACAAGCCAAACCCTAGCTTACTAACTAAGCTAACCTAATATTACATATTAGGTTCTTATTGTTTCTTCTGTCTTCATCTCTGCCTATAGGTTTTGTAATCATCAAATCTGTATGTCCCAACACACGGGAAGCACCCTGCTCAACAGAGTTAGAAGGAACCCCCACTCCCATCAGATTGCATTTAGCCACATTTATTTTCAATCCCGACGCTAGATGAAAACAATTAAGAATCTTAGTAAGATTGTCTAAATTGTCCTCAGACCACTCCCCGACAAAAACCGCGTCATCAGCATAAAAGAGATGCGACAATGATAAAGAATTAGAAAGATCAAGTTGTTTGAAAATACCATCATTCACCACTCTTGAAACAGAAATATGTAGGGATTGCATAACCAAAATGAAAAGAAGAGGTGCTAATGGATCTCCCTGTTTTAAACAACAGAAAAAAAGACACTCAGCCGTAGGACAACCATTGACAAGGACGGAAGTCGAACTCGAGCTGAAAGTACCCTTAACCCACTTACACCAATTAGGGCCAAACCCAAAAGCTTGAAGAACTTCGAGCAGGAAATCCCAACGAACATAATCATAGGCTTTAGCAAAATTAGCTTTAAAAATCAAAGCTTGTTTCTTTTTACAATTACACCACTCAATAACCTCATTCAAAATAAACGGCCCATCAACGATATGTCTACCCTCAACGAACGCGGTTTGGGTATTAGAAATAAGTTTAGAGATTACCTTGGCCAATTTATTCGTAAGAATTTTAGTCACCACTTTATACACACTTCCAATTAAGCTAATCGGACGGGAATCATTAACCAACTTGGCATCAATAACTTTAGGAATCAATGTGATAAATGAAGAGTTACAGCCTCGTGGAAAACTCCCATGATCAAAAAACCACAAAACCGCTGAACACAAATCCGTCTCAATAAAGTTCCAAAAACGGCTGAAAAACTCAAACCTGAAGCCATCCGGACCGGGGGATTTATTCTCACCACAATCCCAAACCGCTTCTTTAATTTCGGCTACTGTGATGTTCTTATCCAGGTCCTCAATCTGTTCTGGCGTTAATAATTAGGAAATGACATACCTAAATTAAAACGGGATAAACCAGGCTGTTGAAATCAAGTAGCAAAATGATCGAAAAAAGTTTTTTTAACCTGACTAGGATCTGTTATCCAGTCCCCATTTATGAGCACCCCACGAATTGCTAATTGAGAACGTCTCTTATTAATAATACTGTTAAAAAAGAAAAAATTTCATCCCCCTCGACTGCCCATTTAATTTTGGCCGTTTGGGAAGCCTCTTTACGTTCTAGCTGCTGAATGTTTTGAAGTTTCCGAGAGAGATTAACCCGATCAAGTAACAGGTTATCTGAAACGCCTCCATTATCCAGAATTTTATCATAGCAACCAGATCATCTTGAACAACTTTTTTCTCTCCAGCGTACGACATATTATTATCCTTTATCCACATGCGAATAATATACTTTAGAGCTTGAAGCTTCTTTTTAAATCTAATCAACATATTAGAGTCGTCAAAATTAAAAGAACTCCAAGCATTGTTCACCACCGTATCAAAGCCTTCACGACCAAACCAAGACTGATAGATACGAAAAGGAATCGGACCAAAATCAACACGTATCTTGTTAAGTAAAATAGGTCTATGGTCCGACAAATGACGATCAAGACACGAAGCTGTGATGGTAGGAAACATAGAAAAAATACCTTCCGAAACTAAAAAGCGATCTAACTTACTCATTTTCGAAGCAAAAGGATGAGACCAGGTGTAAGAGTACCCTTCCATATTAACCATAACCAAACCAGCAGAAGCTATAAACTGATTGAAATATCTCGCATAAGACCGTTTAAAAACCGAACCAAACCTTTCATTTACAGCCCGAACCTCATTAAAATCACCTAACACGATCGTCTCCCCATTCCACCTATTAATAATACCCGAAATATAATCCCAAAGAACACACCTAAGCACAATAGATTGCGGAGCATAGATCACGACAATAAGCACTTTAGCATTAGTAGGACACTACGTACCATAAAGAGCGATAAAATTATCAGAAATAGAAACATTATCCAACACGAAAATAGACTTCTCCCAGACACATAGAATACCTCCTGAGTTCCCAAGCAAATCACTAGAAACAAAATTATAGTTAGAATTTCCCCAAATGGATTTAACATCCATATGAGAAATACACTCCATTTTCGTCTCCTAAAGCGCTAGGAAATTAACACCATATCTACAATTTAACTCCTTAACCCAACTCTTTTTGGTCTTGTTACCAAGACCCTGAACGTTAAGAGAGAGGATCTTCATCTAATAACATTATAATCTCCTTGTAAGCCAATAATATGTTCAATATCGCTCGAACATCCTTGCATTTCATACCACATAGATCGACCCACCTTAATCATATCGTCCAAAACATCAATGATAGATCCCCCTTTAACAGTAAACCGAGAATGAACCTGTGCCGTATCTCCACTTGAAATGTCTTCTACAAACGACTTCTGAGTTTGAGGCCTCTCCTTAGAACGTGCATCAGGAGATGCGCTCTGATCGTGTATAACCTCTTCATCACCAACCACCTTATTACCTGCATCGTTATGAACCTGTTGGGATGTTGCAGGAGTGAAACCAGGGGGATGTGAAACAGACTCCTCCGCCTCTACGTCAAATTTAGCGTGGGGTTCTTTTAATAAGTCATAAATTTCAAATGGATCATCCGAAAGCTGATCCTTCAAGTTACCATTAACTTCACCTTCTTCCTTGTCCTCATTAGGAGAATTTCCATTAAAATTTGTCTCCTCTATTGCTTCATCACCACTTTCCTGTAGCAAATCATCATTCCCCAAATCTGGATCATTCCTCCTGTCATTAATCCCACCAATGGACTCGTCCTCTGAGACATAACCAGATTCTTTAAATTCCAAGAAGCTATGCGTCCAAGTAAAGAGTTCTTTTGCACGCACCATAAACACTTTACCCTTATACCTAACTTTAAGAGTTTCCAAAATATTAGAAGTGGCGGCAGTTTTGACGCATACTCGTTTACGGGCGAATTTAGATAAAGGAACCTCTTCAATATCCATGATTTCTCCTCATATTTTCCCAATTTTAGCAAAAGTATTTTGGGACCAAAATTTAACCGGAAGCCCTTGAATATCAACCCACATTATCCATTCGTTGCAAACAAAGTCCGAACTTTCCTCTTGAAGAATATCAAACCATGAATGTACCCCAGTATGTTTAAGCAGCTTTTGTTTAGAATTACAATCATAAACTTCAATCATGACCCATAGTGTGACAACCGTGGTTTTGAGGTTCGTCACTTAATCTTATTTTTTGGGTATTTTGTGTGACTATGTGATTTATGTGATTTATGTGATTTATGTGTTTATATGTGTGATTTTGGGGATGAGGGTGGACAAAATGAGGTACATGATTTGTAAATCATGGTACGGGTTGGAAATGAAATGAAATGAAATGAGTTCAGAAATGAATTGCGGGAAAGTTCGGATATCGTTTTTACAAGGCCACGTGTACGTATCGTATGTTGTATGTATGTATTAAGTATATATTATATGTTTAGGATAAGTTTTAGAGATACTTTCCATAATTAGAAACTTTTGGAAATGACGGTTAGTTCGGAAATCGCGTAGAAAGTCGAAAAAATCAACGTAAGGCTTTCGGTTTTTGGTCCGGAAGTAACCCGAATGTGAGGTTTAGTTTAATAATGATATAAGTTATAAAATAAGGTTAAAACCCAGATTCTTAGGTGCTTTGGGCTTGGTTTGGGCAGCCAAAAGAAAAGGAAGGAAGAAAATAACCAAAAAGCCCAAAAAGCAGGCCCAATGGACTTGTAATGGGATTAAGGGGACTTTAGGACTTAACCAAACCCACCCCATAACCAAAATAACCAGATTTTTCACCCCCATAACATCTCATATTCGAATTTTAACAATGGTGGCCAATTAGGATTTCAAAGATAAAGATCTTCCATTATTTTTAAGGTAAAATCTTCAATCCCTTTTTATTTAAATTGTTTTTATGCATTTATAAATCAATACATGATGGATCTATGATTATGTCTAAATTATAATCTGAGTTTTAATGATATAATAATGATTATATTATTTAGGGTTTATAATTAAACAAGTTATGGGTAATTAATTAGACTAATTATGTTAAATTCATTTTTTAAAAACTGGGCAGATTTTTAGGTCAATTGTTTTGATCATATCTAGAGTTATACAAACTCTTATTTTGCGATCCAAGTATCCCTGGAAAGGTAATTGAGTTGGCTTTCAAATGCAAGAAACGATAACTAAATTGGAGGTGGGAAGTGGGTCAAAAACAGGTTACAACAGTCGGAGGTCAAAACAGTTTTGAAATCAGCCGGGTTTAATTTAATGTTTTAAGGTGATTGGGGTACTTAGGAGTACACTTGATCCCTATAATGAGCATGGTAGTTGTTTTATATATTAAATAAGATACCTGAAGGGTGGCTAAGCAAATGGGTTAGGGTAAGACCCCCTAATCATAACAAACTTTTTGTATGTTCAAAATCGGTAATATGCGGATAGGCAGAAGTATATATATATATATATATATATATATATATATATATATATATATATATATATATATCGGTGCCTTAACAGTAGCTTTAAGTTTGGGACAAAAGGGAGGAGTTAGCTGACATATGTAAGGGCATAGGGTTTCCTTTAAAGAGATCATGGGTATGGTTAGGTGGGCGTTTGACTTATAGTTTGGAGACCTAAAAACCGGGACTGTTTTGGGTAAAATGTTAACGAGACGGGTTATAAAGTAAACTAAGTTAAGGGATTTATAGAGGGATGTAATGAGATGATTAGAGCATATAAATGAGGTATATATATGGGAGAAGGTTAGATGTCCATCATGGGTTGATGAGCCATCTTAGTGTTTGGTTCATGTTTTGATTGTGTGCTTTTGTTTGTTAGCTTTTTGCTAGTGCGCAGATTTTTGGAGAAGCTCAATCAGGTGAGTTTCATAGTCCCATATCTTTTAATGATTTTCACTTCCAGATGGGATGGAAGAGACACTGTATGGTTTTTTAACTAATGTTGTGAATGTTTTTATGGTTTGTGATGGACTTGTGTGTGCACTTATGTGATTAACTGCTATGTGATTCTTGATTGTGTTTATGATTTGGATCGGGGGACACGTACCGTCTCAGTTATTATGGTTTGACTTAGTACCAAGGGGATGTTGACAAGGTGAGGCCTTGGGGAGGTACATAGATGTGTGAGCATCTATGGGACCAATGGATAACGACAAGGCGGGGCCTTGGGATTGGTACATAGGTGTATGTGCGCCTATGGTACCATGGTGTTTGGTTAGGCTGGGAGCCTTGGATTTGGTTTGGAATGATTGATCTTGAATGTTAGTTGTTAATGCATACTTGTAGCACATTGTCCATATGTTTAATGGTTTATGGTTGTTCACAGCTTATTATAATCTATTTTCGGTTGGAGTCTAAACCTATGACTCTCACCAACATTATGTTGACGTGTTTTAGTGTCTCTTTCAGGTGATAAAGTGGTTAAGCGTGAGAACATATGTGGCTAGGATTAGAGTCGCGTAGGAATGCATTTAGAAGGAGATCCCGTTCCTTCTTAGTTTTTTTTCTGTTTGTTTCAATAAGTGATACTATGAACCTATATGTTGATTTGTTTGTGTTATTTGTTGTCTTGGGTAAGAGGTAGGACTGTTACCTACTTACCTAGACTCCTGCATTGATGAGATATTGTCATGACATTTGTGTCACCTTTTATGACATTTCTAGTTCATATAGTTCTCTCTATGGAAACGCTATTGTTGTGATGATATCCATGCGTCGCGTCCCATATTCCGCCATGGTGGGGTGTGACAGAATGGTATCAGAGACAATGGTTATAGAGAATTAGGTTGCCTAGTCTAGTAACCTAGTCTATAGCTTAAGGGTCCCTGCATATAGGCGTCATAGGAGTATGTGTGTATTTTATATTAATTAAATTGTTTTGGATGTTATTGGTTTTTACTTGCGATGTTTGTTAAGTTTTGACTAGTATGAGTTGAACCATAGTAGTTCATACTTAGCCACATGTTATTTTCTTTTCGGGTTGTGACTAGTGCAGGTTGAACCATAATCATCCACGCTAGTCATTGTTGTATTTTGCTTAAATTGTACATTGTGGTACATAATTTGGTACATGGTAGTTTCTATCTTTTGTTGGGTTATTTTATGTACCTGGGGTATAGTATTTTTATTTTGATGTTTAAGTCATGTTCCCTAAGAATCATGTGGTGGTTCGAGTTATTAGGAGTAGGTGGATATGAAGGATTTTAAGCTGTTTCCACTCTTATAGGCGACATGACTTATAACTGATTATGTTCTCGTTTTGGATTTAGTCTATGTTGTTTTAGCTAGACTATGGATTTATGTATTCCAAGAGTTTGACTATGTTATTTTAATGGATGGAGTTTTAGACTTTTTTTGGTTATGTGGTTATGAGCTTATGTGAGTAGATGGATATATGTGTTATGTGTTGTATTAATTCTTATAAGTGTCATCATAGGAGGGAGTGCGTTGGGGAAAGGGTAATTGTATAAGTATGGCGGCCAACATAGTTATACAAGTACCACAACTTCAATTGATTCCTAAGTATAATTGCATGAAAGAGGGTTAATACATGCTTGTATAGTATATGTTGGACGGATTTAAGTATATGTATCCCGATATGCCTACATATGTATGATCCCTCGCTATTATCGATTGTATTCGTAGTAGGGTTTGCTAGCTCGCTTCTTTTTAGGTATTCAACCTCTGTTGTGGCATATTCTTCAAGTTTCGTATTTCACGTGTACGTTTTAAAATGATGTTCTTGGTTTTAAGTCTATTGAAATAACTTGGGATTTCTTTTGAGATAATGAAATCTTTTGTGTTGGATCTTACATTCCTTTTAGTCGGTATATACTGAAAAGACTTGGAAATCTACAATAGAGTTAGATAGTTGGTTGTATTCGGTAAAATAAGGGTAAGGTGTTGTAGTCTTGTTTTAAACAAGATGTAACATAAGATTTTTTTTAATCAACACTTATTTATTTCAAATTCTAAAAGACTTTCTTTAAAATAAAGAGAAATAAAATTTCTTTCTACTTAAATAGTTTATATAAATTAGCTTAATCAATACGTCATTTATAACTATTTATGTAAGACTAAACAAAGTTCATGAAAATTTCACATACATTTATTTCTTTTCATTTAAAAAGGATTACGTTAATTACTAAGAGGATTCTTTAGTTTTTTTTTAAAACAACTAGTATAAAACTGTTTTGGTCATAACTTGTTCGTTTTTAAAGCTTTTTGGGTGATTCAAAAGCCTAAAATTATGTACTCGGAATGTACTTTTCAAATATTTGGTATGTATAGTCATGGGGTGTCAGTAGCTTGATCTAAATTTTGGTACAAGTGACGGGTTCAAGGTTGAGTTTTGAATAGTAGTTTTTTTATGATTTGGGATGCACGGGATACCTAGTCTTTGAGTTGAGTTTTTAGATCGTCTAGAGGGTTGTTTGTAGATTGTTTGAGTCACATAGATGTGGGGAGGTAAAGAAAAAAATTATTCTTTTGGAAAAGTCGATGTTGTGCACGGTTTAAATAATATGTCACGGGGCGTAGGATGTTCTGGTCGCCATTAAGTGTTTCTTGGATCACTTTTTTTCGTTGTCACGAGTCACTTTGAATTGATACATGTTTTGGGTTTAAGTTTTCTTTTTGAGTTTTCGTGGTTTTGGTCTGTTTTAACTCGTGCACGTGAAATGTCATTAGTTATCCGTGGGTTTGGTTCGTTGATCGTATCTAGTGGATTCAGGATGTAGTTTTGGGTTCGTATTGATTGGGAGCGTTGAGGTAGACATATGAAAGACTTGGTCGCGCCTACACGATTAAGTAGGTGGCCCTGAGAGAATGGTCGGAATGCCCTTAGTGGGGATGGAAGAGTTAAAAGTTCGTAGACGAACTAATGTGGTCATGAGGTCTCTTAGGAGTGCCAAGGGAGATGAATAGAGATTTGTATAATGTATGGATATTGGCACAAGTAACGCGCCATAGAGAGTGTTGGAAGGGGATATAATACCTCAAAGGTATTTATGATTGTTCGCAAGGCATGTAAGTTTTCCGAAAATTTCCTGAGATTTAGTAGGTTTGCCTATTTCTGTGAGGTAGAACCATAAATAGAGCAAGTAGGAGAAGTGAGAGGAGTTGTAGTTAGTGCCTTTCCAAGGAAATTGTTGATGGAATGATTTTAAGAGCAAGAGTTGTTAGAAATTGCAACGGATGCAAGGTAAAATTTGAGTTGCTTGGTAGTAGATTGGCTGTGAAAAGCGGTTGAGTGGTCTGATAAGAGGAAGTATTGGTCTTTTAGAATATGTGCAGATTTTCGCGAGTAGAACGAGGTAGAAATTTATTCGTATTGCTTCTAAGAGAGGGTGCAAGGAGGACGTAGTTGAAACTGCTAAGGATGTTGTATGAACGCTTTGGTTTACGGTTATGATTTTGGCTTCGCCGAGGCGCTAGCAGTTTTCATGGAGTCAATGAACCGGGGGTGCATGACAATATATAAACGAGTTGTCATCGGGAGCATCGATGACATCTTGATCTACTCAAATCTAAGAAGGAGAGTGAGGCGAATTATGAGTTGGTTTTGGAGTTGTTAGGAAAGGGAATTATACGTGAGATTTTCAAGTGTGAGTTTTAGGATTAAGTTGACCAGGATGAGTAGTTAGAGATGATGGTATATCATAGAACCAGCAAGGGGCGAAGTAAAGAAGGATGAGGAAGCGTTTTGGAGGCTAAAGAGGTGGATTGGATAATGAGCCGATCTCGGCATTATCGGAAGGACTGGATGAATTCATGAAGCATGACTATACGTGGAGTAAGGATTTGGATGTGTACGAGAACGACAAAGAAAGGAGGTTGCTTATACGTTGCAGGAACTAAAGATTTGGAAGAACTAGATAGAATTAGTTAGTGGAGCTGGATTATTATATTTGCCTAGAATGCTAGAGGCATTTGGGGTATGAGACGTAGAGAATGATCTATACGGATCATGAACGTCTCCAACGCATATTCAATCATCTTGATTGGACATTTGGCAAAGGTGATGGGTGGAGTTAAGTGATGAAAGAAAATTGCCAGGCCAAGTACCATATGGGAAAGGCAAGCATGGTTGATGAGACATGGAATAAGAATAAGGAAGTGAAGTTGAGACGAACTTGAACTATATAGATGACGTATTAGGGTGGTTTGGATGAAGGATGTAGGTTGCACGAGTTGAGTTGTCTAAAGCAGAGAACACGTCAACATTTATGTTGCGTGGCTTGGACAATCGTATAGAGAAAAGGGACGTAGACTACACTTCCTACATAGATAGGAGTGGCTTAGAAAGGGCGATGTAAGGACGAATTTTGTGGAAGGGATACATAATGGGGTGGAGGAATAAGTACGATGAGAGTTGGGTGATAGTCGATAGACTGACTATTCATCCCATATTTCAAGAGGAATGAGAAGTCACATAGTTGAGAAGTTGGAAGGATTGCGTACAGATGCGATGGAATAGGAGGTTTTGTGTAAAAGTTAACCTAATAGGTATGGAATGCCTTATGAAGGATTATGGCAAGGGAAGAAACGATGGGAAGCAAGCGTAGTATACCGTTGATAGACTAATGGTTGGTATGAGCACACTATAGGGGTAATTGAGAAAGACGCCTAGAGCATTGGCGTGAGATTTGGAGATAGTTGGAGAACGCATTATATTAGGAAGAATTCTCCTACAAAGAGAGATTCACCAGTGAGAGGGGCATATTTCCCCATTGATGAAGATGTAGGGAATAAAGGAGGAAATGCCTAAATTATAGGTCGAAGACGGGATATAAGATGGTATGGAAATTAAGATTGTGGAAAGACAAGCGAAAATTAGTATGGAGGAAGAATTATTAGAGGGAGCAATAGGTTGTCAAGATGATGGGTGATATTGAAAGAGAAACCGTTAGAGCAAGAGGTTAGTAGTCACGAACAATGGAACGTCCACCTAGAGAAAAGGTGTAACACATGTTTGTATGAAGGATGGTTAGTTACTTGGTGCCGAGCATGGGAAAGCAAGGATGAGGTGGTGGTTATGACATGTTTCTCGTGAATATTATGGGAAGCTTTTGGTTATGCAATCCTGCATATACCATTGGATGTGTTTAAGGTTGGGAGAAGTTCCGAATGATGGAAAATCCATATAGGATAGAATCTGTTAGGTCTGGTGATAGGAATTCTATTAGAAACTGCTGGAGTTGATTCATAGGAGATGAGGTGGATCACCGTTACAGTGGGATGAAGTTAGAAGCGGCCAACGTATTGGATCGGAAAACTATGGAGGTGGTGGCAGTGCTTAAGTAGAGGTTGAAAATAACAAAGAACCGACAAGAGAGCTATGCGGACGAGAGGCATAAGCCGTTGGGATTTAAGATTGGAGGTAAGGTTATGCTAGAGGTTTCACCATGGAAAGGAGTGATGTGGTTTGAGAAGAAAGGGAAGTTAGCACCTAGATTTGTAGGTCCATTTGAAATCCTTGAAAGGATTGGACCAGTGGCTTATAGGTTGAGGAATTTCTGGGAGAATTGAGTAGTGTGCATGATGTATTTCGTGTATCAAGCTTGAGGAAATGCTTAGCAAGAACCGACTTGCAAGTACCGTTAGATGATATTGGTATGGATACGAGTCTTTGTTTAATCGAAGAGACGCTAGAGATTTTGGGTCGTGAAGCTAGGAAGATGGATAAAAAGGGTAATATACCGTAGTTATGGTTAGATGGAATTTGGAACGTGGACTGGAGTTCACGTGGGAACGTGAAGGATTTATGAGGGGCAAGTATCCTCAGCTATTTGATATTGTCGATCCTAAGGAGAAAATATCGGGACGAGATTTCTATTAGGAGGGAGTGATGTGACAACCGTGGTTTTGAGGTTCGTCACTCAGTCTTATTTTTTGGGTATTTTGTGTGACTATGTGATTTATGTGTTTATATGTGTGATTTTGGGGATGAGGATGGACGAAATGAGGTACATGATTTGTAAATCATGGTACGGGTTGGAAATGAAATGAAATGAAATGAGTTCAGAAATGAATTACGGGAAAGTTCGGATATCGTTTTTACAAGGACACGTGTACGTATC
Organism: Glebionis coronaria; assembly: GCA_025667525.1. Taxonomy (NCBI): domain Eukaryota; kingdom Viridiplantae; phylum Streptophyta; class Magnoliopsida; order Asterales; family Asteraceae; genus Glebionis; species Glebionis coronaria. The sequence goes on along the minus strand of CM046874.1, from coordinate 90,757,328 downwards.
GTATGTTGTATGTATGTATTAAGTATATATTATATGTTTAGGATAAGTTTTAGAGATACTTTCCATAATTAGAAACTTTTGTAAATGACGGTTAGTTCGGAAATCGCGTAGAAAGTTGAAAAAAAATCAACGTAAGTCTTTCGGTTTTTGGTCCGGAAGTAACCCGAATGTGAGGTATAGTTTAATAATGATATAAGTTATAAAATAAGGTTAAACCCCAGATTCTTATGTGCTTTGGGCTTGGTTTGGGCAGCCAAAAGAAAAGGAAGGAAGAAAATAACCAAAAAGCCCAAAAACAGACCCAATGGACTTGTAATGGGATTAAGGGGCCTTTAGGACTTAACCAAACCCACCTCATAACCAAAATAACCAGATTTTTCACCCCCATAACATCTCATATTTGAATTTTAACAATGGTGGCCAATTAGGGTTTCAAGATAAAGATCTTCCATTATTTTTAAGGTAAAATCTTCAATCCCTTTTTATTTAAATTGTTTTTATGCATTTATAAATCAATACATGATGGATCTATGATTATGTCTAAATTAGAATCTGAGTTTTAACGATATAATAATAATTGGATTATTTAGGGTTTATAATTAAACAAGGTATGGGTAATTAATTAGACTAATTATGTTAAATTCGTTTTTTAAAAAACTAGGTAGAATTTTAGGTCAATTGTTTTGATCATATCTAGAGTTTTACAAACTCTTATTTTACGATCCAAATATCCCTGGAAAAGTAATTGAGTTGGCTTTCAAATGCAAGAAACGAGAACTAAATTGGAGGTCGGTAAGTGGGTCAAAAACAGGTTACAACAGTCGGAGGTTAAAACAGTTTTGAAATCAGTCGTGTTTAATTTAATGATTTAAGGTGATTGGGGTACTTAAGAGTACACTTGAGCCCTATAATGAGCATGGTAGTTGGTTTATATATTAATTAAGAGACCTGAAGGGTGGCTAAGCAAATGGGTTAGGGTAAGACCCCCTAATGATAACAAACTTTTTTTTTGTGGGTCTTATCTAAAATATATTGGTTTAAACTTGTACAAATGGTTTTTAAAGTAGTACATTATAATTTTTTAACAAGTCGTACATCTTCACCCAAACCAAAACAATTTCAACCTTCTAAAATCTAAACCATAAAACCTTACCTTCCATCCCATTTACTTCCCTTTATTCTCTCACTTAAAAAACACACACTTACATAAACACACATGCTAGACTTTCTCTCACTACATCTTGCATCCCATATTCCCATACAAAATGAAAACAAACACTACACTCATCTGAAAAACATTCTAATCTAGCACAATCCTCATTACCAAAACTCGGACCACCAAAAAATCTACCACTTCGGACCTCACCATTGTCGTACCATCGTTCGACTTCACCATAGCCGGACGTAGCCACCAATGTTTGAACAGATCTATGAGTATTAATCAATATCTGAAAGTTTTATAGTTAGATCTTTAAACTTTATTTCCAGATCTAATGTTTTTTCTTTTCTAAATATAGCCGCTAAATTTGGCGCATGGCCGCCGACACTGACGACGGTATTTCACCGGAAAAGGGTAGCCAATGCCGTCAAACAGCCTTTGTTGTCAGAATACGTATGGTAATACAAATCTATCTATATTCTTGTAGTAGATCAAGAGGTTTAAGGATCTTTTATAAATTTAAAGGTTATATAATATATTTATTTATTTTTTTAGTTGCACCCCCGATGAAATTGCTGCAGCCGATGCAATTTGTGATCTAGCCGCCGGAACCTGCTATTATGTGCTATATGTCGGTAAATATTGCTACATGTTTATAGTTTTTTGTTGTGTGTAAATTGTTGAAAATATTACTCCTATATAAATTTCGGGTAGATTTGTTTGCCAAATTATTTATAAATCTAGGGGTTTATAACAATTTTGGTATTCTTTTTTACAGCCACTGGTGCCCGCCGCCTTGAACTTTGTGGCGAAAAAGACGTTGTCTTCGACGTCATGTTTTTATGTTTTGTAAGTTTTATTTTCTATATATATTTATATTTTGTATGTTATCTATTATTTATAGATCTAGATTTTCATAATTTTTTTTTGCTTTAACGTTGATATGTTTTTCTAGGTCCGTTGCTAGAACCATCGTCTCCGTCGCCAGGACATTATGCGACGTCAGGACATTATCCGACGTCGATGGAATCTTTCCAACTTGCGTGAATCTTCGTCAAATGCCGATGTTGTAAACAAAAAGTAGCTTTAGTCACTGAAAAATGTGTTAGTAAATTGTTTATTTATGAACTTTGTTTTAGTTTGTAAATTCTATTTGTAAAGTGTGGTATATATTTATTATGTAAATTATTGGTAAATAATGTTAATGAAAAATTATTTTATCGGTAAACATTATAAATTTATACTGTTATAAATTTTTGAATGTGTAAATGGTTAGTGAATCTTTTCTATTTGTAAATTAATTCTATAAATTGTTAACTGTTAAAACAAAATTTGTTGTAACTTGAAATTAAGATTTTTTCCGTAACTTTTAAAGTTAAAAAGTAGTGTAAATTGGAAAGTTTTTTAAAATTTGAAAAGCTTTGATGCAATCTTCAAATTTTAATTTTTAGATGAAAACTAAAAATTTTGAAATTTAAATTTTTAAAAAGTAATTTTTAAAGGTTTTGAAATTTGTAATGACCAAAATACAATCTCAAGATAAAAAGTGAAGTCAAACATAAAAATTTGGAATGACCAAAATACAGTCCCAAGATAAAAAGTAAACCTAAAATATGATGATGGATAAGATTGAATAAGATAACCATTTTTTTTGGCATAATTTCGAAGCATGGGTTTGTAAGATGTGTCTAACTAAGAACCTGATTATAATTTCAAAATTTGTTACTAAACATACAGTTGTTATTTTGCATTGTAAGTTTATGTGAATTTGTTTCATCCTAAAGAGTTTAAAAATTTATGTTGATTGTTCAAAAATTTCATTCCATTTGAAATTGTAAGAAAAATTTGACATCAACTTTTTTGCTATTAAAGTTCTTGAATTAAGATATGTGAATAGTACAGTATTGTGCAAGGGAGGTGCCATCAAAGCCATATGAGCGTTTGTTTTTTAAGTATTGATTGAGACAATACAAGATGTTATCACTATAGATTTCCTGGGGAAGAAAAGGTTTATTATAGTTTTGATGAAGCGGAAGACGACCCACAAAACTTCTATCCTTTTGAATTCTTAAACTCTCTCAACGTGAGCGGATTGCCACCACATTACTTGCGTTTGAAAATTGGATGCCCGATTATCCTTTTAAGGAATCTCAATCCGGCAAATAGATTATATAATGGTACGAGGTTGATATGCAAACGCTTTGATCCTAATGTTATCGATGCTGAAATTGTTGTCGGGCAGCATGCTGGAGTTAGAGTGCTCTTGCCAAGAATTCCTCTAGCTCCATCAAAAGAAGATATGTTCCTTTTCAAGCTAAAGAGGACGCAATTTCCTGTCTGCCTTTCCTTTGCGATGACAATCAATAAAGCTCAAGGGCAAACAATTCCAAATGTGGGTGTCTATTTGCTTGACTCTGTTTTCTCCCATGGCCAACTTTATGTAGCATTGTCTAGAGGGATATCACGATCAACAACCAAAGTTTTAGTGAAGCCAGTTAAGCAGTTTGCCGAAAAAGGAGTGTACACCTCAAATGTTGTATACCAAGAAGTTTTGCGCGATGATTAACGGTCGTTACATTTGATCACTTGTTGTTTGACGTTTAGTTTTAATAACTGTTTTTTAATATGTTGTTTTGTATTAGATATTTTATTTAAAACTGAATTATCACATGCTACCACATTTTGCAATTATACTTGGATCTTACCACGATATAATGTTTCATTAATTATCTGCCGCTAGGCAATTCCGCCGCTATGCGCGGGTACTCGTCTAGTAATTATAATGTCTATATTTATATCCACGTGATTTCTTGAACATTTAATTTTCTTTACATTATAAACACTTTTTTATTTATGTCTTATATATGTTAGACAAGTGACACAAACATAGTTCTTAATATCATCTTTATAAATACATATATTTCACATTACAAGATATATATTCGTAAAATTATTTTTTGTTAACATATAGGAAAGTATGTTTAAAGTTTTACATGACGCTCTTTAAAAAAAAAAACTCATTTTCTTATTTGGAGGTTTATCTCGTTACATATAAGTATAACTTTACTAACTAACGTCCTTTATGGATTAATATCGTGTTAATATTTTAAAATTTTAATAATTTGTTCGGTTGATTTTTTTTTATCATTTTTTTAAAATTATACGAACCCAACATATTTTCATTATTAGCAATATTATGAAAACCACAAAACTTAAATTATTTTTGACCAAATTTTTTTTGCAAAATACCCGTCTTGCAAAACGAAAATACCTACTAATTAATTAGTATTATACATAATATTGTCTATATTTATATCCACGTGATTTCTTGAACATTTACTTTTCTTTACATTATAAACACTTCTTTATTTATGTCTTATATATGTTAGACAAGTGACACAAACATAGTTCTTAATATCATCTTTATAAATACATATATTTCACATTACAAGATATATATTCGTAAAATTATTTTTTGTTAACATATAGGAAAGTATGTTTAAAGTTTTATTTTACGCTCTTTAAAAGAAAACTCATTTTCTTATTTGGAGGTTTATCTCGTTACATATAAGTATAACTTTACTAACTAACGTCCCTTTATGGATTAATATCGTGTTAATATTTTAAAATTCTAATAATTTATTAGGTTGATTTTTTTTTTATCATTTTCTTAAAATTATACGAACCAAATATATTTTTATTATTAGCAATATTATGAAAAACACAAAACTTAAATTATTTTTTGCAAAATACCCAGTCGTTGCAAAAAGAAAATACCTACTAATTAATTAGTAATGTATTATACATAATATTGTTCATGGAAACACGCCATTAAACAATAATATCACTCATAGAGGTCTTGTTAAAAAAAAGACTACTCATAGAGGTCCCCTTAATCAACTCGGGATATATATTCGTAAGATTATTTTTTGTTAACATATAGGAAAGTATGTTTAAAGTTTTACATGACGCTCTTTAAAAAAAAAAACTCATTTTCTTATTTGGAGGTTTATCTCGTTACATATAAGTATAACTTTACTAACTAACGTCCCTTTATGGATTAATATCGTGTTAGTATTTTAAAATTTTAATAATTTGTTCGGTTGATTTTTTTTTATCATTTTCTTAAAATTATACGAACCAAATATATTTTAATTATTAGCAATATTATGAAAAACACAAAACTTAAATTATTTTTTGCAAAATACCCAGTCGTTGCAAAACGAAAATACCTACTAATTAATTAGTAATGTATTATACATAATATTGTTCATGGAAACACGCCATTAAACAATAATATCACTCATAGAGGTCTTGTTAAAAAAAAAAAGACTACTCATAGAGGTCCCCTTAATCAACTCGGGATATATATTCGTAAAATTATTTTTTGTTAACATATAGGAAAGTATGTTTAAAGTTTTACATGACGCTCTTTAAAAAAGAAAAAAACTCATTTTCTTATTTGGAGGTTTATCTCGTTACATATAAGTATAACTTTACTAACTAACGTCCCTTTATGGATTAATATCGTGTTAATATTTTAAAATTTTAATAATTTGTTCGGTTGATTTTTTTTTATCATTTTCTTAAAATTATACGAACCAAATATATTTTTATTATTAGCAATATTATGAAAAACACAAAACTTAAATTATTTTTTGCAAAATACCCCGTCGTTGCAAAACGAAAATACCTACTAATTAATTAGTAATGTATTATACATAATATTGTTCATGGAAACGCGCCATTAAACAATAATATCACTCATAGAGGTCTTGTTAAAAAAAAAAAAGACTACTCATAGAGGTCCCCTTAATCAACTCGGGATATACACCCCACGTGGATCGTCTAACGTAATTAAGATTTCCACTCATCATGAAAACGATAGGCGCTTAAAGTCTCATTAATAATTAAGACATGATTAGGTGGTAATAGGCAGCAATCCCGAAATTTAAGGAATCGCAGTATTAATATCGTACGTATTCAGCAAATATACATAAGGTTTCACATAACGTGAGGCGCGGCGTAATGACATAGTCAATCTTTAAATTTTTGTGTAAAATGTTTTGACACGACATTTTTAATGCGTGGCATAAGACGAAAATATATATTTATAGATTTTTAGTTTTATGTCATACTTTATAGTGATAAGAGTTATAAACATGGGCGGAACTATTTGAAATGTTCGGGGGGCGGCGCCCCCATGGTTCGCTAAAATTAAATCAAATTTTAATGTAAAAAAAAAAAATTAGGACCATGTTATTAAAATGTCCCCCATTGTAGACTCGAATTGCCCTCCACTCGGAAATAAAATAAGGTAAAAACCTTCAAATTGCCCCCAAAAGAAAAAAATAATGTAAAAACCTTATATTTGTATCTTTATTTTGGTGTAAACAACGACTTGTATCTAAAAATTTGTTTTTGCCCCCACTACATCAACTTCCTGGTTCCGCCACTGGTTATAAATATAGAAAATCTAATCTCAAATTAAAAATATTAATAAATGCAAGCTAAAATTATAAATATTTTAAAAAATTTCAAAGCTTTTTAAAAAACTCGCGCTTTTACCCGTCTTTACTCGCCTTTTCATGCCTTATCCCACGCCACGCATAAAGCTCACGCCAAAGAATATTTTTTAACGTGGAAGCCACGCTTCACACCTTAACGCCGTAAAAACGCGTCTTTTAAAACCTTGCTTATACATGTTGTAAATTATTCAAAAACTCAATATAATTACGACTATAAACACACATTGATAATCTGTATTTTTTAGCACGTTTGCTTCCACGGTAACAAAAATATCAAAACATCTTTTAAAATACAGTGCTTGCTTTAATTATGACGTTCGCAAAAAGAAGTATCTCCATTCGTGAAAGTTAATAATTGATTGTTGTGGCACGCTATACGTATAGGATCCCTAAACAATTTAAAGTTGAGTGCATTTGACATCATTTGTATCATTGCATGTAATTTACTAAGGTACTCAAAATTATCGATGCACGTAGACCAGTCACCATATATTATGTTTCGGTCACAAATGAGGTTTTGCCAGATGAAACTGCTGAGTTCGACATAGGCTGTTGTTGAAAAAGAAAAAGAAAAAAAAAAAAATAATGATCCCATATTAGGGTCACATGCAAATGAACATAGTTACGACCAAAACAGAATGACCCACCCACGTTACTCCTTTGTGTTAACAGTAACACGTTAGACCGGTTGTACTATTCAGTCTCCGTCACTTCTGTTAAAACTTGAGGTTAGGGTGTGAACTTGAATCAAGTATTTTGATGCTAGTACGAAAATTTTTAGTGAGATAATTTAAGAAACACATTTTGATCTTAGGCAAAAGAAACCAAAGCAAAACGGAGAGAATTGTGTGTTTTTGTATATTCAGTAAAACCCAGGATTATCTATTTAATAAACATAAAAGTTATGATAATTTGATACAAATCTTTCGGGTAGAAAAGACACGACAAGAGATTTTTTTTTAACTTGATAGATTACGTTAATAACAATAACATAAATATTTATAAAACCTAACAAAACAACCTTAAATCATAAAATAGATATTACTAGCTCGTGCGGGCCACCCATATAAAGTTTCGTGTATCATTTCTCACTCCTTCGAAACCACCTTACCCTCAAGGTAAGGTATTGAAAAACAATCTGGATTCCAGGATAGTTCTCCAACGTTTGTTCTCGGACACAAATAGTTCTCTAACATATTTTATTCTCCAGGACACAAATTGTTCTCCAACCCAGTTTGTTCTCCAACCTAGATAGTTCTTCAACCTAGTTGTTCTCCAACCCATTTGTTCTTCATCTCAGTTGTTCTCTTACCCAGTTGTTCTACAGGCTAGTTTTGTTCTCCAACCCAAATAGAACTGGAGCACTCTTGATTTCGAGATCTCATATCCTAATCCTACCGCAATCCCGTCTCGCACTCCTATAGTTCTCATGTATTCTTCTACTGCGAGGAACACCCTTTTTTCTCCTTCTGCTCGGGGCGTAATACTCCCCACTCCTTCAAAATTCACATTGCCCTCGAAGTAATACGTATAATATGTCGATTCAATGTTTGGTATCCATTCTCGTATGGCTTTTTTGTACGGCCAATCCATTCCAACTTGAACAAAATTATGGATGACCCCATAATCCATAAGCTCATGGTCAACATTGATACCAATTCTTTTACATAGTTAACGAACTTGCGAACTTCCATGATTCACAAATGAATTGAATATATGACTAATCCCATTGTCCTCTAATTCATCAATTACATTCAAATTTATTTCAGCCAAAAGATCATAAAAACCACCACCTCGGACATCTTTATTTTCTAAAAGTTCCCCTAACTCGCTAAAACTTTCATGCTTTCCACATTACTCTCACCAATATCGAAAAAATCGTATGTCACTATTAACCTCATCAACACCAATATATTCATTATCATCTAAGGACTCTTTCATCCCAGCGAGACTTCTTCACTTGGCCACGATAGAACGGTATCTAGTTTCTCTTCAATGTTCAGCTCTTTCCCTGCAATTACCTCAAAACGTGCCTCCATTATACATGCTAAAGAAAAAGCTTCTCCTAAAGTTAGAGGTGTTGACCTTAAGAGTGCACATTGTAAAAGCGGTTTAAGTCCACAGATATAAAAATATGTAAGTAAATCTTTAGAGATCCATGTTACCCCATTTGCGAGTATCATAAAATCACTTTCATTTTTGGCCACCGTACACTTATGCAAAAGCTTGGATAGTGCGTCCCGATCACCGGTGCCCGATGCCATAAACAATAACACGGAAAAAATACTGATGAATATACCCGAGGAACAGTAACAGTACCGATGAACAGTGTCGCGTAAACATTACATGCGATGAACAGTCCCACAATGAACAATAATTTTTTTTTATTGGGACCTTAAATTCATAGCCCTCTCAACGAAAGTACCAATTGATATGACTCTCTTGGATAGTATCGGGATAAGGCACTACTTTTAGCGGATGCTTGCTCCTTAAGAAGTAGAGAAGAGAAGATTAGAGATTTATTTATCTTTAAACTTGATTGATTATATTAATAACAATGACATGGTATTTATAAAACCTAATGATAAAACTCTAAATCATACGATAAATAGTAATGGCTCATTTGACCCGATCCACACAAAGCCCACCGAATCATAGTTTAGTCGGTTAAAGTCGGTTGATTCAGTTAAATCCGAATAGTCATAACCTTTGTTGAATGGTTTTTGCGGGAAAATCTTGCAAGTCCTTTAATAACGATTCACAAAAATCGTTTAGGTTTTGGGGGTGCTACCCCCAAACCCTACGATGAGAGACCTTTAACCCAAACAAGTGCGCTGCCTCTTAATCCCCGCATATTTGTCACGATTAAAAATATATTAACTCAAAAGGTGTGCACTCCACACTTTCTTACTCGTTTCCAAACCTAACAAGGAATCCCATTCGACTCCAATAAATCGCATTTACCTAAAATAGTTATCGACATAAAAATCACTAACTAACTTCAATGTTCACCTCCTGAAAAGAGAGGGCTTTACCGGTTTTGAGTCTGTGTGGTGGTGGACTCAAACCCCGTGGATTAGTCGGCCAATGTGTCAGAAATCACGGTTACCAAAAAAAAACTTCAACGTTCACATAACCCTGAATCACTCATCACTCACATCTACGTAATCCTCACTCACCATACATCTATACCTCAGTTAAACACCTACTAGACACATTAAAACACTATTCCACACTGCCTTATGGTTCGATCGTGATCATCACATGACATACTCTCTTCTGATCGTCACACATGAGGAGTATGTCTCACACTACTCAAGCGTGAGGGGGTGCCTTCACATAGCTCTCGTGCACCTGCATTAACTTGGTGCAACGGGAAACTCCAATGAGAGGTTGCAATACATCTTGACATATTGACATCTAACTAATTAGTCAGAACTAGTATTATGTCCTCCATCATAAGTGTATATTTTGACTTTTTTGGTTTTTTTACTTAGTTTTTTACCATAATATATATATATATATATATATATATATATATATATATATATATATATATATATATATATATATATATATATATATATATATATATATATATATTGTATTATATATACAAATTATATAAATGATTTGAGTTTTAAATGAAATTTCATTAATATAATTTTTATCAAGCATTACATAAAAGAATAATACTTATGGTCAAAATTAAAAAAAAAAGACGCAAAAAATTGAAATAAACACTTATTTAAGGACGAAATGAGTACTTGATAATTAAATTTACGTCTAAAGACTAAAACTATAGCACTACTATTATGGCAGTTGATATTTTGTATTTGTTTACCACCATTTACTTACATTAAAGTTGTAGAACAAATTTCATTTTGTTGTTGACATTGCGAAATAGTAGAGTATTATTTTGGTGAGTTTTCATATGAAAGTGATGTATGAGCCGATTATAACGCCGGTAACGTACCAAACGCACATGCACAAATCGACTCGTCTACAAAAACAATTTGTGTTCTACCAAAAAGACCAAAACAGTTAGACACAGCCAAAATCTGTCTACTTTTCAATGTTGGTATCCTTTCGTTTCATGTAATTTATTTTCATACAGTGGCAGGCACAGGGGCGTACTCACATGGGAGCTGGGTGTAGCACGTGATACACTCGATTTTAGGTCACGAATGATAAACTTATTATAAAATAGATTTTTTCTTGATATGTGCAACACTCATTTTTAGATAATCTGAGACAAGTTTAGTAGTAATAATCACATAAAAAAATTTGTGCAACACCTTATAATAAATCTTGGGTTCGCCTCTAGGCAAGTGGCAGCTACCATAACTTAATAATATTATATTTGCACTTTCGTAATATCATCTTTTACAAAATAACACTAACATTACATAACATCACTCGTATCATAACATCAAATAACACCACTATTTTTTCAGCCAACCTTATTATTTTTCATAAAAATCTCTTAAACAAATTTCATTCATTAAATTTTAACATATTACAATAATTAAATAAAAATACATTACGAGATATAAATAAAATACATTGTGAAAATAAAAGAATATAATATAAAAAGCATACGTCCCGACGACTAAATTTATTCTTCGTCTTCGTTTTCATTTTCGTATTCTCACCAAATATGGTCCATTAGATTTTGTTGAAGACTAAGATGTGTGTTTCTGTCCCGTTATTCTCTTGCTTTCCAGTGATGAATTTCACATCTTTCGACTCAAGTACGTTGCATATTTCGACCTGCTGAAACAAACACATTATTCAAGTCCAAAACCACCATTTGTTGATCTTCTAAAATCATGTTATGCATTATGATGTAAGAATACATGATTCGTCGGTATACACGAGCCAGTTGTTGGATAATTCTCCAATGTTCTTTGAGAACAACAAAAGCATGTTTGATATCCTTTCATGCACCTTCTTGAAATTTTTAAACTAACTAAGTTTCGGGACACTTGCCCAAGTAATGGATTTCATGAAACTTGCACACTATCATTATCCGCTCTCGCTACCACAAAAAACGCATGCTAAAACCACAAATCCTGTGAAGACACCGCGTCAAGCATTATAGTAGGGTACTTTTTATCACCCATATCGTATTGTCCCTATCATGATATCAACATTATAGTTGGGTACTTTTTATCACCCTCACCGTATTGTCCGTGTCATGACATCGAGCAATTTTTTCATTCTCAATGCATACAATCAATGCTATCAAGCATTCCCGGAAACCATGAACAGTTTCATGTTTTTCGTATATTTTTTAACGTCTTTCAACGTTGGCTTTCTTAAATACTTCTCATTATACAAGTCAATTATGCGTATATTAAAGAAAAAGAGACATTTATGTGCAATATTCTCACTCATTTGCAAATATTCAACAACATTGGCGGTGTTATCGTATGCCCATCGGCGTATGGCGGTCGTGTATTTCATAATAACACTTAGACTCATTCGACCGTAGCATCAGACCGAATTCTAAAGAAATTAAAAAGCATTAGAAGCGGATCTGCCTCGTAAGATTGAATGTCATCGATAATTTTAAAAAACATGTTAGACTCATACGATATCTTCGAAGAAAATAGTATAACAAATACTTTCATCAAGCGTTTTTCAGTTCCCTCATGGTTACGGTGTATCAGGTTACGAGTGAGTCGAGGCAGATTTTCTTGTTGTAGCAACCATTCATTATTTTTTTTACGATGAATAACATTAAAAAAATCTTAAGCAAGAAGCTAGAAGAGGAATTACAAAGGGTTCATTAACCAAGAATTCCAACTTTGAACTTTACGAACTCTACATGTAAGCTAAGAAAAAAAAATATACGAATAGTATCAAACAAATTACTTTTCCTTGTAGGATGGGAGTTAAAACTGATACTATTCCGATACCGCCACAAGATCCATAGAGCCGCCACGGAAATAACATGAACACGATCTTTACATCCTTAGATGCTCCCCAATCGTCAAGCCGAAAAAGACAATCAGAACACGATACAAAAATAGGCATAGAAACATCATTCCAAACACAAATAAGCTACCATAGGCTAGAAGTCGTATCACACCCATAGAAAATGTGATCATTCGACTCCATACCTACATTGCAAGAGGGGCATGTAATAGACTGAACATCTAAACCCCGGAAAGATAAATTTAAATAATTCGGTAATTTATCAAAGATAAGAAGCCAAATGAAAATATTTACCTTATTGGGTAAAATATTAGACCAGCCTGTACTTGGACTTCGAGAAGGAAGAATACAATTATCCACATGTAAGCGAGTAACATTCACGGAGAACTCGCCAGTTTCAGCACCATTCCAATGCCAAGAACCTTGAGCTAATTCACATGAACATGGCCAATTTCCGTCTTCAGAAACTCCAAAGATTCTTCATTCCTACTTCCTACCCGTTGCCTTTTCCAATTCCATATCCACGTATTACCATTAGATAACCGACCAGCTATCATGCAATTTGGATTTACATCTAAATGAAATAACCGATTATATCTCGTACTCAAAGGCCTATTACCAGTCCAATTATCCTTCCAATAACAAATAGACGAACCGCTACCCACCTTATGACGTAACGCGTGTAACGGGATAATATATTTGGAATGTAACATAGAAACCAAATACATAATATTTTCCCACGCACCAGAAACTTTACACCCTTTAAATTTCATACCAGTATCATCTTCATGAATAACTTTCACAAGACGGACCCAAAGAGAATTTGAGGTGGTAACCAACCTCTATCTCCATTTCTGAAGAAGTGAAAGATTAAAAGCTTTCAAACTCCCACTAACCAATCCGCCTTTATCACGAGACGCCAAATATTGTACCATTTTATCCAATCCATCTACTTATTCTCATCGCTAACGCCCTAGAAAATGAAACCCGAAGGGATTCAAGCTTTTTGATAACAGATTCTGGGCATTTGAAAAATGAAAGATAATAAATACCGAGACTCCAGAGCACTGCTTTAACTAAAGTGAAACACCCTCCGATAGACAACATATTCGCCTTCCAAGTAGAAAGCTTGCGACGAAAACGATCAATCATAAATTGCCAATTTATAGTCATGTTCATATTAGATTCAATAGGTAATCCGAGATAGACAAATGGCAAAGAACCTGAAGCACAACCAGTTACATGTGCCATGTCTTTGATTTCTTCAGAAGAAAATCCCATCCCATATATATTTGATTTTGATATATTGATCTTGAGGCCCGAGGCAAGATACAAAACATGCATCATGCGAATAATATTGTCCGACTATTCCACTCTGAAACAATAACAACATCGTCCACATAAAATAAGTGGGATATGTTCCAGTTCGTATCTCCCACTTTTGTACCATGAATGAGACCAGAACCAACAACATCTTTTTAAGCAATATTAAGGACTTCCATAACAACAAGGAACAAGAATGGGCTTAAGGGTTCACCATGACGAAGACCTCGATTAATCGAAAATTCAGTCGAGGGACTCCCATTGACAAGAACAGACGACCTCGATGTTTGTAAACATAGTTGAATCGAACGTCTCCATTTTGATCCAAAACCAAGCGCCAATAACATGTGATCAAGGAACTTCCAAATTACGGTGTCATAAGCCTTTTCAAAGTCGACCTTAAACATCATATGTTTTTTATTTCGTTTTTTATACCATGCCATTAATTCACTAAGCATAAGAGGTCCATCAAGAATTTGTCTGCGAGAACTAAAGGCTGATTGCTCGGGGCTCACAACTTTATCAATAACTTTTGCTAACCGATTGGCTAAAATATTCGTTATTATTTTATAAAGCATACCGATTAAGGATATAAGACGAAAATACTTAATATGAATTGGATTAGCCACCTTCAGAATAAGAGGGTAACGAATGATGAATTTTCACCTTTTGGCATGACGAAATGATCAGAGAAATTCCGCACAGCAACTTCAACATCGGGTTTAAATAACTACCAATACGATTTGATGAAAATAAAAGTAAAGCCATCTGTCCCAGCGCTTTTTGGCTACCGCAATCCCAAACAGGTGCTTTTATCTCTTTATGAGAGACCGGAGTTTCTAAAGCATCACTTTCTTGCATATCTAATTGTACTTGTGGAGTAACAGTAGCTAGATTCACCAAAGCATCACGAGCTTCAAATTTTTCTTTAAAAGAAATTAAAAAACGCCAAGTTCACCCGATAAGGATTTGTAACCCAGTCACCATCAATCATTATACCTTTCACCATCTGTTGCTTGCTTTTAGTTTCAGCATCCCGTGATTTTTTTGAACTTTCATCTCCCTCGACGTCCCACTTGATTCTTGCCTTTTAAACCATATCCATATCTTCCAAGTTTGTAATGTTATCAGATTCATGTAGCAAATCAAAGCGTTCTTTTTCTCTGATTCTGAAGCTATACACTTGTCAATATTTTCGTCAACTTCCATAATCCGCAATATCAACTCCTGTTTACGAGTGATGTCAGCATTTTTTACCATGTTATGCCAAGCCTTTATTTTGTGTTTGAACACCTTTAGTTTTTCAGGAAAGTTCATACGACCATTCCCACACTCATCATACACAGATTTTGTACTTCTTCAAAACCATCCTTTTCAACCATGAATGAAAAAAATGAATCAAGCCATAATCATTTTTCTCATCGTGAAGCATCAAAGGAATATGATCCGACCGTCCACTGGGAAAGATTGTAATCTTTAAATCTGGAATAGCGTCGATGACCGAATTTGATACTAAGAACCGATCAAGTTAACTCATCTTGGTGCCCTCCTTGTTCATCCACGTGAAAGAACGCCCTCCCAAAGGAAGATCAAGTAAACATGCATTGTCAATAAGTTGTTATACGTTTCGGCTTCTTCATTATAATATCAACGTCGCCAGTAAATATACTTGTACGCTCGCATTATAATATTAACGTTGGTTCCTACGTCTATATCAAAAGCGAAAGGTTCATAATTTTGATTTGGATCCGTTTGTGAGAATGTGTTGTAAGTAAGTTGTGTGAAAAATATAATATGATAATGAGACATTTATATAGATATTTGTGGGTTTGAAAAGTTTTTATTTTATTTTGAATACTAGCCATTACAGAGGATTTTGAATATTTCAATTTTAAAAGGTATTTTTAAAAAAGCCGTTAGAGGGAAACAAATTTTTTTAAAACCCTATCAACGCCTCCTGGTGGGTTAACGGGAGAGAGAAAGGCGTTGTTTTTGTTTAGGGGCGATGGTACCATAACGCATGGACACGTCGGCATAACGTCGATCCGAGATTATGGTACCCTAAACTCTAATCATACACAAAACGTGTACGCGCACTTAGCAACATAATTGCTTAGCGACAAATGGTTGACGATATACTAATTGACTCGATGGTCGAACCGGTAATCAGATAACTCGACCGGTTTGACTCGATGTTGATTCGGTGACTTGACTGAGTTAACTCGGTGATCGAATGATCCGATAACTCGACCTGGGTTTAACTTCGTAGTTGAACACGTGATCAGATGACTCGTGAGCTGACCCGATGATCAAACATATAACCCGATGATCAATACAATTGTTTTCTATCATATCATTGTATGCATTTAAACATAATTGAGTCCTTTCCGGTATTTTATTTATGGTATTCAACATTTTCATAATTAATTCTTTTATATAATTAGTTTATTTTTATAATTAATTCATTCAAAGAATTTTATCTTTTAAACATTATAAATTTCCGAAATTAGCAATTTTGAAAATTTCAACAATTTCAATATATAAATAGCTCTGTTTATATATGAGTATTGATATCTTTCATATGTTTCACTCATCATATATACTAGGTAAGGTGCCCGCGCTTCGCCGCGGCAAGTTTATTTTCGGTGTTTGTATGGGAAAATCTAAAAACATATGATAAAAAATGTGGAAACCTTGGTTTCCTGGATCTTTTAGCTACTAGGAATGCATCATGTTCATATGATTAGATAATCAAAGCGAAATTAGAACACAACACATTAACAAGGTGTTTAGGCACAAAACACATGAATTACTCTAACGGATTGTTCATTATATTAATAACAAACAATCACTAGGTGTGTGTACATTGAATCCCACACCTAGTCGACACACGCTTTAGGTTTACATTGTATATGAAAGTTATGAATAACCCTAATACCCTTGGTTCCTTTTATAGTGTAAGGAATAGGGTTTACAAGAGATAAGAATGAATAAACATGTAAATCTTGTATTCATAAACTAATACAGAATATATTCTGCATACTTATCTAAATAGAAGCTTCCAACAACACTTGTCTATGTTTCTGTCAATGCTTGGATTGCATGTGACAATGCTTGGATTGCACATGACAATGCTTGTCAATGTTGACTTCTGTCAACGCCCGATTTGCTCTTGACAACGCCTGATTTGCTCTTGACAACTCTTAGACAAATGCCTTCATATTTTCTTCGTTTTTGAGTTTCTGCCACATCAACTTTTTGACCCAACAATCTTCCCCTAGTTGATGTCGGCAAAACTCTTTGTGTATCTCTTGTAAGTTGTACATCATTTTCAAATTGCTTCCCCTCAATTGTAGCGTGTATGTCGTCCCTTTTTTGTCACATCAACAAGGAAGTAAACAATGTATGCAATCTTGAAGATTCTCCAAACGTAGGCTCTGTATAATGACCTTGAAGAAAAATAAGTATAATAATTTTGATGTAGAAGTAGAATAACCCAAACTTTGTATTTCTTTCACCCAATTGCTCACTAGTTGATAAACTCTTCCCCTAGTTGCGAAACAAATAGAGAAAAATGCAACTCTTTCATTGCAAAAGGGGGCTCAGTTTATTGGTAAGAACGGGAACTGAAACCAACAAAAACCGCATAACTATAAGCCAGCTATTAGCTATAACAATATATTTGGATCCAATGATCAAGGTGTATTTCTCACCTATCAGTTTTTATTACATGGGTACTGGTAACCTTCACGACTATGAGCCAATCGTATGCTATAACAATATATTTAGTCCAATGACAAGGTGTATTGCTCACCACAGTTTTTGTTACATGGGAACTGGTAACCTTCACGACTATGAGCCAGTCGTACGCTGTAACAACATATTTAGTACAGAGACAAGGTGTATTGCTCACCTAAATAAGAAATTTTTTTTTGTGAAAACTAACTTCAACATCAAACTTACCATAAGAATTCTTCCCCTTAATCATATACGACTTTATAAAAAATAATCAAGCCATAAATATCAATGTGATATTCTGTATAAAAACGGAGATCCCATGTACCTTCGTGTGTAAATACCTCCTTTTTGGGTGCCAAAACCGTATCAATTTTTCAAACAACAGCCATTCTTTTGTTATCCGAGAACGCTCATTGTCCAATATCTTAAACACATGTATTGTCCGATATCGGACAAAGCGTATCAACGCTTGAACATGTCGTTCTCGGACAACACGTGTCAACACTTTTTCCAACAGTGTTAACTTTACTCTTGTCAGCGTTGAATTGTACTTTGTCAGCGTCCGTATCTCTCAGTGACTAACTTACTACCTGTCAACGTTTCATCTGTTGACACCAACTCGTATGGCAGAGAATGCATTTTGCACTTATGGATAAATAAATAAATACAGTAGATAAAGAAAACTTACTGTTTTTAAAATTTACTCTTATAAATCCATGTGATTTTCCCCTTCTTTTTAGTTCAACCCCACGTCTAAATTTAATCAAATCCACTATTTTCGTGGGATATCATAACTGTTTCCATACTCTTTCCTTAAATCACGCAAGCATAACCTTTTATCCTTCGACTCTCAATCGACAAATAAAATAGTGCACATCCTTGGCACCAACCAATCATGTGAACCATCACGTGTTGAGCACACCAGACATGAGATCAAACGTGATATCTTGCAATATAAACCTATCACATCTTAGTCAGAACCAATCCAAATCCCCTCCACATCTGGTCCATGCTACTATATGAGAAACCCACGTGATATTAGCTTTTATATTCATCACATCTTTGCTAAAAATAGAACATAACAAATTCACGTCCTCTTCTTCTTTCTGCTGCGACAATAACACGCTTCTTTCTGATTTATATAAATCTCGTCCAAAAATAAGCCATACCCACAAAATCAGTAAAGAAAACGTGAAGAGTGTTGGAGAGATCTGTTGTATCTGATTATAGCGAGGGTTCTTGAAACCCTAGAATGCACATCATTCTACTGCTATAATTCAAACCCTAGAACTAGACAATTTTAAAACAAAACCCTAATTAGGGTTATGAGAAAAACGTACTAGGGTCTGAATCATATGAACCAAATTGTGTTTTAACAGCCACATACCTCAAACCTTTCTGCTATAAGTCGGTTTAGGGTTTAAAGAAAACCCTAATCATGATTTTATGTGAAAGAGCAAACACATTAATACCATAATCAGTGAACTTAGACCTTGAATAACTTCTTTATTAAAGCTCAGATCGAAGATCCCTTCGGTGAGATTCTAGACACAAGTGCCAAGAATCTACAGTTCAAAAATCACGATGATCCAACGGTTAACGAAGGAGAAATC
This sequence comes from Glebionis coronaria, assembly GCA_025667525.1. Classification (NCBI taxonomy): domain Eukaryota; kingdom Viridiplantae; phylum Streptophyta; class Magnoliopsida; order Asterales; family Asteraceae; genus Glebionis; species Glebionis coronaria. Next base: position 90,738,024 of record CM046874.1, on the reverse strand, counting down.
GTGTTTTGAACATGGTTGTTCACAGAAAACTGCATATACTCACTGCTGACTTCGACGCTTAATAACTTTTTCTTGGAGATAAAACTTGACAATACCTCCAGTGGATGTCTAGATATATGTGTATAGAACACATACAAGAAATTTCGTGACGATCCAACTGTTCAATAAAAAGTTATGACCTTCTGAATACTGCTACGCACACAAAAACGTCCAGAAAAACCCTAGACGTATTTTTCTTCTTCTTCACAATAAACAAACACCTTGTTGGTCCTAGCATCACGAGCCACGAGGCTCTGATACCAACTGTGGAAACCTTGGTTTCCTCGATCTTTTAGCTACTACGAATGCATCATGTTCATATGATTAGATAATCAAAGCGGAATTAGAACACAACACATTAACAAGGTGTTTAGGCACAAAACACATGAATTACTCTAATGGATTGTTCATTATATTAATAACAAACAATCACTAGGTGTGTGTATATTGAATCCCACACCTAGTCGACACACGGTTTAGGTTTACATTGTATATGAAAGTTATGAATAAACCTAATACCCTTGGTTCCTTTTATAGTGTAAGGAATAGGGTTTACAAGAGATAAGAATGAATAAACATGTAAATCTTCTATTCAAATAAACTAATACAGAATATATTATGCATACTTATCTAAATAGAAGCTTCCAACAACACTTGTCTATGTTTCTGTCAATGCTTGGATTTCATGTGACAATGCTTGGATTGCACATGACAATGCTTGTCAATGTTGACTTCTGTCAATGCCCGATTTGCTCTTGACAACGCCTGATTTGCTCTTGACAACTCTTAGACAAATGCCTTCATATTTTCTTCGTTTTTGAGTTTCTGCCACATCAACTTTTTGACCCAACAAAAAAACATCGGATCAAAACACAATTATTAAAAGTAGGAAAAGTATCATAATAACCCAGCAAAAGCTATCTAAACGACTTCCCGAAACGATTCGTAAAAATAGAAAAAGAATAACGGTTTCAGAGATTGTCACGTTAAGTACAAAAATCAAACTCCATACAAATTTGTAAGCATACCTCGTAGTTGCTGATAATACCATTGTTACCAGCACCAGATGACTCTGGATGACTCTTCCTTGGAGATGGTTTTTCATGGGTAGGCCACTGCCTGTGCAATTCTAGCATGAACATAAAACGACTCTTCGAGATTTAAATCTGTAACAGAGACCTCTAAAACACCAAATTACACAATAAACTTTGAAGCATTATATTTATGTTAAGTGAACATAGCGTTATCTTTATGTTAAGTGAACACACCAAACCGCTCTACCATTGTCTATTAATCAAACAGTGAATTTAGAATTATACTTCACAGTTTATAATTCTAGGGATATACTTGCAAAAACTTCAAGATAAAATACCCATTACGTTGCTGTATGCTAGAATTACCACAACATAGGATATAAAAGCCAAATTATTAGATTTGTTAATTTAAGTAAAAACAGGCCATCTTTGCACAACATAAAGCAGTAACTATCCCTTAATTCCATATCACTAATACTTATTTTACTTTTTGATATGCTAAACCTAATATTTCAAGGAGACAGATAAATTACAACTAAAAAATGACCCATTATTCTTAATAAGGTCATACGTCGAAAAGAGCGTTTGTTTTTTTGCCTATAAAGGCTCCTTATTAATCCTTTAATAAACTTATTGGTTTTGGGCTTATGTTTCATAAGCTCACTTTTTGTTTCCTGTTTTGAAACCTCTCAGCTTATATAAGTTTAAAATGACATAATAAACTTATATAAACCGGAAATTTTCGAAAAAAATCCATAAAAAGTAAGCTTATAAAATAGACGCCCAAAACCAAAAAGGCATAAGGTGAATAAAAAATTAGATGTAGGTGTGCGTACCTTGCTCCGCTTCTCAATTAACTCCTTTATATCTCAACATTGAGATTTGAACAAATAAATAAAGTACGTTTGAAGATTGGTTGCTGCATTTCAATAGACGGACAAATTGTTAGGCTCACTATTTGACATTATTCAAAAGAATCCGAACAACACTTTCACCGCAGAATGGGTGTTTGGTTCCTTGTTAACAACAGCCAAACACTCCTTTGCAGCAGAATGGGTGTTTGGTTCCTGCTTTAACAGAAGCCAAACATCCCTTCTGCAACAGAAGGGGTGTTTGGTTCCTGATTTAACATCAGCCAAACACCCCCGAAACCATTTTATTAATGTTAACATGCATATTACTTACTCGACGCATGAATGCTTTGCTTCAGGTATTTCTAGGTTTAAATAGCATTGTGTCGCTGGGGTGGCTGCTAGTTGAATATCTCGCACCTATCCAAATATCAAAAATATAAATTAGATCCAACACAAACCTCAACACATGATGGTTTTCCAAACTCTTCAGCTTTAATATTTGAGATGAATCAAACAAATTGTTTTCAACTTATCGAATGTGAAAGCATTATAAACATCAAATAAAGAAAACAGACTAGAAAGTTTATATAACATAAGCAAAAGATCCAACAACTTCAATTCCGGCCTACAAAACAAAAATCAAAGATCGGAATTTAGAAAACAAAAATGATACAAAATCGATCGGGTATGTCGAATAGGAGGATACGGCTACCATGGCTGCAAACTTTGCAAGTATGCCCCGCCAAGATGCACATATTAATAAAAATCTCGATCAAACCCGATTATATATGTGAAATACTATCATCACAGCCTGGCAGAACCGTATCATTACCCGTCCAGTTGTAAGCAATAGGTGCATTCTATTTTCAAACTGTTTAACCATAAGCATAAACCATAAATGTATAATGGGCCGACAACTTCAAAGTAAAGTAAATCAAAAGTTTTACATAACCATTATACTGCTTTATTTTTATGATATGCGACTAAAAGTATGTTCAGATACTGGCTGCAAGCTTTCCATTTTAGGCTCAGATATGGCGTTGCTCAGGGAAAACCAGATAGGTACGCCATGGCTGCAACCTTGACTGGTTGCCTCGCCAAGATGCGCGTTATCTCAGATTTAACCGCACCGTTACAACTCATCATAGCCCAAGTTATTAGAGTCCCGCCAAGTTCTGGGCTATGTTATCTTTACCCATGGCCGTTTAAACTCATCACAGCCTGACATAATTATTGAAGCGTACCATTACTCATCACATCGTTTCACAAAGATTAACGGACACTAAACCAAAAAAAAGTCGAATAGATATGTTGGAAAAAAAGAACCTTTAAACTAGGGATGGCACCGTGGGTAATGGGTACGGGTATCTCAAACCCGTCACCCACCCACGTAAATATTTTCATACCCACCACCCATCCGTTACCCATTAGTGGGTATCATTTGATACCCATACCCATACCCATGGGTATTTGTAACCCGTGGGTAAACCCATGGGTTAATGCAATAAAACAAAATCACACAATCTTATATGAAAAACAATTATGTAAGTGCGTTTCAAGAAACTGAATTAAAGACAATATCAATAAAACAACGAAAATAGAATAAGTGAATAATGATTTAGATGTGTTTGAGGGCTAGAGGTGTGTCGTGTACCTTGTAGAGTGAACAAAATATGCTAGAAGTGTAAAACAGTAGTATCATATATGTATTAGTATGGACGAATTGATGTTTTGTAGCACAAGAAGAGACGAACTAGATTATCTATGTATATATATTCGATGATCTGATATTTGATCTTCACTTTTTAGTCTAGCAAATCGAATAGTGTTTTTTAGTTTAATGTGTTTTCTTGACAACGGTAGCAATTATAGTTTATAATAGTCCCACAAGTCACAACTATCTAAGTACAACTATTCAAGAGATATAATGAATTTTATCTTATTTTAAATAGGATTATAAGAACACCCATAATTATATTGATGGATACACATGTGCGTATATGAAATGGGTTTCATAGGTTTGCTCGTGATGGGTATCATGGGTTTACCCATGACGGGTGTAGCATACCCGTCACCCACCCACCACCCATTAATGGGTTTTGATTTATACCCACGACCTACCCGTAGGTGTAAAATGACGAAAATACCCACCCATTTACGTGTAGGTACCCGTGGGTTATGGGTTTTTTCTTACCCGTTGTCATCCCTACTTTAAACCACAAACAACGGCCAACCAAGCCACATACCTCGACCATAAAGCATAAAATTAGGCTACATATAATAGAGAATCACGTTTCCATCGAAACAGTATTCCTCCTCTCATACCCAATAAACTATATTATACTTTCCTCCTTACATAACCTCATTCCTCTCACAAATTTTACACACACACTTCACACACCGTTCATGGCGAACGACATAAATCAAACCAGCAACCTATGCTATCCAACACTTTTGTTTCTTTGTGAGAGTGGGTGATACCCAATAAGCACATGGGTTCTGATAGGTGTGAAAAACACCCATCCTTTTACCACTTATTTCTTGCTAAAATGAGACCAAAACGCGTATTTAATGTCATTTGTTTGGAATTATGCGTGGTTTGTGTGTTTGTTGTGTTTTCAGAGCCAACCGGATAAATATTGAAGAAAACATGGGATTGCACGGGTTTTATCGAAGAAAAAGACGAAAAGACGAAGTCTATAGTCCAAGAGATGCAAAAGATTTGAAGTCAATGGGCCTATGTGAAGATTTATCGAAGAAAAGGACCAAAGATGGAAGATTTACATATGTCGAAGAAACTCAAGTCTATTAAATGAAGAAATTAAAAGACGAGTTGAATTTATTCGTCGACAAATCCTGAATCGAAATAAAAAACGTCAACTTTTCTGAAAAGACGAGAAGACAAAAAGAATGGGAGAAAGCCCACTCACCAACCAAAGAGAAGGCCTATAAATAGACCTTCCCTTCACATTTTTTCAACTAGTTTTCTTTCTGTTATTTTCTTTCCTAGTTCGTAGGAACCAACTCCCTTAAGGAGATTGGTGGTTTTTTATTTTCTTTGATTCCTCCACAATCTTGTAAGTTTAATCTTTCCAATTGTTTGTTTGAATCTTAATCATTAATACAAGTTTCCATTTAATCTTTCTTTCTTCTCTTGTTGATTCAAAGTTCTAAGGTTTTATTTTATTGGTTTTGATCTTCAAAAGTAAGTGGGTTTTGAGTTTTTGTTGATTTGGATTGATGTTTATCATTAGTAGATGATTAGTGGTTAAATTGGTTTAAGTTTTGGTTAAAAACTTGGTGGATTTTGGTTAAATTCGTGGTGTTTGTTATTCCCCTGTTCTTCGTTTCTCGTTACTGTTCCAACCCAGATTCCGAATGAAGGATTTGGGTTAAACATTCCGGATCAACGTTTTGTCTAGATTATTCCGGGTCAAGCAAGTATTCCGAACCAGCATTTTCATTTAGTTATTCCGGATCAGTGTCTTCATTCGGAATAATTAATATTCCGGGTGAAGCATTTATTCCAAATCAACATTTATTCCGGGTCAAGCAAAAGATTCCGGATCAGCAGATCTCATTCAGTTATTCCGAACCAGCAGTTCATCCGGAATAATCAATATTCCGGATGAGTAGGTAAGTTCCGAATCAAAGTTTTGTCAAAAATATTCCGAGCTGGTTTTCTTAAAAGTTCCGAATGAAGCTTTTTTTTGTTGTTTGTTTGAAATGTTCCGAATAAAGAAATGTTCCGAATGAAGCTTTTTGCCAAATATTCCGAATGAGCACTTTTGTAATTTTTATTCCAAACCAAATCAATGTTCCGGATGAAGCTATTGTTCCGAATCAGTAAATATTCCGAATGAGCAGATTCCGAATGAAGGTTATTTTTATTCCGAATGAGTTGATTCCGCATGAAGCACATTATTCCGAATAAATAGATTTGTTCCGGATCAGTGTTTATTCCGAGTCAACCAACATTCCGAACCAAGGAAGTATTCCGCATGAGTGTTACATTCCGAATGAAGGATTTTTCTGCATAGACTTATTATTCCGCATGAATTTTGATTATTCCGAATAAAGGATTATTATTTCGAATCAGCAGTTTCTCCAAGGTATTTTCTTTACTGTTTAATTTTAATTCAAGTTCATTTTCATTAATTGCTTTTAGTTTACTTTTATTACTTCTCGCACTTATCTTTTTAGTAGATATAGATCAAAAGCTCCCCTTTTAGTTAACAAGTACAATAATTCCACTTTGAACCGTGATCGATTCGAGAAGATACCGAGAACGAAACAACGACAAATATAATTGGGTATAGGCAACACAAAGAAAGATCTTGCAACAAACCTTTTTATTAACTAACCAAAAATCAGTTATTAAAATGGCGCCACTGCCGGCTCTTTTCGTAAGGATCAACGGTTTCTTGTGAGAAAAATTAGATTTTGGGATCCGTTCTTTCGGGAACGTTATTTTCAAGCACAAAAATTTTCAAAAACCCATAAAAATATAAAAATTTCAAAAATACAAAAAAAATTAAAAAAGCTATAAAAACCAAAAATATTTTCTCTTGCATTTTCTTTTTAGTGTATGTGTACTCGATCAACGTCTTATTCAGAGCCCGAGACTCTCGAAGATTTAGACATGGCCCGTGTACACAACAACAACAATAATAATCCACCTCACCCCAACATGAATAATCCACCCCTACCCGACCTACGAACCATGGAGGAGCTATGCCAACCTACGATGAACGGACGTGGAGGCCCGATTGCACCGATGCAAACCACGGCTCAAGAGTTTTTGTTGAAGCATCACATGATCCAACAAGTGCAAACTAATCCATTTCGCGGAATTCCGGATGATGATGCCAACAAACACCTCGACAAATTCATTACCATCACCCAAAGCATGAAGTCCCCCGGTGTTTCTATGGATGAACTTCGCCTTCAACTATTTCCCCACTCGCTTTCTCACCATGCCAAAAAATGGTTTGACCGTCTCCCAAAGAATTTTATTCATACTTGGGACGACATGACTCAACGCTTTTTGTCGCGCTATTTCCCACCATCCATGGTCACGAGCCTTCGTAACCAAATTAGTGGATTCATGCAAGACAATGATGAATCGCTATTTGATGCTTGGGAACGATACAATGATTTGATCGACCGTTGTCCAAATCACAACATGCTCCCTGTCACTCTCATTGATACTTTCTACAATGGTCTCACTTTTCGTGATCGTGACACGATCAACGCCGCCGCCGGTGGTACCTTTATGAAAAGGAGACCGGAGGAGTGTAGAGAGTTGATTGAAAACATGACTACTCACCACAAGAATTGGGATTCATCCGCATCCTCAAGATCTAATCCGAGAGTCAATGTTTCATCTACTTCTTCCACCACCGACATGTCCGTCATGGAACGTGCTATTCTTGAAATTAACAAAAGTATGCAAATTTTGGCTTTTAACCAAACTCAACAAACTAAAGCCGTTGCTATTTCTTGTGACACATGCGGTGGTCCTCATTCCTACAATGATTGTCCTTCTACTCAAGGCAATTTTTGGGAAAACATTAACGCGGCATACGGTACTTTTCCCACGGGAGGCTATCAAGCTCGTCCTCAAGGAGACCGTAGCTTGCTAAGTTATCGTTCAAACAACTATCTTGCACCACCCGGTTTTACTCCTCCAAACCAAAACCAACAACAAAGCTATAACCGAAATAACCAATCCCAACCTCGTGCTAACAATCAATATCAATCCCAAAGAAACCCATACCCACTTCAAGGAAATTCTCAAGCTTACCAAGCTCCACCTCTCAATCAACCGATGGTATTGAATCACGACGTCGAGACGTTCATGAGGACTAATAGAGAGATGGTGACGAATCTTCAGAGTCAATTCATAAACTTGAAGGGAGAAATGGCGAAACAAGGGAGCGATATTCGAGCCGAGCTAAGGAATGACATGGTGAAACAAAGCAATGATATTCGTACCGACATGAGAGACTCTTTCAGCACTCAAGCGGATAATATACGTGATATGCTCGGTTCGCTCTTCCAAGTTAATCAACCCTCTTCTGCGGGCACTCTTTCGAGTAACACCGTTGGTAATCCAAGAGGGGAGATGAAAGCAATCACCACTCGTAGTGGAAAAGGTTATACGGAACCCGAGCTTCCTACACCTCTACCCGTGATTGTGAACAAGGAAAAAGAGCAACTTTCCTTACCTCCTTTGCCTTCTACCTCCATTCCCCCACCACCCGCGGTTGTGAGTGATCCTACTCCCCTAAAGCCTTCCTCTTCATCCGATATACCTTATCCTTTAAGGTTGAGGAAAGAGAAACAAAAGAGCAAGGATGATATTCAAGTTTCAAACTTTCTCAAAATGTTTAAACAATTGAATTTTAACATCTCCTTTGCCGAGGCTCTCGCTCACATGCCTAAATATGCGAAGATGTTTAAAGATCTTCTTAGTGATAAGAAGAAGCTTCTTGACATTGCTCAGACCCAACTTAATGAGAATTGCTCTGCGGTTCTCTTAAGAAAACTGCCCACCAAACTTGGTGATCCGGGTCGCTTCTTGATTCCTTGCAACTTCCCGGGAGTAGAGAATTGCATGGCCCTAGCCGATCTAGGTGCCAGTATAGACTTAATGCCTTTAAGTGTTTGGAAGCAATTATCTCTCCCCGAGCTAGTCCCCACCAAAATGACTTTGGAATTAGCTAACCGGACGGTTGCTTATCCAGTGGGGATAGCCGAAGACGTCTTCGTTGGCGTTAACAAATTCACCTTCCCGGCGGATTTTGTTGTCGTTGACTATGAGATGGATCCTCGTGTTCCATTAATCGTTGGACGCCCCTTCTTGAGGACCGGTCGCACTCTCATTGATGTAGCCGCAGGCGAAATAATCATGAGAGTTGGTGACGACAAAATTGTCTTCAACATGGGTAAGATTTCTAAGCAACCTTATTCATATGAGAGTGTAAATGCTATTGATGTTCTCGATGAGGCTTGTGAAGAACACTTTCATGATGCTTGCAAAAGTAATCTCTCTTCTCTACCCAATGTTGAGACCGTTGCCTCAATTGCTCCGTCATTAACTCCATTTGGAGAAAGTGACTTGGATGATTTTGAAGCTAGCTTGGGTCCTCTCGATCTTAAGTATGATGATTCTCCCACCGATTGGGATGAAGACATTCGTACAATTGAGAAACTTCTCAATGAAGACCCGTTTTCTCCTCCTTCTCCTAAAGAGGTGACTAATGATGATCCATCGTTAGTTACACCATCTATTCAGGATCCTCCTACTCTTGAGCTTAAGGACCTACCTCCTCATATCGAGTATGTTTTCTTAGAAGGCATTGATCAACTTCCCGTTATCATTGCTAAGGACTTAAAAGCCGATGAGAAAACTCGTCTCATTGAAGTTCTCAAGAAACATAAAAGAGCTATCGCTTGGAAAATCTCCGATATTCGTGGAATTGATCCTCACTTTTGCACACATTAAATTCACATGGAGGACGACTTTAAGCCCACAATTCAAAGCCAACGAAGGGTGAATCCTAAAATCCATGACATTATCAAAAAAGAGGTTATTAAACTTCTTGATGCGGGCATGATTTATCCTATCTCGGATTCACCATGGGTTAGTCCAGTCCATTGTGTGCCTAAGAAAGGCGGAATCACCATTGTGCCCAATCAAAACAACGAGTTGATTCCCACACGTCTCGTTACTGGGTGGAGAGTTTGTATAGACTATCGCAAACTCAATGATGCCACGAGAAAGGATCATTTCCCTCTTCCTTTTATGGACCAAATGCTTGAACGTTTAGCGGGTAATGAATATTACTGCTTTTTAGATGGTTTCTCGGGTTATTTCCAAATACCCATCGATCCCCAAGATCAAGAGAAGACAACATTCACTTGTCCCTATGGCACATTTGCCTACAAAAGAATGCCTTTTGGCTTATGCAATGCCCCCGGGACTTTCCAAAGGTGCATGTTGGCTATTTTTCATGACATGGTTGAGCAAACCATGGAAGTCTTCATGGATGATTTCTCGGTCTTTGGGGATTCCTTCTCTTCTTGCCTTGCCAATTCAGAACGTATGCTTAAGCGGTGCGAAGACACTCGCCATGTTCTAAATTGTGAAAAATGCCATTTTATGGTAAAAGAAGGCATTGTGCTAGGACACAAAATTTCAAAAGCCGGCCTTGAAGTCGACCGTGCTAAAGTGGATGTCATAGCCAAATTGCCTCCACCTTCAACCGTGAAGGGTGTGAGAAGTTTTCTTGGTCATGCGGGCTTCTACCGTCGATTTATCAAAGATTTTTCTAAAATCGCTCACCCGATGACCCACCTCTTGGAAAAAGATACTCCTTTTATCTTTTCTAAAGAGTGTATCGAAGCCTTCAATCTTCTTAAGGATAAGCTAACTAAGGCACCGGTCTTGGTTACCCCTAATTGGGAGCTACCTTTTGAGTTGATGTGCGATGCTAGCGACTTTTCTATTGGAGCGGTTTTGGGCCAAAGAGTGAATAAACACTTCCAACCAATCCATTATGCTAGCAAGACAATGACGGGGGATCAATTGCATTATACGACAACCAAAAAAGAGCTTTTAGCTGTTGTCTATGCTTTTGAAAAATTTCGCCCCTATCTTGTTTTATCCACCACAATCGTATACACGGACCATTCCGCGTTGAAGTACTTGATGACTAAGCACGACTCTAAGCCAAGACTTCTTCGCTGGGTTTTACTCCTTCAAGAATTCAACATTGAAATTCGTGACAAGAAGGGAGCTGAAAACCTAGCGGCGGATCATCTAAGTAGACTTGAGGATCCATATCAAGGGGATTATCCAAACAAAGAGATCAATGACTCTTTTCCCCTTGAGACCTTAATGTCTATAAATCTCAATCTGGATGACACCCCGTGGTTTGCCGACATTGCAAACTACTTAGCGGGTGGTGTTCTCATCAAAGGGTTAACATCCTAATAGAAGAAAAAGTTCTTGAATGATGTTAAGACTTACTTTTAGGATGACCCTTTTCTCTTCAAACAATGCGCTGATTTGATTATTCGTCGATGTGTTGACGGACCGGCAGCTTTCGACATTCTCGAGGCTTGGCACAAAGGACCCACCGGTGGTCACTTTGGTCCTAACTACACCGCCAAAAAAGTGTTTGACTCGGGATTTTATTGGCCCACCATTTATCGTGATGCTCACGAGATGGTTAAACATTGTGATGCTTGCCAAAAACAAGGCAAGATCACACATAAAGATGAGATGCCTCAAAATTTCATACAAGAATGTGAAATCTTTGTTGTATGGGGCATCGACTTTATGGGGCCATTCCCTTCTTCTAAAGGAAACAAATACATCCTTGTCGCCGTTGACTACGTTTCTAAATGGGTTGTAGCTAAAGCTTTACCCACTAACGACGCGAGGGTGGTTTGTAATTTCTTGAAACAACTGTTTGCTCGATTCGGTGTTCCTCGTGCTATAATCAGTGACCGCGGGACTCATTTTTGCAATGCTCAATTTGCAAGAGTCATGGCTAAGTATGGTGTCAATCACCGTCTTTCCACCGCTTACCATCCTCAAACCAACGGTCAAGCCGAGATATCCAACCGTGGATTGAAGCGAATTTTGGAACGTACTGTGGGAGAGCATCGTGCCTCATGGGCCGATAAACTTGATGATGCTCTGTGGGCTTTCCGTACCGCCTATAAGACACCGATTGGTTGTACACCTTATCGTCTTGTGTACGGGAAAGCATGCCACCTCCCTATCAAGCTGGAACATAAGGCATACTAGGCCTTGAAGTGGGCTAACTTCGACATCAACAAAGCTGGTGATCTTCGCAAGATTCAACTCAACGAGCTACATGAATTGAGGAATGAAGCTTACGAGAACTCATTGATCTACAAGGAGAAGACCAAGATTATCCACGATTCTAGAATTAAGAACTGAGAGTTCCACGTTGGTGATCAAGTCTTACTTTTTAACTCTCGGTTGAAGATTTTCTCGGGCAAGTTCAAGAGCCGCTGGTCTGGTCCATTCACCATCGCCAATGTCTTTCCCTATGGCACTATTGAGCTTTCTCAGCCAAATGGGCCCAATTTTAAGGTGAATGGCCAGCGTCTGAAGTTGTACTTTGGTGAGGACATCTCTCATGAGATGATTCCATCCCTCACCACGTTTCCCTTGAATTAGTTCGGGACCGAGTCAGGCTCGTGACTCGGTTAACAAAAACAAGCGCTCCTCGGGAGGCAACCCGAGTATCTATTCCCCCTTTTTCCGTTTTCATCCTAAGTGTAAGGGGAGATATATAGGTTGCTTGTGTTTGTATGGTGACGTGATTACAGGGATAAGTGCACTCTTGGAATCTTTGAAGAACCGTGCTCCCATGTTATCCGCAAATCCGGTTCTATCTCTCTCCTATCGTGATTCAATCTTCTTCATACTCACCTTTGAAATTGATCACTTTAGTTGTCTCCTCCTTAACTTGATTTAACCAACGTGCACAATGTCATAAGTGTATGGGAGACTTTTCCCACATGCTTAAACATTGAGGAAAATGTTTATATTAAGTGTAGGGGAGACTTCTATCGAAGTTTTAAGTGGACTTTTCCATTAAAGTGCCTTCATTTAACCGGAAAATTCGATTTTTCGACATTTTTCAAAATTTTTAATCTATTTTGGCCTAGTTGTATAGTTTCATTTTCCTTTGTTATGTTTATTTTCTCTCCTTGCTAGAATAAAATTTCAATAAAGTGGTTTTAAATTTTTCAAAGTCGTGAATATTTTGACTCAACCCGAGTTTACTTATCTAAGTTTACTCTAGCTAGTATCCTTAACGTGTTTAAGTCAAGTTTTGCTAGGCTTTTATATTGGGAGCTTTAAAACGCGAAAGTCTTAACTCTCACGGGTTAAGAACAAGAACTTTTCGCAAGTTCCTATAATTGATCCTAGAGAGTCGTTTATCAAGGGAACTTTAAAACGTAAATTCTAAACTTGAAAGAGTCTAAGAAGATGCATGATCCTACAGACGACTCGAAAACCCAAAACTTTGATTTAATTAGCTAAGCATCCACGAGTCTCATTCCTTGAGATTTTAAACTGTGGAGGACGAGAGATGATAGAGTCAATTATAAGTTTGGTACTCTTTCGTGAATTTATGTGAGTTAATTATGAGCCTATTCTCCCATCGCTTGCTAATAATTTATCTGCAATAAATAAGGTTGTACGATTTGAAAAGTTACTTAGCTTCTAGCCCAAGATCGTTTAAAAGTTGCTCGGTATTGATTAGAGTTCATAGCCAAGGCATAACTTGTTGAAGCGGGATGCGAAGATTGGCGAGTCCGAAAAGGCCCTAACAAGGCATGAGGGCTACATTTTGTTGCTAAAGATCCAAAAGTGATGTGAAGAATCATTTATCGAAAATCAATATGAAGGATCAAGACACACGACGAAAAGCAAAAACTCCCCAAAAGTCATGGAGAAGTCTATCCGAAAAGACCCTAGCAAGGTATGAGGATATATAGATCCAAGTCCTAAAAGGAGGCGGATCGTTGTATATCAAAGTACAAAATAAAGATTGGAGAAAAATGAAAGAAGTCATGGTCCAAAGATGAAGAATCTCTCAAAACTTCAAGTGAAGAAATTCCTATTATGAAGAGAAGATCATAATTTCAAGAACGTCTCTCAAAGATTCGAAGTATGAAGTCACTGCCAAATATCGGTCCGGGAAAGGTCTCAAATCGTGAAGCGAGTTATGCCAAGATATGAACTTTATGAGGTCCCGTGAAGCAGTTTTAAAAGATTTTGTCCTTTAGCTAACTATTGATCAAATCGTCCCACTTTGTTTTCAGCCTAAATAACTATCGAAATAAGTCAAACAATGCATCCTCGTGATCATTCAAGACAAAAATAAAATATAAGAGATACACCTAGGAATAAGGGAGTCTAAGTGAATAATTGGGCCACATGAGTTCGTGTTAGTTTGCTAACTTATAATAACAATGATCTCGTTTTTAAGCTTGGTATGGGGAACGTGAAACTTGATAATGATGAACATTCATGACAATCTAAAACCCCAATGTAAGTCTTTAAATACTTTACTTATTTTGTTCTTTTGGTTTCGTTAGTGTTTAGAATTTAATAAAGGCCAAGGTGGGTTATTTATGACGAGAAATGTAAACCGTGCTTTAAAGTTGTAGCATTGCATGAGGGCATGGCAATGGTTAAGTTTAGGGGATTTGATAGGTGTGAAAACACCCATCCTTTTACCACTTATTTCTTGCTAAAACGAGACCAAAACACGTATTTAATGTCATTTGTTTGGAATTATGCGTAGTTTGTGTGTTTGTTGTGTTTTCAGAGCCAACCGGATAAATATTAACGAAAACATGGGATTGCACGGGTTTTATCGAAGAAAAAGACGAAAAGACGAAGTCTATAGTCCAAGAGATGCAAAAGATTTGAAGTCAATGGGCCTATGTGAAGATTTATCGAAGAAAAGGACCAAAGATGGAAGATTTACATATGTTGAAGAAACTCAAGTTTATTAAATGAAGAAATTAAAAGACGAGTTAAATTTATTCGTCGACAAATCCCGAATCGAAATAAAAAACGTCGACTTTTCTGAAAAGACGAGAAGACAAAAAGAAAGGGAGAAAGCCCACTCACCAACCAAAGAGAAGGCCTATAAATAGACCTTCCCTTCACATTTTTTCTACTAGTTTTCTTTCTGTTTTTTTCTTTCCTAGTTCGTAGGAACCAACTCCCTTAAGGAGATTGGTGGTTTTTTATTTTCTTTGATTCCTCCACAATCTTTTAAGTTTAATCTTTCCAATTGTTTGTTTGAATCTTAATCATTAATACAAGTTTCCATTTAATCTTTCTTTCTTCTCTTGTTGATTCAAAGTTCTAAGGTTTTATTTTATTGGTTTTGATCTTCAAAAGTAAGTGGGTTTTGAGTTTTTGTTGATTTGGATTGATGTTTATCATTAGTAGATGATTAGTGGTTAAATTGGTTTAAGTTTTGGTTAAAAACTTGGTGGATTTTGGTTAAATTCGTGGTGTTTGTTACTCCCCTGTTCTTCGTTTCTCGTTACTGTTCCAACCTAGATTCCGAATGAAGGATTTGGGTTAAACATTCCGGATCAACGTTTTGTCTAGATTATTCCGGGTCAAGCAAGTATTCCGAACCATCAATTTCATTTAGTTATTCCAGATCAGTGTCTTCATTCGGAATAATTAATACTCCGGGTGAAGCATTTATTCCGAATCAGCATTTATTCCGGGTCAAGCAAAAGATTCCGGATCAGCAGATCTCATTCAGTTATTCCGAACCAGCAGTTCATCCAGAATAATCAATATTCCAGATGAGTAGGTATGTTCCAAATCAAAGTTTTGTCAAAAATATTCCGAGTCAGTTTTCTTAAAAGTTCCGAATGAAGCTTTTTTTTGTTGTTTGTTTGAAATGTTCTGAATAAAGAAATGTTCCGAATGAAGCTTTTTGCCAAATATTCCGAATGAGCACTTTTGTAATTTTTATTCCGAACCAAATCAATGTTCCGGATGAAGCTATTGTTCCGAATCAGTAAATATTCCGAATGAGCAGATTCCGAATGAAGGTTATTTTTATTCCGAATGAGTTGATTCCGCATGAAGCACATTATTCCGAATAAATAGATTTGTTCCAGATCAGTGTTTATTCCGAGTCAACCAACATTCCGAACTAAGGAAGTATTCTGCATGAGTGTTACATTCCGAATGAAGGATTTTTCTGCATAGACTTATTATTCCGCATGAATTTTGATTATTTCGAATAAAGGATTATTATTCCGAATCAGCTGTTTCTCCAAGGTATTTTCTTTACTGTTTAATTTTAATTCAAGTTCATTTTCATTAATTGCTTTTAGTTTACTTTTATTACTTCTCGCACTTATCTTTTTAGTAGATATAGATCAAAAGATCCCCTTTTAGTTACCAAGTACAACAGTTCCACTTTGAACCGTGATCGATTCGAGAAGATACCGAGAACGAAACAACGACAAATATAATTGGGTATGAGCAACACAAAGAAAGATCTTGCAACAAACCTTTTTATTAACTAACCAAAAATCAGTTATTAGGTTCCTTTTTTTGTAGGCTCAGAAAAGTTTCATCATTGCCATTCCTGTTGTTTGATTAGTAGTTTATGCCACACAACCAACATGTATGTGTTTTACCAACATTCTACTAAGTGGATTAATACGATATGGCTGCAAAGCTAATAGCTTGCCCCGCCAAGATGCGTATAACCTCAAATGTGTAAAGGTTGGTATAAACTAATCATGGAAATGATGTCACACCCCACCATGGCGGAATATGGGGCGCGACGTATGGATATCATCACAACAATGGCGTGTCTATAGAGATAACTAAATGAAATGGAAATATCATAAATGGTGACACAATGTCATGAAGATATCTCAAACAATGCAGACGTCTAGGTAAGTAGGTAACAGGTCTAACTCTTACCAAATGCATACAATTAACAAATAACAAACATATAGGTGTCTACAAAGTATCACTTATTCAAACATAAATAAACACTAAGAGGAAAGGGGGTTCCTCCAAATGCAATCCTAAGCCTTCCAGCTAGCCACTCCTATTCTCACGCTTAACCACATTCTCACCTGAAAGAGACACTAATACACGTCAACATAAAGTTGGTGAGAGTCATAGTGATAGGTGTGAAAACACCCATCCTTTTACCACTTATTTCTGGCTAAAACGAGACCAAAACACGTATTTAATATCATTTGTTTGGAATTATGCGTGGTTTTTATGTTTATTGTGTTTTCAGAGTCAACCGGATGAATATTGAAGAAAACATGGGATTGCACGGGTTTTATCGAAGAAAAAGACTCAAGACGAAGTCTATTGTCCAAGAGATGCAAAAGATTTGAAGTCATTGTGCCTATTTGAAGATTTATCGAAGAAAAAGGCCAAAGATGGAAGATTCTTATATGTCGAAGAACTCGAGTCTATTAAACAAAAGATTATAAGACGAGTTGGAATTATTCACCGACACTTCTCAAAATCCAAAGTCGGAAACGTTTATTTAAAGAAACGTAAAGACTAAAGAAGAAAGAAGAAAAGAAGCCCAAAAACAAAGCCCTTTCACAAGCCCGCAAGCAAACGCCTATAAATAGGACTTCATTTCACAATTTTGGGAGAGTTAGTTTTTAGTTTTTAGTTTCACTTTTCATTTTCCTTTCTAGTTTTAGAGAGAGAAAGTTCTCAACTTTCTCTCACTAAGTTTTCATCTCTCTTTCTTTTAATCTTTCAAAGATTAAACCTTTTGTATTGTATCTTTCATCTCTTTCTACCTTTCTTTGATTTTGATTCACTTTTTGGTGCGAATTACTTATGATCCGTGTTGTTCATTAATGTTTTCGTGCTTAAAAAGTTAATCTTTTTATGTTTATTTAAGTTTTCATACGAATAAGCTTTAAGATCTTTGTGCTTATTGGCTTGTTTATATGTTTAGCTTATTTACTTTTTAAAAGTTTTCTTAAAAAGTTCATCTTTTTATAGTTTGATTGAAAAGTTCGCTTATTTTAAGTTTAGATAAGTTGTATTTGTGCTTATTCAATCCGTTTAATATTATATTCGTTCTAGTATTGGTGTGAGCTTATCATTATAGCTTATTACTAGCTTAATTTCGAATCCCACATAAATCGGAAAGGGTCTAAACCCCTTTCCGATCGCTATATTCCGACCAGCAGCCCTCTCCCTCATTCCGATCACATAAATCGTAAAAGGGTTTTCAGCTTTCCGATTTGAGCATATATATTCCGATCGTATTGATCGGAATAGGGTTTTACCCATTCTGATTGGAGTCTTGAAGAACATTCCGATCTGGATCCATTGGTTAATATTCCGATTGGGTGTCTACTACATTCCGATTTGATTCATCTTTATGGTATTCCGATTGTGGTATTTTGTAACATTCTGATAGCTTCCAGTTTGGCAACATTCCGATTAGCCTGAGTTTATTACATTCTGATTGGTGCTTTTTCCCATCATTCCGATCACTCACTTTTAGCATATTCCGACTGGATGAGTTCATGTTTTTACAAAGGCTTCAAGTATTAGTTTTATTAAGTGTTCAAGTATTTTTCTAATTTTGCCTTTAAGTTTTCAAGCATTTATTTTTAACTCATTATTTTTAGTTTAATGTTTAAACTTCATTTTACTCGACGACACTTACTTATTTGCTTTTAGTTTAAAATAGATAACAATCCAAACCAAACCCTCTATTTGTCACCAAGAACAATTATTCTACTTTGAACCGTGATCAATTCGAGAAGATACCGAGAATTAATCTGAACCCCATCCAAACGCTTGTATCAAATGGCGCCGTTGCCAGGGAACGAACCCGAGTCACCCGCGTGACATGCGGGAATACTTACCACTATAGTCGTGGACTTTTCCATGAAAATGCCTTCATTTAACCGGAAAATCATCTTTTTCAACATTTTTCAAATTTTTAATTAACTTTGGCCATATAGTCGTAATTTTTAAATTTTTATCGTTGCTTTGATATGAATATATCCCGCAAATAAGTCAAAAATATTAATAAAGTGGTGAAGCTAGTTTTGAAATCTTTGACATATTAGGCCCGTTGCGATTATTTTGACTCAACCCGAATAGACTTATCCAAGTTTATTCTAGCTAGTATCCTTAACCATGTAGACCTTAATTGGTTTATTAGGCTAAGTATCCACGAGTCTCATTACTTGAGATTTTAAATTGTGGAGAACGAGAAATGATAGAGTCAATTATAAGTCGGTATTCTTGCGCAAGCTCACTTGGTGTAATTATCTGCCTATTCTCCCATCACTTGCTAATAATTTATCTGCAATAAGTAAGGTCGTACGATTTGAAAAGTTACTTAGCTTCTAGCCCAAGATCGTTTAAAAGTTGCTCGGTAATGATAAGAGTTCATAGCAAAGGCATAACTTATGAAGCGGGGCGCGAAGATTGGCGAGTCCGAAAAGGCCCTAACAAGGCATGAGGATTCAATCTTATTGCTAAAGATCCAAGGTGATGTGAAAATCATTATTCCCAAAATCAATATGAAGGATCAAGACTCACGACGAAAAGCAATCAACTCCCATAAAGATCATGGAGAAGTCTATCTGAAAAGACCCTAACAAGGTATGAGGATAAATAGATCCAAGTCCGAAAAGGAGGCGGATCGTTGTATCTCAAAATCCCAATTAGAGATTAAAGAATAATCATGAAGTCGTGGTCAACAAAGTTGGAGTACCCCTCAAAAGTCTCCAAGTGAAGAAACTCTATTAACGATGAGAAGATCATTATCTCAAGAACATCTCTCAAGATATGAAGTATGAAGTACATGGCAAATATCGGCACGAGAAAGGTCTCAAATCGTGAACCGAGTTATGCCAAGATATGAACTTTTTGATATCACGAGAAGCAGTTTTAAGAGATTTTGTCCTTTAGCTAACTATTGATCAAATCGTCCTACTTTGCTTTCAGCCCTAATAAACTATCGAAATAAGTCCAAAAATGCATCTTCATGATCATTCTAAGACAAAAATAAAATATAAGAGATACACCTAGGAATAAGGGAGTTTAAGCATATAATTAAGCGATGTGTGTAAGTGTTTGATTTGCTAACTTATAATAACAATGATCTCATTTTTAAGCTTAGTTTGGGGAACGTGAAACTTGAGGGTGATAAATCTTTGCAGCACCAAAGCCCTAATGTAAGTCCTTGATCTCTTTGCAAGTTATTTCCATATAGCTATTTTCAAGTGAAAATGGTTTTCTATCCTTTTGATTACTTTAAAAGTTTTAATTTCTCTTAGTACTTTAATTTTTGTTTAGTAGAATGTAATAAGGCCAAGGTTGATTGATTATGAGAAAAGTGTAAAATTGCTTTATCACTAAGCATTGCATGAGGGCATGGCAATGGTTAAGTGTAGGGGATTTAATAGGTGTGAAAACACCCATCATTTTACCACTTATTTCTGGCTAAAACGAGACCAAAACACGTATTTAATATCATTTGTTTGGAATTATGCGTGGTTTTTGTGTTTATTGTGTTTTCAGAGTCAACCGGATGAATATTGAAGAAAACATGGGATTGCACGGTTTTTATCGAAGAAAAAGACTCAAGACGAATTCTATTGTCCAAGAGATGCAAAAGATTTGAAGTCATTGTGCCTATTTGAAGATTTATCGAAGAAAAAAGGCCAAAGATGGAATATTCTTATATGCCGAAGAACTCGAGTCTATTAAACAAAAGATTATAAGACGAGTTGGAATTATTCACCGACACTTCTCAAAATCAAAAGTCGGAAACGTTTATTTAAATAAACGTAAAGACTAAAGAAGAAATAAGAAAAGAAGCCCAAAAACAAAGCCCTTTCACAAGCCCGCAAGCAAACGCCTATAAATAGGACTTCACTTCACAATTTTGGGAGAGTTAGTTTTTAGTTTTTAGTTTCACTTTTCATTTTCCTTTCTAGTTTTAGAGAGAGAAAGTTCTCAACTTTCTCTCACTAAGTTTTCATCTTTCTTTCTTTTAATCTTTCAAAGATTAAACCTTTTGTATTGTTGATTTCATTAATCAAGTTTAAGTTTGAGCTTTTAATCTTTCGTCTATTTCTACCTTTCTTTGATTTTGATTCACTTTTGGTGCGAATTACTTATGATCCGTGTTGTTCATTAATGTTTTCGTGCTTAAAAAGTTAATCTTTTTATGTTTATTTAAGTTTTCATACGAATAAGCTTTAAGATCTTTGTGCTTATTGGCTTGTTTATATGTTTAGCTTATTTACTTTTTAAAAGTTTTCTTAAAAAGTTCATCTTTTTATAGTTTGATTGAAAAGTTCGCTTATTTTAAGTTTAGATAAGTTGTATTTGTGCTTATTCAATCCGTTTAATATTAGATTCGTTCTAGTTTTGGTGTGAGCTTATCATTATAGCTTATTACTAGCTTAATTTCGAATCCCACATAAATCAGAAAGGGTCTAAACCCCTTTCCGATTGCTATATTCCGACCAGCAGCCCTCTCCCTCATTCCGATCACATAAATCGGAAAAGGGTTTTCAGCTTTCCGATTTGAGCATATATATTCCGATCGTATTGATCGGAATAGGGTTTTACCCATTCCGATTGGAGTCTTGAAGAACATTCCGATCTGGATCCATTGGTTAATATTCCGATTGGGTGTCTACTACATTCCGATTTGATTCATCTTTATGGTATTCCGATTGTGGTATTTTGTAACATTCCGATAGCTTCCAGTTTGGCAACATTCCGATTAGCCTGAGTTTATTACATTCCGATTGGTGCTTTTTCCCATCATTCCGATCACTCACTTTTAGCATATTCCGACTGGATGAGTTCATGTTTTTACAAAGTCTTCAAGTATTAGTTTTATTAAGTGTTCAAGTATTTTTCTAATTTTGCCTTTAAGTTTTCAAGCATTTATTTTTAACTCATTATTTTTAGTTTAATCTTTAAACTTCATTTTACTCAACGACACTTACTTATTTGCTTTTAGTTTAAAATAGATAACAATCCAAACCAAACCCTCTATTTGTCACCAAGAACAATTATTCCACTTTGAACCGTGATCAATTCGAGAAGATACCGAGAATTAATCAGAACCCCATCCAAACGCTTGTATCACATAGGTTTAGACTCCAACGCCAAATCAATTATAAGCTATGAATAACAACCATTAACAAAATAACATATGGACAATGTGCTATAGTTATGTATTAACAACTAGCATTCAAGATTAACCAGTCACCACAAATCCAAGGCTCCAACCTTACCAATAACCACAATTCTAAGGCTCTATGCCTTACCAATAACCATGGTCCCATAGACACCCATACACCTATGAACCAATCCCAAGGCCCCGCCTTGTCAACATCCCCTTGGTACCAAGTCAAACCACAATAACTGAGACGGTACGTGTCCCCTGATCTAAATCAAGAATCACATAGCAGTTAATCACATAAGTGTACACACATGTCTATCACAAACCATAAAAACATTCACAGCATTCTTTACAAAACCATACAGTGTCTCTTCCATCCTATCTGGAAATCAAAACAATTATACTCATAAAAACATGGGACTATGAAACTCACCTGAACAAGCTTCTCCAAGTACCCGCGCTCTAGCACAAATCTAAACACACAAACGTATACAATCAAGACATGAACCACATACCAAAATGGCTCATCAATCTTTGATGGATATCTAACCTTCTCCTACAACTTAACCCCATTTATATGCCATATGAATCTCATTACACCCCTATATAAAGCCCTTAACTTAATTTAGTTCATAACTCGTCCCGTTAACATTTCCAAAACAGTCATGTTTTTCATACTTCAAACTATTGGTCGAACACCCCTTAACAAAAATAACATGCCCTGTAAAAGAAACCCTATGCCCTTACATGTGTTAGATAACCCTCCCCTTTGGCCGCAACATTAAAACTACTGTTAAGGCATCCATATATATATATATATATATATATATATATATATATATATATATATATATATATATATATATATATATATATATATATATATATATATATATATATATATATATATATATATATATATATATATATATATATATATACACTTTTACCTATCCAGAAT
This sequence comes from Glebionis coronaria, assembly GCA_025667525.1. Classification (NCBI taxonomy): domain Eukaryota; kingdom Viridiplantae; phylum Streptophyta; class Magnoliopsida; order Asterales; family Asteraceae; genus Glebionis; species Glebionis coronaria. Next base: position 90,715,367 of record CM046874.1, on the reverse strand, counting down.
TTACTAATTTTGAACATATGAAAAGTTTGTTATGATCAGAGGGTCTTACCCTAACCCATTTGTTTAGCCCTCCTTCCGATCTTTTATTTAATATATAATCTAAGTCTCATGTTAGTTTGAAGGTCCAATTATACTCCTAAGTATCATAACCATCTTAAAACATTAATTTAAACTCGACTGATTTCAAAACTGTTTTGACCTCGACTGTTGTAACCTGTTTTGACCCACTTTCAGACCAACAATTTAGTTCTCGTTTCTTGCATTTGAAATCCAACTCAATTACCTTTCTAGGGGTATTTTGATCGCAACTCAATAGTGTGTAGAACTCTAGATATGATTAAAATAAATGACCTAAAATTTTGCCCAGTTTTTAAAAACGATTTTCTCATAATTAATCTAATTAATCATACATAAACCCTAATTAAAACCTAAAAACAATTTCCAATGATAAAAACCCATTAACTACATCATTAGTTACAGATTATTAACAAAACCTAATAAAAAATTATGAATGTCAAACCCTAATCCATCATATTAGGTTACATACGTAAATTAAACGTTAATTAAGCATAGTTTTAGTGCATACCTTAAACCATAATTGAATAATTGAGTTTTCTTGATCCACCATTGTTAATCACGACTGTAAGTAAGTTTGGGAGAACGAAAAATCGTTTTTGGGGCTAAAGGGATTAGTATGGATAATTAAAACTAACCAAGAGGCCTAATAGTACTCAAACTGGGCCCCCTTTCATTCCTTAAGCAAAATTCGGCATAAAACCAAGTCCAATACCCTATGGCCGACTTTTTCAATTATATTACTGTAAATTAACTATTAATTATTATTACCTTAAATTCGCTTAATTTATTTCAGCTTCTAAAGCCTCCGAAACCTCAAAACCGTAAAACTAGTCAAATTTACACGTATACCGTAAAAGACATGAAAATATACAGTTTTATAAAAACTCTTAGAATATAATATAAACTATATTAACTAAGTCCTAAATGATTTAAAACCATCCCGTAAATTATTCTCGTGACTAAATACCTCTTCCGAGACCCTAAATGCAAAACCCTAAACCGTAAAAATACGATTTTCTATAATACATATACGTATACGTAAAACCACTAAACAACACCATCTCATTTCATACTCACTACATTGTGAGCTCATGAACATGAAATCATCACACATCATTTCACTCACAAGGTACCCCGTACCCGAAACGATATCCAAACCACAACCTATACACACCAATTAGCACATAAACACGTAAAGACACGTAACTTGCACAAAATAAAACTAAGTGACAAACCTCAAAACTGCGGTTGTCACAAATGACAATGTAACCACACCGACAACATCAAAACTGAAAATGCAGGATCAATACAAAAGCTTCCAGATTTATCATTAGGCTCTGATAAGTAACCGTCCGAAAACAGAGGATAAGTTTGCATGGCTGCAAAGTAACCAATTTTGCCCCGCCAAGATGCACATAGTCCATACTCTAGTCAAACAGGTTAGGTATGTTCAAAATTTATCGTCATAGCCTTTTAAATATGTTGTATGTACTATCTTATAAAGGCTACTTCAAAACGATAACAACCATACTTTAGAAAGGTATAAGCAATACCTATATTTTTTTCACATCACTCAAACACGAACACCAAACATATGTAGGCCAAAAGGAAAAATGATAAGAAAGGCCAAACAAATTGCTTATAAATACCACTCGAGAACGATGCAAACATACATGAAACGGTTATAAACGATACCTGTTTTTTACTGTCACACTGTGCAAACATTGGCACAAAAGTACTTTGACCTGACATGGCTGCAAACACATTCTCGTGTTGACCGGCTAATTCACGGTTCAGTTTCATTTGCAAAATAAGATAGTTTGCCTCTTATTATATTGAAGCAGACAATGGTTAGGCTACGCATGTGAAATAACACCGCACCACGCTTTTATCATACGGAATAATAATATTAATTTGCCATCAATCCGCTCATTTTATAGCAATGACCATACGACCATCGTCACGCACCCGACAATATCGTCGCTGCCATGGATGGCGGGAACGAAAGGAGGGGTGCCGAAATATTATTTATTACCACACAGATTTGCGTAGCAACATCGTTCTACGCCTTTACTTACCCAATGTTAACCAAACATAAACAACCCAACATTTATTTGAATGCTGCTAATTGTGAAACTGATGATAACCCATACACTTATTTTTTCAATCTTAAAAAGCTGAAAAACAATTCCAGTTGGTAGCAGATATCAACAACCATAACCCATTGAGTTAAACCGTAATCACGCCATTTTTTCAAGCTTAAAAAGCAGAAAAACAATCAATTAAAGTAACGCCAACTTCAATCGAAATAGAAAAGTTACAAACCTAGGAGTATCGAACATCATTCGAGAACAGAAGGCCATATAAAATTAGGGTTTCAACCAACTGCTTCGGTAATACCGATTCATTCCACAACAATCGCACACACCTGAGGCACAAATAAAAAAACATTCACTATGACACTGCTACAACAACAATAACATACATATAATGCTCGTAAAACCTTATAATTCCGAACCTTGAACATTCAGGCACCTGGTCTACGGTAAGTAAATTTACTATAGACCTAAAAAATTAGGAACATTTCATATGATGGGAAACTAATTATCAGAAGCTGGGGGTTTATCGTAAAGATGAACTTCAAAGGGAAAACATATACCTTCGGCGATAGTAAAAAACAAAGACCCAACGACCGTGACAATCAAGAACCAAAAATCACCAACGTCGCCAACCACTAACGGCGGCATCGAAGGGATCAACGGTATCGAATCATACGTATCTCAGATCTTAGATCTCTTTACGATTTGGTTATATAAAATCAAATGAATCGAGTATTTGGTATCAGATCAAGAAAACAGAGAACTCAAATGAATCCACTATCTGGGATCAGATCAAGAGAGATCGGATCTCTTTTTTAGAGAGAGAAAAACACAAATAATTAAATGACAATTAAATTATCTGTAGAGGGGAATTTATCTACTGAAGGGACAAATTGAAGGGGCAATTCCTGTAGCCACATTAATGAAGGGATCAAGTAACGGAACACCGTTCGCCATGAACGGTGTGTGAAGTTGTGTGTAAATTTTGTGGGAGGAATGAGGTTATGTGAGGAGGAAAGTATAATATAGAATATTAGGTATGAGAGGGGGTCACTGTTCCTAGAGGAACGTGATTCCCCTCTATTATTAAAGATACAATGTATATAGATTTTGTATATAGATTTTATTATATATATATATATATATATATATATATATATATATATATATATATATATATATATATATATATATATATATATATAGAGGGAGGTTAATGTAAGATCAAATTTAAAGTTGTAAAAGTAAAAACTAATAACAACCATTAGATCAATTAGTTATGCTTTGATGAGATTAATGAATGATCAAGAGTAAATAAATAGCTTCAAGGGCATTTTAGGTAATCAAACGAAAATATGTTACGCATTTTTTGTATTTTTTCCTTTTAATTCCAGTTTTCTTCTAATTCTCTTACATATCATAATAGTAATTTTTTATTAGACATTATAAAAGTCAAATAGGTATACGACGAATAGACAACCATGTTGTTGTTGATACACATGTGCACATATTTATTTCAAAATTGAATAACATATATTTGATTCAAACTTATCTAAAAAGCTGATACATTACTACAAAAAAAAAAATTAACAAACAAGTCATATCTAATTAACTGAAAACAAAAAGAAATCCAAACAAATGTTGTAAACCCCGACCGGTGATGCACACATTAAAACTGAGCCGCAACAGTGATACACCAGATACACCATAACAAACCTAGAGCGGATTTTGGTACATCGTGAATTTGTGTGTCACATACGACAATGTACCCGCGACACTTGCGACACAACGAAAAACAGCGGCCCGGTGTACCACGATGTACCTGGTGTACCCAACGTTTACCACGATGTACCAGTGATCTAAAACAACGGATTAAAACACATACATGGTCAACCGTTCTAAAACGACCATGGTGTCCGAGGATAGCAAACTCCAGCGTGGGACTACACTTACCTCACAAACTTCATCTCATTCTCACAAAGTTATAACACCATAAAAGATCTTGGAATTTTTTGGTACCATCATAGATCTACAACAATGGTACACTGTCAGATACATATCTAAATAGATCGATACATATATAAACATACTGATACGTATACAGCGTGATACATATACAAATATGTGTATCATATATATGAGTTTCCAACAACTTTTATTCAATAATATATCAAAATCAAACACTAGCAGATCTGGTACACCTGAATACTACGGTTTACCCAGAAGCGGGTCTCCTGGTACATCAACAAATACTGGTACATAATCAGATCTGTGCATCAAGAGCCTACCGAACCTGAACAACAACAGATTCCAGTACACTAAAGAATCCATGTGTTTTACCCAGCGTTATAGAAGAATCGATACATAAAAACAGGTCGATACATATACTGCGTGATCTTTCACCCTATATTTGACCGATCCATAAACATATATTTTTTGTGATGTTTTATTATATGTGTGCCATAATAACGAACACTCGACGAGAAAAGGAAGCCTCATAGGTATAGCGAGTCGTTGTTGAAAAAACGCAGATTCGTAACCGGTGGTGGCCTGGTGATTTTCGGTGGGAATATGATATGGCTGGTGGTAGCCTGGTGTTTTTTCGGTGGGTATATGATCTGGCTGGTGGTGGCCGGCTGGACTAACTAGTGGTGGTGGAGGAAGAAGACATGAAAGAAATATATTTAAGAGAGAGATATGAGAATGAGGCTGTGATGTTAACGTTTTAATGGTTAAAATTGTTTAGTGCTAGAGTTGAAATACCTATAGTATCCTTTTGGTATTTATTTAATTTTCAGTTTTTTAAATTGTTAAATGACACTTGCTTTAATCTTATTGGATAGTGAATTGTTCTTATTTTTACAATGTTAAAAAGTTCTCATTTGATCCCAAATCTATATATATATATATATATATATATATATATATATATATATATATATATATATATATATATATATATATATATATATATATATATATATATATATATATATATATATATATATATATATATATATATATATATATATATATATATATATATATATATATATATATATATATATATATATATATATATATATATATATATATATATATATATATATATATATATATATATAACATTTTGTGAATCTATCATTTCTCTTATTGAATACCAAATCTCAACTCTGCGTTACATAGTTAATCATCTAATTTCCCTTTGACCTTTATCAATTACTAGCATGTATTCGCGTGTTGCGACTGCGGTTATTCTGAAACTAAAATTTTGCAAGTGTGATGTTTTATAGTTATATATTTATTAATAATGACAATAACTTTAAGTTGGGATAATTTTGAGCAATAATAAACCATTTTATATATAAATAGTATTACAAAGTTGTGTTGACCGATGGTGAAAGGTATTTTGTAAATCAGTATAACATTCTTCGCAATATTATATAACATATAAATATATAATATGTTTTTAATTCATGTGTTTACACGTTTTTATACATCATAATAACCTTAAAAATTTTCTACTTTAATGTGTACAATTTGATCAAATTCATTAGAAAAATGATCAGTATTTCACTAAATTTGTATTAAAATGCATAAATAGACGATATATGTTTTTTAAAAATGCAAATTTATGAAAAACAAATTGTATGGTTCAAATCGAACATAGAAATTTGATATTAAACTTACATTAGTGAATAATTTAAATAATTGTATCTAAAAATTCGTAACTCATAGCAATATTTATTTGTACATGTTATATTTTAGTTTGTATTAATTTTGTCATTTAATGTTTATTGCCCAGCAATTAATATAAAAATAAATTTATGAAATTTTTATTTTGTATAGGTTTGTACCAAAACCTTTTAACGTTGTACTACTTAAAGTTTTGGAGAGATAAAGAGAGTACAATCTTTTTTATAGGTAGTACATATTTATGTGTTGCTAAAAAAATAGTACAAATTAATTTAACGGTGCTATTTTTTATTAGTTTCGATGGGTCCTCTCCGTATTCTGACGGTTTTTTGGTTAGTTGAACCGACTGTGACTCCAGTTCTCTGTTGAACCTCATCATTTTAGATACATAATATGTGCGATTTTTTAGATATATATGTTTTTAATAGTTGTAAAATGTGAATATCTAATAGTATTTTTAAGTAATAGGGTGTATTAGTTATTTATATTTTTAAGTGTATTAATCATTTTCTTGACCGACAGATCCACACTGAGACCCGCTGATGTTTTGGTTTTTGGATGGGTTGGAGGTAAACATGCGTGCGTTGATTTGACAAGGGTTTCTCCTCTCGTGGGGCTAGGTAGTCGAGATTTTACAACGGGTCAGGCTGCTATAAAAGCCGCCTCGTGCAAAGTGACTAAACACGAGAAAGCATGTGTTGAAAATCAACACGTGTTTATTCCTTTCGCGTTTGATACATTTGGTTTCCTTGCACCTGGGGCGGTGGAGCTACTTACGATAATACAACGTGTTATGAATAGTAATATTTTGACTCCTAAATCCACAAACGTTGTATTTAATAGACTTGATTTTGCTATACAAAAAGGGCTAGCGGCGCAACTTGTTGCCCGTTTGCCTTCTCCTAATATGTAAATTATAATTATTAATAAAAAAATCCATAAAGTGTATTAATTAACATGAATTAATTAGTTTTAATATGAATATTAAATTATGTATTTATTAGTTTTAATATTATTTATTTATTAGTGTTAATAAAGAGTATTAAATAATATTTATTATTTTTATTTTCAATTTTGAAAATATGTTGATTTGTAGTATATAAAGTATTATAAAAAGTAAGTTGATTTTGTAAATTGTGTTTTTTTTAATAAAGAGAAATGCATGTTTGCACCCTGTGGTTTGTCCAAAATGCAGGCGCATTCCCCGACTTTACGAAAGTGCAATTAAGCTCCCCAACGTTTATGATAATTAAGCATGCGGCCTCCTCAGTGTTATCTTTGACCCGTTATGTTATTTCCATCAGGGGCAAGACCGTTTTTTACATATTAAATAATAATAATCATTTTTTCCATTAGTCCTATAAGAACACTCGATCCAAAGCCTTTTCCAGAAATCCCCTTTTCTCTCATAAACCCTATAAGAACACTCGATCCTCTAAATCACTACTGAAGAATACATGCCAAAGGAGCGTAGGTCAGGATCTGCCATTATGGTATGACCAAGGGTTGTAAAACAAAAGCACCATAGTTAGAATGAATACACCATAAGCCATGTGATCTCTAACCCAATGTTGATAATAGAGCTGGTATTTGCGACTCATAAGCATATGAATGGGTCAATTGGGTTATGTAACATCTCCAATGACTCAAACTAAAACAAATTGCTAATCAGGAGTGAATAGTTCAGAGGGATTGGATGGTAAGTTCTCTAAAGGGTATCTTGAGCATGCGACTATTGATTCATCTTGATATATCCTCTCAAATATTAATTAAAAAAAATGTAATTATATAATCAAGAACAGACAATAAGTTTTGTTAGTCAACCAAATTGTGCCTATATTATCATGTACTAAGAGATGACTCATTTCACTCCAAATACCAAGTTCCCTTTCCCAATTACTCAACCCGTCTTACCAGCCTATCTTGCCACCTCTAGGTCAGTGTTTTAGTAAGCTTTATAACAAAAAACAAAAAGGGAAATGTAGAGGCTCGTGTGTTCTTAGGATCACTTCCAATGATTATACGCCATTCTTCATACTCAAGTGCAGGGTAGCAGAACCTTAACGGCATGTTTGCTACAAGATCATCCAATTTCTCTTCAATCACGTTCAATATGTCGTCATTTTGTTTTGGTGTGTGTCCAGTGAGGAAATAATGAAACCAAGGTTTCCGAGGGTGAAGAACCTAAAATCCATGTGAGCTGGCTGTAAGTTGCCAATAAGATAGCCACCAATCTCTGGAATCCAGTCTACCAACCAAGACGGAATCTGTTCTGGATAGATGTTAAATTTGTTGACAGCTTCAGTAGAGTATTCCTCTGTTTTGTAACGGTAGATTTCACTGATCTTTTTCATGTCAACCCAATAATATTCACGGATGTGATACGAGAGAGCACTCAGCCGGTTGTTGATAGCTGCTATTAGATCCTTTGTGTTTTGAAACGAGTGAGGGGAAGTTGACTTTTAAACAATCAGCTAATAAACCCGTTTAAATGGGTACGAGTTAAAACTCATTCGGTTTATTATTATTTAATAGGTAAAAAGACGGTCTTGCCCTTGATGGAAATAACGTAACTGGTCAAAGATAACATTGAGGAGGCCGCCTGCTTACTTATCGTAAACGTTGGAGAGCTTAATTGTATTTTCGTAAAATCGAAGAGTACGCCTACATTTTGGACAAACCACATAGAACAAACATACATTTCCCTCTTTTTAATATATATAGTAGAGATACACTTCTGTAATATTATTAGTTACTGTACTTACTTAACTATAGTAATTGTCTTTGACTGTTTATTTGTAGTAACTCGTAGTATGATTTTGAACAGCTAATGGTTTTTGACTGTTCATACTTGGAAAGAACATTAATTCGAATCTGAAAAGTTACCAAGTGTACTGTGACAGTAAATGTGAACCGCTCATTTGAGTCAGACAAAAGCATGGTTTCAGGCCAGGGGTGGTTCATAATTTAGGTAGCCAAATCAATGCCCATCCGCTCTAGTCTTGACCGGTAGCAATGTGTCTGTACTATAGGATACTGTCTCGCCTAAAAGTTAAATACATTCTTCATTCCTTATTTGACCAATTTAAATAATACCTTTATCAATTTAAATTTAGTTTTCATTCATTAATAACTTTTAATAAATAAAAACTAAATATAAGCCAATAAAAGTCATGTGTAACGTTTATCAAACCGTTCGTCGATCGTTCGATAAAAAATTTGTTTATGTTTGTTTATATAATAAATGAACGAACACGTACAAGATTATTTCGTTTGTTTAGTTAAATGAACGAACATGAACTAATGTTTCGTTCGTTCATTTGCGTTCATGAACGGTCGATTATGTTCAATTAGTTCGTTCATTTATACTCGATTAACATCCTAAATATTGAAAAGATGATATATTAAGTATATCAAAGATAATATAGATAGTTTGAAGTGGATCATTAAAGTAACAACTTTAGCCGTGCTCGTTTTAGGTTTATATATGATTTTACATTCATTTATGTAGTTTATGTTCGCTTACGTTCGTCTAACTTATTATAAACGTACATAAACGAACATGAACAAGTTTAAATCTAAATAAACGAATATGAACAAAGATTTTGGTCCGATTACGTGTTCGTGATCGTTTATTTGTTTAACTAAAATTAAATAAACGAACACGAATATATCTTCGTTCGCGTTCGTTTGGTTCGTTTACGTCTCTACTATAAACCTTTATATCATATAATGTCTTGTAACATGCATGATGTTAAAGAAATGTGAAATTTAACACTTGGATACATACGTTGTTCGATATCATATCGATAGAGGATTTGGGTTAGACGTGGTCCCAAACTCCCAATCTGCAACTGGGCATACGTGGATGACGACATTTTTGTTTAGTGATATCATAACCTAAACAAATTATTGGAATTCGTAGAAATGCTTATACGGAATAAACGAAAGGATAAGAGGAACAAAATGTCACTGTACACTTGGTTAATGTACCAATGACGAATCACTTTCATATAAAGGATTTTTCTCAAATACTGAAACTTAGTTTGTACCATATTGGACATTATATTGAATTGAATCGGTAAGTGATTACTGCATTTTGTAGCCAAATCGACTTGGATCTTTTTATCATCATATTATATTTAAATTGGCCAAATGAAATTGACTGAATGGTGACCACAGGTAAAAAATACTTGGGACCAAAACCATTGGTTAATTATTAAGTATTTCAGTTAAATAAAAGAAAATACTTCAAAGACAAAAACAAATTAACGCGAGTGATGCTTTGAAAGGGAAGTCAGCAGCAGGTCACACCAAGAAAATCTTCTAGTTAGATTTGTTGTCGCTAAGGTACATTTTTCAATTTTCATATTTATTTATTTTCAACCATAGAATGCGTATTATTTTTTTTTAATTATAAATTATATTTTTAACAATTTTTAATTAAGCATTTTTTAAACGATTTTTTTTAACATTACTTTTTAATTTACGTTTTTATCCGTATTTTTACGTTTTCGTTAGTAAATTTACGTTTTATTCAATATTTTTACTTTTCGTCAATAAATTTACATTTTCCTCAATAAATTTACGTTTTCGTCAGTAAATTTACGTTTTCGCCAGTAAGTTGTTGTTTTTGTCAGTAATTTGACGTTTTCATCCGTATTTTTACGTTTTCGTCAGAACTTTTACGTTTTTGTTAGAAATCTTACGTTTTCGTCAGAAATTTTACGTTTTCGCCAGAAATTTTACGTTTCGTCAGTAGATTTACGTTTTCGTCAGAAATTTTATGTTTTCGTCAGTAAATTTACGTTTTCGTCAGAATTTTTACGTGTTCGTCAGAGATTTAACGTTTTCGTCAGAAATTTTACGTTTTCGTCATAAATTTTACGTTTCCTTCAGAAGTACTATGTTTTCATCAGTATATTTTAGGTTTTCGTCAGAAATTTTACGTTTTCGTCAGCAATTTTACGTTTTCGTCAGAAATTTTATGTTTTCCTCAGAAATGTTACGTTTTCGTCAGTAAATTTACGTTTTCATCAGTAAATTTACGTTTTCGTCATAAATTTTACGTTTTTGTCAGAAGTACTACGTTTTCATCAGTATATTTTACGTTTTCGTCAGAAATTTTACGTTTTCATCAGCAATTTTACGTTTTCGTCAGAAATTTTATGTTTTCCTCGGAAATGTTACGTTTTCGTCAGTAAATTTACGTTTTCGTCAGAAATTTTACGTTTTCATCATATTTTTACGTTTTCGTCAGAAGTTTTAGGTTTTCATCAAAAATTTTATGTTCTCGTCAATAAATTTAGGTTTTCATCCGTAGTTCTACGTTTTCTATCAGTATATTTTACGTTTTCGTCAGAAATTTTACGTTTTCGTCAGAAATTTTACGTTTTCATCAGAATTTTACGTTTTCGTCAGAAATTTTACGTTTTCCTCAGAAATTTTACGTTTTCGTAAGTAAATTTACGTTTTCGACAGAAATTTTACGTTTTCATCAGAAAATTTACGTTTTCGTCAGTAAATTTTCGTTTTTTTCAGAAAATTTACATTTTCGTCAGAAATTATACGTTTTCTTCAGAAATTTTACGTTTTCTTCAGAAGTTCTACGTTTTAATCAGTATATTTTATGTTTTCGTCAGAAATTTTACGTTTTCATCAGTAATTTTAAGTTTTCGTCCGAAATTTTACGTTTTGACAGAAATTTTAAGTTTTCGTCAGTAATTTTACGTTTTCGTCAGAAATTTTACATTCTTGTCAGTAAATTTACCTTTTCGTCAGTAAAATTACGTTTTTGTCAGAAATTTTAAGTTTTCGTAAGAAATTTTACGTTTTCGTCAGTAAATTTACGTTTTCGTTAGAAATTTTACGCTTTCATTAGAAATGTTACGCTTTCGTCAGAAATTTTACGTTTTCGTCAGAAATTTTACGTTTTCATGTATTTTACTGATGAAAACGTAAAACTTCTGAAGAAAACGTAAAAAAATTTATGAAAACGTAAAATTTCTGATGAAAATGTAAAAATACGGATGAAAAATTAAAAAATTGACGAAAACGTAAAATTTCTGACGAAAACCTAAATTTAGTGACACAAAACGTAAATTTACTAACGAAAACGTAAAATTTCTGAGGAAAACGTAAAGTTTCTGACGAAAACATAAAATTACTGACTAAAACGTAAAATTTCCGACGAAAACGTAAAATATACCGATGAAAACGTAGAACTTCTGACGAAAACGTAGAACTTCTGACGAAAACGTAAAATTTCTGACGAAAACGTAAAATTTATGAGGAAAATGTAAATTTTCTGAAAAAGACGTAAATTTACTGACGAAAAAGTAAATTTTCTGATGAAAACATAAAATTTCTGACGAAAACATAAATTTAGTGACGAAAACGTAAATTTAGTGACGAAAACGTAAAATTTCTGAGGAAAACGTAACATTTATGATGAAAACGTAAAATTTATGACGAAAACGTAAAATATGATGATGAAAACGTAAAACTTCTGACGAAAACGTAAAATTTCTGACGAAACGTTTAATTTTTGAGGAAAATGTAAATTTTCTTAAAAACGTAAATTTGCTGACGAAAACGTAAATTTTCTGATGAAAACGTAAAATTTCTGACGAAAAAGTAAAATTTTTGACGATAACGTAAACTTTATGACGAAACGTAAATTTACTGACGAAAATGTAAATTTACTGACAAAAAGTAAAATTTCTGACGAAAAAGTAAAATTTCTGACGAAAACGTAAAATTTCTAACGAAAAACGTACATTTACTGACGAAAACGTAAAATTTCCGACGAAAACGTAAAATGTCTGACGAAAACATAAAAATACGGATGAAAACGTAAAATTTCTGACAAAAGCGTAAAATTTCTGACAAAAACGTAAAATTTCTGATGAAAGCGTAAAATTTATGATGAAAGCGTAAAATTTCTGATGAAAGCGTAAAATTTCTGACGAAAACGTAAGATTTCTGAGAAAATTGTAAATTTACTGACGAAAACGTAAAATTTCTGATGAAAACGTAAAATTCCTGTCGAAAACGTAAATTTACTGAAGACAACGTAGAATTTTTGTTGAAAACGTAAAAATTTCTGACGAAAACGTAAAATTTATGATGAAAACGTAAAAATACGGTGAAGACGTAAAAAAACTAACAAGTGTGTGAAAATTTTAAAAGCTTGTGAAAAAAATGGAAAAAAAACTCTTTTGATATTATTAAACCTTTTGGGTGACCAATCTAGAACCATTTGTAATATTAACGCTCTGTTCCTGAGTATAAACGGAAATAAGAGAGATGGAAAGGGAAAAAAGGAAAGAACTAAGGAGGAGAAAAATATAAAATGATTTTTTATTTTGTGTTCTTGAGTTTTAAAGAAAAAATGAGGAAGTAAGAAAAAAAACCTTAAAAATCAACTTCACTCCATTTTACTCCAATTTGGAAAGAAGATTTGGAGAGTAAATTTGATGTAATTTACTCTCTCTTACTTTCCACTTCTCTCCTTGAAAATCTCAGGAACACATAGTTTTTTTATTTTCATCCCAAACCTTTCACTTTCACTCCAAAATATAAACTCGGAAACAGAGTAAGGGAAAACCATCTAGACCCATGTGAAATATGAGGTGACCAAAGTAGACCCATTTATAATTTTAAGAAGGAGCTTGTTTGACCTATCTAAACTTATCTAAAATATTAAGGGAAACCCAACTAGACCACTTTCTTTTTTCAATTTAACCATGTTGACTCAAAAATTAATCATAGGTCAAACATTGCCACCTCTAGTGAGAATAGTTGTGAGCTCAAATCCCTTTCAACCACTTATTTCACACTCACATAAAAAACCCTTTCTTCCCACTAAAAATCTAATTAAAAAGCTTATTTGACACGAGTTAAAAAAGTAAACAAACCTTTAAACTTAGTTGGCATAACTTGTGAATAAAGGAAAAAAAAAAACATTAATAAGCACCTTTGTCTGCTCCCTTGTCCAAACGGCTAGATAACCAAACTGGGTACTACCGGCGGTTTTTCCCCTACCAGAACCGGTTAAAATCAAAGACCGGTGTTGACCGGTTGTGGTTTTAGTTTTTTTTCAGGTTTTTCCGCGCGACTAAATGTATATATAGTTCAATATTTTTGGTCCGATAGGACAGTATAGTATGGTTTACCGTTGCGAGAAACGCACAACAATAGCCTCAATATACTAGTCATTTAAGAAATGGTTACGAATTTTTAGGTGGCGTTTGGTTCGGGGATATTCGAAGATATTGGAGGATATTAAATATATTTACATTTTAATATCCTCCAAATATTGTGTTTGATATAACTAACGAAAGAATTTAAAATTCCTCGAATTCCCAAAATGAAGGATATTAGAATTCCTCCAAAAAGTGAGGAATTTTAATTTACTTGAAAATTATTTTTCATAAACTTTTTTTCTTGTCGTTATTATTTGGGTTTTTATGTTTATATAAAAAATATAAAAATTTAAAAAATATATATAAAAATATTTTCTATAAAATTTATATAAAGTTAAATATATATTTATATAGATTATATATATATATATATATATATATATATATATATATATATATATATATATATATATATATATATATATATATATATATATATATATATATATATATATATATATATATATATATATATATATATATATATATATATATATATATATATATATATATATATATATATATATATATATATATATATATATATATATATATATATATATATATATATATATATATATATATATATATATATATATATATATATATATAACTTTTCTAAAATTTTTGATATTTTCTTATAAAAATTAAATAATTTTTTTTTATAAAATTTAATGAATTTTTTTATAAAATTTATATAATTTTTTTATAAAATTAAATGCTTTTTTATAAAATTTTAATGAATTTTTTATAAAACTTATATAAAATTTATATAAATTTTTTATAAGACTTTTATAAATATTTTAATAAAATTTACATAATTTTTTTATAAATTTTTTCAAAAATTTATATTAAATTTTTGTAAAATTTAATGAATTTTTTAAATATTATATATATAAAATTTAGGATTTTTTTAATAAGGTTTATATAAATTTTTTATAAAAATTATATAAAATCAAGATTTCAAAAAATTTATAAATTCTGCCAACCAAACAGGCGTAAGCATTTTAAATTCTAGAATTTTAAATTCTGAGGAATTCTAATATACTAGAATTTAGAATTCCAGAATTTTAATATCTTGAAACAAACGGCCCCTTAGGTTTTTTTTATATTAAGTGGAGACTGTATAGAGTCCTAAAGATAATTAAGAAAAAAGATGCTAACACTGCCACTACTTATATTGATCTTTCTAAATTTAATGATTGCATCATATATTCCATTATAAACTAATCTCACTTAAGATATTTTATCAACAAAAGAATGACTATCCTTTGTGCTCTTGTCGTGGTCAAAGTTACAAGTATGAAGGATAATTTGTATTTGTATTTTGTGTCTAAATCATGATACACCAAAAATAGCAAGATATGAATAGGGGTTTTGTTTGTTGTCCATCAGACAGTATACGTATAATCAGGTTTGATCCTAAATGGGTTCAACATGTAGCATATAGTTCTATTTCTATGGATGAAACTAGGGGTGTTAAAAAAGTCAGACTCGAACCTGAACATAAATAAACTTATTTGAGTCGAGTTACTCGCGTCAAAAGCTTATTTGGACCAATTCAGATCAACCCGACTAACTCGAGTTTTAAATAAGGTCGAGTTCGTGTATAGATTTTTTAGCCTTGACTCGAATAGACCCGGTCCGACTTGACAGAACCCGACTAACCCGACTTGACCCGACTGACTTGTTGGGAAACTAAGTCTGTTAGTTTTCCCATTAGTCATAGATTAAGTATAAATACGCTATGAATCTTAATTTTGCCTGTGCCTAGGAGACATGCAAGTATCGCAAGACTCACAGAGGTTCTAACCTCTATGAGCATCCACTGAGAAGTCCAAGTCAGAGACATTGTCAAGGAAGTTGAAGATTACTTGAAGACATACTCATCAGCTGTGATGGATAACAGCTAAGATGTATCAGGGACTCTCAGTGGTTGAGTGTTAACAGGGGTGATAATACCTTGTTAACACTTTGTACCCTTTGGATATCTCTAATTGTTTTACGAGAACTATTTCAGCGGGACAAATAGTTGCTTTGAATTAAAGCAGCCTAAAGTACGAGTATAAGATGAAAAGGGAAACTGTGTCAGCTCTGTTTTTTAAAGTGTTGTAGCAGCTTACCAAGAATAGAAGATCATCTTATGACAGATGTCTGACCCCACAAGTCTTGTTAAGTCGATGTCAACTCAGCCCATCATGTCAACCTCGTACCACTATAAATAGAGAATGTATCATATAGTTAATGTTTTTTACTTTGTTAAGTATTAGTGCATTAACTCTTTCAAACTTGTTGAAGAACAGTTGTGCATGTGCTCTCTGAAGTTTGCTTGTAAACTTATCACTTCGATTAAGTTTACTTGTTTAAATGGTATGCCACACATTGTCACTCAAACTGTGTGTGATAACATATTGTAGTAATTATTATACAATAATAAAGTCTTAAGTTTGAAAAATATTTCATGTGTTATTAATCTTTTAGATTATCGTTTTAGTCAGATTTAGGGACTTTCAATTGGTATCAGAGTGGTGTTTGATCATTAAAACCTTTTATAAACATCGTTCGTAGTTGTAAAATTAAGATCCACTATGCTTGAAACGAGCAACAATACAACATCACCACCACCAGTAACTGGGAACAAAACACCACCTCCACCACCATCACCTCGAGTTATCACCACACCTAATGAAGACAATCTTCCGTAATTATTTGACACAAGAGGTGGCTCACATGTAACAAATGTACCGTTGTTTGACGAAGAAGACTTTGTAAGTTAGAAAAGTCAATTTCTTAGTTATCTTGATGGACTTGAACCATTTCTTTTAGAAATTTTAGGGAATGGACCATATGTTCCCATGGCGGTCACATCAACTGAAGAAAATTCACTTAAGAAAATTGCTTAAGCAATGGACACCAGCTGATAGAAAGTTGGCAAATCAAGATAAACGACTCAAAAGTATCATAATCTCATGTCTTCATATCTTCCAAAACATATTATGAAGTTTGTCATTCAGTGCTCCATAGCTAAACAAATGTGGACAGATTTGATTCTAGGTCATGAAGGACCATCAAAGACTAGGGATACCAAGATTCCGGCACTCAGACTTTAGTTTAATACTTTCAAAGCATTAGATGGTGAAAACGTTCAACAGACGTATGGAAGGCTGATGATTCTTCTTAATGACCTAGCTATGAATGAAGTCACCATCCCACAAGCTGAAGTAAATGCCATATTTGTCAACAGCCAACCTAGGAAATGGCTGAGCATGATCAGACATAGAGGGCCAACAATTTCATTAAGAACGATATTGTGGCTCAACTGTATAGAAAGTATAATTATGAAGAAGGTCTAACTGGTAGCATTTTACAAGTCAGAGTCTAAAAGATTTACAGTACGGGGAGAAACTTCGAAAGCCTGATTTCTACCTCAAACATTCAAGACATTGACTTTGATGTTGAAGAAGATACAAGGAGCAGTCAAGAGTTCATTACAGACTTAAATTTCGAATTTCATGAAAGAACTCTATTGGCAAACCAGAGAAGATACTTTAAAAGATCAGGAAGAGTTGGATCAGCCAGTAAACCAACTAACAAATCAAAAGAAACTTGTTTTGCCTGTGGAAAGATATGACACTTTCGAAAAGATTGTTCTTCTACTAAATCATCCTCACCATTCAATCCATCATTGTCAAAACCCTACAAGTTTAAATCACAATTGAACAAATATTTTCATCAATCCAACTCCTTTGATCATGAGAAGAAGGATTACAAGAATAAGTACAAGGCTTTAAAGGTTGAGTTGGAACAAATGAACTTGAAGCTGGAAGCCTTGTCCAAGAAGAAGGTTGATAAAAAGACGGACAAAAGGTTGATAACTGAAGCTTATGATTGGAATGATGAACTCTTAACTTCTGATGAAGAGGATACTACAAGGGTCAGGGCGTTTATGGTAGTAGCTGAGGATGAACTAGTTGTGGGAAAGAGTGATGCAAGATCAGGACAATCGGTTAACATCACTATGAAAAAGGTACACAGACTCCTATTTATGTCTGAATGTGATGAACGAAAACATGTTCTAGATTATACTATTGTTGACCTACACTTTGTAAAAGAACAAATGCCAAATTTTGCTTGATAAATATAACTCTGTTAAACAAGAACTATTGGCATACAAGTCTAAATGTGAAAACCTAAAACATGTTAACTCTAAGAATATGACGCTTTAGAATGAAGTTACCAGATTAACTCCAAGTAATTAAACTTTGTTTGATAAAGTAGCCGAAATACAAAAGATCATTGAAAAATGGTCATGTAGTAACTTCACTATTGATGAGCTACTTGAGAATCATCTTCTAGCTGACATCACTCGTGCTCTAGGAGCTAAAGGAAAAAAAGGGTAAACCCACAACCCCCACAGACATTATCTTTACACCTACTGAGACTATCTGTGTGTCTGACCCACACTTACAACCTTCACCTGTCTCAGAAGATGTGGAAGAAAACCAAGCTCCTTTGCCTCCTCTTACCAAACTCTATAGAGTTGAACCAAATAGTACTTCTAGAGGAGCAAAGCCTGATACTAAACCAAAGTCTGAAAGTGTTCCTTTCAAAACCTTCTCTGTGCTTGTTGAAGCAACTGGCAAGAAATCTGTCTATAAGCCTATTTCAGCTAATGTGTCACAAACTTTGACCATATCTTACTTCTCCACTAAGGAACGCTTGTTGAATTTAATGAAAGAGATTGAGAATTTGAAAGAAGAAATTAAGCCTTAAGTTGAATGTTCATCTTCTGAATCCAAGTCCAACTCCTCTAAGTCTTTGACAAACAAAAAGCTTAAGCCCTTTTGTACTAAAACACTCATCACATGACCAAAGATCATGCCAAAAAATGGCCATTAGGAGATCCTTAGCTCAATCTAGAGCTAGATCTTAAATTGCTCAGACGAGCAAAAGACCACCCGTTGTACCCAGACCCTTCCCACCTTGAAAATATTATGGATTCAATAATCATGACGTTGATGATTGTGAGTACTTTCCTGGATGTGACATCTATGGAAGGTACACTCACGAGACAGCTGACTGTCCATCACAAGGTCGTAGGTACAACAAGCACCCAAGGATTTCCCATCAGCAATCCAAGGAACCCACTGGAAGTGGGTTCACCATAGAAACCTATTTGTTTCTAAATATCTGTGTAGAGACATATTAAGGAATCAATCTGGTATCTAGATAGTGGCTGCTCTAGACACATGATAAGAGTTTAACAATACATGCACAAATATTCAAAGGAGTCTGGTCCTAAAGTGGTGTTTGGGGATAACTCTTTGGGAGACACAAAATGATATGGCTTAGTTAACTACCATGGTATAACCTTCACAAAGGTTGCATATGTGATTGGTCTTGAGCATAACCTTATAATCATAATAAACTATGTGATGCTGATTACAAGGTGTTGTTTATAAAGACTCAAGGAACCATATTCAACAAAAATAATGATGTGATGCTGATTGCACCAGGAGAAGAGATGTGTATATTTAAAATAGCTTTTTGTTCTAAAGAAAGTTCAAATTGATTTCTTGCTAAGGCCTTTGAAAGTGTTATTTCGCTGTCGCACAAAAGACTATCACATCTCAACTTTAAGAATCTGAACAAACTAGCCACACAAAACCTGGTTGCTAGTTTACCACATGTTACCTTCACTAAAGACAAGACATGCTCAACATGTGTGAAGGGTAAGCATCATAATCTTTCAAAACAAGGCAATCATTTTCAATTATCAAGTGCTTACATCTCCTTCATATGGATTTGTTTAGGCCTATTAAACCTTAAACCATAATCACAACAAATACACCCTTGTCATAGTAGATGAATTCTCAAGATATACATGGGTGTTCTTTCTAAAAAGAAAGAGTGAACCAGCTGATGCAATCATGTCAATCATTAGACATATTGAAAATATGAATGAAGTCAGAGTAAAGGCTCTAAGAAGTGATAATGGAACCGAGTTTAAGAATCATCAGCTTGAAACCTTCTGTGATGAAAAAGGAATTTCACATAATTTTTATTCAGCTGGGACTCCTGAGCAAAGTGGAGTAGATTAAAGAAGAAACGAAACATTGATTGAAGCAGCCAGAACAATGTTAAATGTTACATCTCTTCCAAAGCAATTTTGGGGAGAAGCTGTTCATACTGCATATGACACCCAAAACAGATAAATTATTGTCAAAAGGCATGGGAAAACCTCTTATGAGGTGTTCAGAAAGAGAGCACCTGATATTAATTACTTTCATGTATTTGGGTGTCCTGTATTTATTTATAACTACAAATACCACCTAGGGAAGTTTGATGAAAAGGCTGATGATGGTTTCTTCTTAGGATACTCTCCAACAGTTAAAGCTTTCAGAGTATTCAATACAAGAAGACAAGAACTTAAGGAAAACTTCCATGTCACCTTTAATGAAGATGATGATGTATTACAAAGAACAGGGATTGAAGGGGATGCCATTGATTTCAATGAAAATAGGTCTTTTTCTAGAAGATGAATTATTTGAGCCAAGACCAACTTTCAATCATCATCCATACACAGAGACTCTTATCCTATATGTTCCTGCATTTGATCCTTTGTCAACTCACAACATTGGCATCCCATTTGATCTATTAGTGATTTTAGAGGAATGTCAAGACAACATCAGCCCCTACAACGACATACCTTGTGACACCCCATTTTGATAATGGAAATGTCACATGCAATTATGGCGTGTCATCAAAGCATACAAGGAAAAATGTCTAAACATTACATGACCATAAAAGGAAAATACCGGAATCAAACATCGGTAGTCCAAAAGTAAAGCTCATCACACACAAACATAAGTATAGTAAAGGAAAGGACTAAACAATATCCATAGCAATGTATCAAAAGAAAGGAAATGCATAAAGTAAAGAAAGGTTAGAAAGCTTCCAGTCCATATGCACGTACTCTTAAAGTCTACGAGCGTCCCTAAGTACCTGTCGTTTTGGGAACATAGAAAAGGAAAACGGCTGAGCAATACGCTCAGTGCACGGATGTACAATAAAGCATGAATAGGATAAGCATATAACATATAACAGCGGAAGAAACTAAGTCCCGAGTAACCTGGTTAAGTCTTGATAAAACTGGTTTTATAGTTTAAAAAGCCTTATGTTTATCTTGTAAAAACTGTTTATCATATTTTACCATTAGCCAATATAGGTCATGAAAATCCACCGTGCATGAATACTTAGAGGGGTGACCTCATCATGCAAATTAGAGGGGCTGCCTCTAATTTAATATACTGGTTTTTGGGTAGGATGGATCAGCTCCTTGTGAAGGATGCAAGGCACACACCACATTCACCATGAAATCCTGACTGAAAACATGTAACTAGGATGCACCCATACGCCCCACATGATAAATATAATAATATGGCCAAAAGCTGAAGGGACGCCACAAGCAATCACTCCGCCGTGGTGAAGTCATAACATCAGTGCCTCTAATGTTATGGTTATGGTACCTCCATAACTAGGTGAAACTGGTCATGCATGTATATGGCTATAGGTATTCTAAATTAAACATAAGCAATTCAAACACATACTTATACTACGGGAAAACATTTGGCTGCTTACGGGGAAATCCTAATAAGGAAAGAATGTCTATACTGAAAGGACGAGAATCCGTACCTTATGTCCAGTGAACGAAGAAGATGAACTGAGAGGAATCCTACTTCCGTATCACTAATGCTACATAAATACATACATGAATAAGTATCTGCTTACTAAATACGTAACTGGTTTTATGTCATGTCTTAGCTTATTTTATATGTTCATGTCATGTTTTACTGTTTAAAGCCTTAAACTGTGTTTATCTTATATTCTGTTTACTCTGATTAAGTATTTCTGGTATTTCATGTATTATTATACTTACTTTGTAATAATAAGTAACTTTTCAAAAATACCAGGTTTCCTAAAATAGGAAGTTTCCAAAAATAGAAAGTTACCAAAAATAGAAAGTTTCCAAAAATAGAAAGTTTCCAAAAATAGAAAGTTTCCAAAAATAGAATTATTGCTTAAAATAGATAAGTTTCTAAAAATAGAAAGTTTCCATAAATAGATCAACGGCCTTATTTAAATAAGTTTCCATAAATAGATTAGCTGCCTGAAATAAATAAGTTTCTAAAAATAGAACGTTTCCATAATTAGATTAGCTGCCTTATTTAAATAAGTTTCTAAAAATAGAAGTTTCCATAATTAGAAATAAGCTGGTTAAATAAGCTAAGTATATAAGCCTAAGTGTTTTCATGATTATTTTCTAAGTCATATGATATAATGTATAGTTTAATAATTATTTCATGTAATTAAAATAAACTATAGGTTAAAATATTTAATTAAAGTATATCATGTTTTTAATTAAATAAAGTTAAATACTTAGGCTAAAACATGTATTATTATTTATTAATAATATAACCTAAGTCATATTAATTAATTAATTATAACCATGGTTTTTAAATAATTAATTAATTATAAGTCTTAAAAATATAAAATACTTAGGTTAATAATTCCATGTTTTTAATAATTAAATATAACCTAAGTCATGTTATTAAATTAATCATGTCATGTTCATTAATTTAATTTAACATAAGATTATAAAAGAAAAATAATCTTAACATACACCGTGAACCGGATCTTGACTAAGAACCATGAACCGGACATGAAATCGACGCCATACCCAGAACCAAATCAGGGTTACCCTTGTCTTGTTGCTGCCGTGTGACCCACACCAACCAACCGGGACCATATGGTCTCGGTGGTGGTCGTGTAGCCAAACCGAGACCCCCCTCGGGTTCGGTTTAGGCGCCGGCCAAAAACAAACACCCCTAAACCACCCTTTTTGATTTATTCCAAAACCAATTTTATGTTCGATCTATGATTTAATTAGGTTTTTTAAAAAAACATATCATGTTCTTAATTATTTAAAAGATTAAATCAAAAGAAAAGGGTTAAAAGAATTACCGAATGCGTGGATCTAAACAATGATGAACAAACACGAACACTAGCAACAAATCCACGATCCAAGATCAATTAAACACCCCTTTGGTGTGTTTGAGGGTGGCGGCCAAAAAGAAAAAGAAGGAGGAGAAAGAACTTTTTAGGTTTTTGTGAAAATCCTCTGTAAAGTGAAAATGAGTAGTGTTTTTCCCTTAACCCCCTTTTAGTGAAAATTGAGATGGGC
This sequence comes from Glebionis coronaria, assembly GCA_025667525.1. NCBI lineage: Eukaryota > Viridiplantae > Streptophyta > Magnoliopsida > Asterales > Asteraceae > Glebionis > Glebionis coronaria. The sequence continues at coordinate 90,692,043 of CM046874.1, read as the reverse complement.
TTGACCCATCTCTCCCTTTTTGCCGCGGGTAGAGGCCCCACATGGGGTACCCGTACCATTTTCCGTGTCTCGATGTTTAGTTACTCGTTCGTGATTATTTGTGTTCGCGTTTAATGTGTTCTCGTTAAGTAATTATCGTGACCTAATATATTTATTTACGCTCGTAATAAATATATATACGTAATTAATAATAGTTTGTAATTTAATTACGTTCATGATTTCATGATCGCATGTTCGTGATTAATTATTGGCAAATAATTATTGCGTTCTCGTGCGTAGTAAATACTTATCGTGTTCTAACATCGTTGTAGATTTGAAATCCACCCGTATTAGATGAGAGAGTAAGAATAGGTGCAGATACTAGCTTCTGCTTCAGGACTTCAAAGCTCTTCTCTCGTTCTTCAGTCCAGACGAATTTCTCCCCTTTCCGCATCAGTTTGGTCAATGGTAATGCTAAGCGGGAAAAGTTCTCCACGAACCTACGGTAATAGCCAGCTAAGCCTAAGAAACTACGGACTTCCGTCGCTGATGTCGGCCTTGGCCACTTAGTAATGGCCTCAACCTTTGCTGGATCCATAGTGATTCCTTCTGCTGATACAATGTGACCTAAGAATGCCACCTTGTCTAACCAGAACTCACACTTGGAGAATTTAGCATACAGCTGCTTCTGGCGAAGAATCTGTAGTACTGTACGAAGATGGTCTTCGTGTTCCTCCTTGGACTTTGAGAAAATCAGGATGTCAGCGATGAAGACAATGACGAACTTGTCCAGAAATTCATGGAAGATTTTGTTCATCAAGTCCATGAACACTGCTGGAGCATTTTTCAGGCCAAATGGCATAACTACAAACTCGTAGTGGCCATAGCGGGTACGAAAGGCAGTCTTAGCGATGTCCTGCTCCTTGACCCGTAGCTGATGATAGCCTGACCTAAGATCAATCTTGGAGAAGTGTTTGGCCCTTGGAGTTGGTCAAACAGATCGTCAATACGTGGCAGTGGATATCTATTCCGGATAGTAATCTTGTTGAGCTCGTTATAGTCTATGCAAAGACGCTTACTGCCGTCCTTCTTCTTAACGAACAAGACCGGTGCGCCCCATGGAGATGCGCTCGGTCGAATGAAACCTCGTTCAAGAAGTTCTTGCAGTTGATCCTTCAGCTCCTTCAGCTCTATGGGAGCCATGCAATAAGAAGCCTTGGAGATTGGTTCAGCTCCTGGTATAAGCTCGATACTGAATTCCACTTCTCGTGCAGGTGGTATGCCCGGAAGTTCTGCTGGAAAAACATCTTGGAATTCTGACACTATAAGTTGATCCTGAATTGATGGGGATTCAGCATCCATGTCATGAACCATAGCTAGATAACCCTCGCAGCCATGTGACAGTAGTGCACGCGCTTGTAGGGTAGATATGACTTGTACAGACCGTCCGGGTATGAACCCGTTATGAATGTACTCTGGTGTATTAACATCACCGAAGATAACTCGATATGAATGGCAGTCTATGGTAGCATGATGCTTGGATAGCCAATCCATGCCCAAAATCATGTCGAAGTCATTCATGTCCAGCGGAAGTGCGTCAACAGGTCGAACCTTATCGTCAAATTCTAGGGGAAGACTCTTGTATACATGGGTGATTAATATAGAGTCCCTCAAAGGCGTGGAAATAGTAAGCCTATTTTCTAGTGGCATGGGGAGCATCCTAATGTTCTTAGCATAAGCAGTAGAAATAACCGAGTGAGTAGCACCCGTATCGAAAAGAACACATGAAGTTTGACCATACATCTACAAGATTCCAGTGATGGTACATGTAGACTTTTTGGCCTGGTCTCGAGATGTCGTGTAGACACGCCCGATAGTAGGAGGCGGCTTGGAATCAGCATGTCCTGATGTACCCTCCATCTCTCCCTTACGGCAATCCTTCATGATATGGCCAGGAAGATCACACTTGAAGCACGCGTCAGTATTACGGCGACATGGCCCTGGTTGCCTACGGTGGCAAGTAGAGCAAAGAGGATGGGTAAATCCTCCAGCAGGTGCTCTGGCTGGCTGGGAACCTGATAAAACATTTTACATAAGACATGATAATAGGGTACAAGGGACAATGCGGAATATCGTAAGATTGAATACCAGTGATAGTTGGACGGCTAGGATGTGAACCTCTTTGGTTCTGGTCCCTACCGTTTCCATTGTTCCTGGTAGAAGTTTTGCTAAAGTGTCGGAATATGAGTTATAACATGAAATCATAATGAAATGCGTAAGTATTAGGACCTGCTGCTGTTGGAGTGTCCAGCGTTGTTACGGTAATTATCATTACCGCCACGCCTATCCGTAGCAGAACGGTCGTTAGTCTGACCGTTTCCCTTGGGCTGATGAGGCTGTTGCTGAGTAGCCGGCTGAGACCGGTCCCCAGTTTTCTGCCTCGAAGATACATTTAAAGAGATGAACAATTGACATATATGGAAAGTATACGGATTGATCACCGCTTGAATACGAATGTTTACCTCTTGTCGGGTCTCTCCGCTTCCCCGAACTCATCTCTCTCCTGCAGCATCTCCAGCTTACGTGCTGCATCGGCCATTTGTGCTACAGTGTTGAACGTAGCACACACCAGATTGTTTGCGACCGATGTGCGAAGAGCCTACCTAAAGTGGTGTGCCTGCTCTTCAGGAGTACCTGCTGCCGCACCAAGGAAACCAGCTAAGCGAAGAAAGCGTTGCATAAACTCGTTGCTATTCTCCCCAGCTCTTTGTCGGATCCCATGGTACTCTCTCTTGAGCTTGTCCTGCTCAGCCTTGGGAAAGAACTGCTCCATCACCCTGTCCTTGAACTGAGCCCAAGTCAAACAAGCAACACACTCGTCACCACCTTCAGACTACATCAATGCTAACCACCAATTAAGCACATCGCCTTCGAACCGATAGCATGCCAACCTCGCCTTGTATGCGGGGTCACAACCCATAGCATTGAAAATCTTCTCGATGTGAGCCAACTAGCTTTCAACATCACTAGGGCTATCTGTCTTCTCAAAAGCTCGAGGGCGGAGCTTGTTGAATCTCTCCAGCCATACTGCTAATGTCACTGGAGGAGGGGGAGGAGGTGCCTGATTATGCTGCTGATTGTTGGCAGCTTGAACTTCAACCCTGATGTCATTCCTTAGTTGAGGAAGCAAAGCTTGCATAGCAGCTTGAATTGCAGCATTGAGCTGTTCCTGTTCGCGTGTGAGAACCATCTGACACTATAACATAAAACATATGATTAAACAGATCAAAACATAAAATAACTATACATGAAAAAAAAAATTATACCAAAATTTTAAGAGAAAAATTTTATGCAAGAAAATTTTGTGTATGAATGCATGATGCAGTTTTATGAAAACTTTTGTATGCTCGAGAGTGAACACCTATGGTAAGTTCACCCAAAACAAAAGACATGGCGAGGGGACGCCTATGGGTCTGTCCCAAATTTAAAAGTTTCGATAAAACACATGCGACTAAATAGGGCCAGTCCTGTACCAACCATTACTTAGTCATAAATCTACGACAATGACATATATATGTATGCTTAAAAATGATGAATGCATGAAAAAAACTGTCAGTTCTAGGAAGACCGTAGTGACTACCCACTAATCACAGGTCATATTTGAGAGCCTACAGGTCGAAGCCTTGGCTCTGATACCATAATTGTATCACCCCATTTTGATAATGGAAATGTCACATGCAATTATGGCGTGTCATCAAAGCATACAAGGAAAAATGTCTAAACATTACATGACCATAAAAGGAAAATACCGGAATCAAACATCGGTAGTCCAAAAGTAAAGCTCATCACATACAGACATAAGTATAGTAAAGGAAAGGACTAAACAATATCCATAGCAATGTATCAAAAGAAAGGAAATGCATAAAGTAAAGAAAGGCTAGAAAGCTTCCAGTCCATATGCACGTACTCTTAAAGTCTACGAGCGTCCCTGAGTACCTGTCGTTTTGGGAACATAGAAAAGGAAAACGGCTGAGCAATACGCTCAATGCACGGATGTACAATAAAGCATGAATAGGATAAGCATATAACATATAACAGCGGAAGAAACTAAGTCCCGAGTAACCTGGTTAAGTCTTGATAAAACTGGTTTTATAGTTTAAAAAGCCTTATGTTTATCTTGTAAAAACTGTTTATCATATTTTACCATTAGCCAATATAGGTCATGAAAATCCACCGTGCATGAATACTTAGAGGGGTGACCTCATCATGCAAATTAGAGGGGCTGCCTCTAATTTAATATACTGTTTTTTGGGTAGGATGGATCAGCTCCTTGTGAAGGATGCAAGGCACACACCACATTCACCATGAAATCCTGACTGAAAACATGTAACTAGGATGCACCCATACGCCCCACATGATAAATATAATAATATGGCCAAAAGCTAAAGGGACGCCACAAGCAATCACTCCGGCGTGGTGAAGTCATAACATCAGTGCCTCTAATGTTATGGTTATGGTACCTCCATAACTAGGTGAAACTGGTCATGCATGTATATGGCTATAGGTATTCTAAATTAAACATAAGCAATTCAAACACATACTTATACTACGGGAAAACATTTGGCTGCTTACGGGGAAATCCTAATGATACAAGGTATTTTATGTGGGTTCTAATTTCTCGGAATCCTCTCGAATTGATCTCGGCCTTAAGTGGAATGATTTGTTCTTGGTTAATAAAAAGGAGTTGGTTTGTTTATCTATTTTTAAACTAATAACAATTAAATGTAAATGACGTTGAGTAATTTAAAACTTTGGAAGATTAACTAAATTGACAAGTTAAAATTTAGTGCTTGAAAACGTAAAGGAAAGATTAGAAAATTACTTTGAAAACTTAATTTAATTAATGCTTAAAAACTTGTTCTATCGGAATAATGGAGATTATACTATCGGAATACAATTAAAATGACCCATCGGAATGTTTCTATTAATCACCATCGGAATCTTCAATAAACTAAACTGTCGGAATGGTGTCCTATCGGAATGTAGATGATCGGAATATGAAGAACAAAAATTGGCCAGAGTTTCGACTAGAAAAGGGACCTAAACCCGTCGGAATGTGCGATCGCAATATGCGATCGCAATCCCAGATCGGAATAGGGGGAACTTACACCCTATCGCAAAGTAAAACCCCTTTTTGGGTTATTGCGATACCAAACCAATGATGATCCGTCGGAATGTGTTAAAACCCCTCTTTTGTGATGGAAGGAATCTTGTTCCGAAATTGAAGGAAACTTAAAATCTCAATAAGCAAAAGCAATAAGCCAAGTGATCCGAAACTTTAACACTTCAAAAAGATTAAATTTGATAACTTTTGAAAATAAGAAACTTTAAAACTTAATAAACAAAACTTTTGAATGATTAAAACTTGAAGAAATCCGAAAACAATGAACTTTAACAAACAATAAGCCAAAAAGCATGGAAAGCTTATGGCTTATTTACGTAGAGCTTAAGAAGAAACAAGAAAAAATTAAACTTTTAACACGAGCTAATCCAATAATCCAAACCGTATGGAATTCAACAATCGGATCAAGGATTTTGACAAATCAAGAAAAGTAAAAAAAAACTTAAAGAACTTAAAAGCTAAACTCGATTAAGATTAGTGAAATCAAAAGTACAAGAAAGCTTAAATTTAAAAGATGAAAGACAAAGAAAAAGTTTAGTGAGAGAAAGTTTGGAACTTTCTCTCTCTAAAACTAGAGAAATGAAAAACTAAAAACTAAGTCTAAAACTAAGTGTGTGAAAATTTGTGAGGTAAGGCCTTTATATAGGCGTTTGTATGGGCTTGTGAATGGGCTTCAGTATCGGGCTTCTTTTCTTCTTTCTTCCTTGGTCTTCTCGTCTCTTTAAGTAAACGTTTCCGACTTTGGATTTTGAGAAGTGTCGGTGAATAATTCCAACTCGTCTTATAATCTTTAAGTTAATAGACTCGAGTTCTTCGACATATATGAATCTTCCATCTTTGGCTCTATTCTTCGATAAATCTTCAAATAGGCACAATGACTTCAAATCTTTTGCATCTCTTGGACAATGGACTTCGTCTTGAGTCTTTTTCTTCGATAAAACCCGTGCAATCCCATGTTTTCTTCAATATTCTCCCGGTTGACTCTGAAAACATAATAAACACAAAAACCACGCATAATTCCAAACAAATGATATTAAATACGTGTTTTGGTCTTGTTTTAGCCAGAATTAAGTGGTGAAAGGATGGGTGTTTACACACCTATCAAATCTCCTACACTTAACCATTGCCATGTCCTCATGCAATGCTTAGTGATAAAGCAATTTTGCACTTTTCTCATAATTAATCAACCTTGGCTTTATTCAAATACTTCCAAACAAAAATTTAAAGTACTAAAAGAAATTAAAACTTTAAAGGATAGAAAATAGCTATGTGGAAATAACTTGTAAAGAAATCGAGGACTTACATTAGGGCTTCGGTGCTGCGAAGATTTATCACCCTCAAGTTTTACGTTCCCCAAACTAAGCTTAAAAACGAGATCATTGTTATTATAAGTTAGCAATTCAAACACTTACACACATGGCTTAATTAAATGCTTAAAGTCCCTTATTCCTAGGTGTATCTCTTATATTTTATTTTTTGTCTTAGAATGATCATGAAGATGCATTTTTTGGACTTATTTCGATAGTTTATTTAGGCTGAAAGCAAAGTAGGACGATTTGATCAATAGTTAGCTAAAGGACAAAATCTCTTAAAACTGCTTCTCGGGATATCAAAAAGTTCATATCTTGGCATAACTCGGTTCGCGATTTGAGACCTTTCTCGGGCCGATATTTGGCTTGTACTTCATACTTCATATCTTGAGAGACGTTCTTGAGATAATGGTCTTCCCATCATAATAGAGTTTCTTCACTTGGAGACTTTTGAGGGGTACTCCAACTTTGTTGACCACGACTTCATGATTATTTCTTCAATCTCTAATTGGGATTTTGAGATACAACGATCCGCCTCCTTTTCGGACTTGGATCTATTTATCCTCATACCTTGTTAGGGTCTTTTCGGATAGACTTCTCCATGATCTTTATGGGAGTTGATTGCTTTTCGTCGTGAGTCTTGATCCTTCATATTGATTTTAGGAATAATGCTTTTCACATCACTTTTGGATCTTCAGCAATAAAATGGAATCCTCATGCCTTGTTAGGGCCTTTTCGGACTCACCAATCTTCGCGCCCCGCTTCATAAGTTATGCCTTGGCTATGAACTCTCGTCATTACCGAGCAACTTTTAAACGATCTTGGGCTAGAAGCTAAGTAACTTTTCAAATCGTACGACCTTACTTATTGCAGATAAATATTAGCAAGTGATGGGAGAATAGGAAAATAATTACACCAAGTGAGCTTGTGCTTGAATACCGACTTATAATTGACTCTATCATTTCTCGTCCTCCACAATTTAAAATCTCAAGTAATGAGATTCGTGGACACTTAGCCTAATAAACCAATTAAGGTCTACATGGTTAAGGATACTAGCTAGAATAAACTTGGATAAGTCTATTCGGGTTGAGTCAAAATAAGCGCAACGGGCCTAATATGTCAAAGATTTCTAAACTAGCTACACCACTTATTAATATTTTTGACTTTATTACGGGATATATACATATGAAAGCAACGATAAAAATTTTAAAATTACGACTAAATGGCCAAAGTTAATTAAAAATTTGAAAAATGTTGAAAAAGATGATTTTCTGGTTAAATGAAGGCATTTTCATGGAAAAGTCCACTTAAAACTTCGATAGAAGTCCCCCCTACACTTAAGATAAACATTTTCCTCAATGTTTAAGCATGTGGGAAAAGTCTCCCCAACACTTATGACATTGTGCACGTTGGTTAACTCAAGTTAAGGAAGAGACGACTAAAGTGATCAATTTCAAATGTGAGTATGAAGAAAATTGAATCACGATAGTTGAGAGATAGAACCGGATTTCGGATAACACGGGAGCACGGTTCTTCAAAGTTTCCAAGAGTGCACTTATCCCTGTAATCACATCACCACACAAAAACAAACACCTAAACAGGTCCCCCTGCACTTAGGAGGTTAAAACATAAAATGATAGATACTCGGGCTGCCTCCCGAGGAGCGCTTGTTTTTGATAACCGAGTCACGAGCCTGACTCGACCCAAAATTAGTTCATGGGGAACGTGGTGAGGGATGGAATCACCTCCTGAGAGATGTCCTCACCAAAGTACAACTTCAGACGCTGGCCATTCACCTTGAAATTGGGCCCATTTGGCTGAGAAAGCTCAATGGTCCCATATGGAAAGACGTTGGCGACGGTGAATGGACCAGACCAGCGGCTCTTCAACTTGCCAGAGAAGATCTTCAACCGAGAGTTAAAAAGTAAGACTTGGTCACCAACGTGGAACTCTCGGTTCTTGATTTTTGCGTCATGAAGGATCTTCGTCTTCTCTTTGTAGATCAGCGAGTTCTCATAAGCTTCATTCCTCAGTTCGTTGAGCTTGTTGAGTTGAGTCTTGTGATGATCACCGGCTTTGTTGATGTCGAAGTTAGCCCACTTTAAGGCCCAGTGCGCCTTATGCTCCAGCTCGATGGGAAGGTGGCATGCTTTCCCGTACACAAGACGATAAGGTGTACAACCGATCGGGGTCTTGTAAGCAGTACGGAAAGCCCACAGAGCATCATCTAACTTATCGGCCCACGCGGCGCGATGCTCTCCCACAGTACGCTCCAAAATTCGCTTCAATCCACGGTTGGATATCTCGGCCTGCCCATTGGTTTGGGGATGATAAGCGGTGGAAAGACGGTGATTGACACCATACTTAGCCATGACTCTTGCAAATTGATCGTTGCAAAAATGAGTCCCGCGGTCACTGATAATAGCACGAGGAACGCCGAATCGAGCGAACAGCGATTTCAAAAAGTTACAAACCACCCTTGCATCATTAGTAGGTAAAGCTTTGGCTTCAACCCACTTGGAGACGTAGTCAACGGCAACAAGGATGTATTTGTTTCCTTTAGATGAAGGGAATGGCCCCATAAAATCGATACCCCAAACATCAAATATTTCACACTCTTGAATGAAATTCTGAGGCATCTCATCTTTATGTGTGATCGTGCCTTGTTTTTGGCAAGCATCACATCGTTTAACCATCTCGTGAGCATCACGGTAGATGGTGGGCCAATAAAATCCCGAATCAAACACTTTTTTGGCGGTGTAGTTGGGACCAAAGTGACCACCAGTGGGTCCTTTGTGACAAGCATCAAGAATGTCTAAGGCTGCCGGTCCATCAACACATCGGCGAATAATCAAGTCGGCACATTGTTTGAAAAGATACGGGTCATCCCAAAAGTAAGTTTTGATGTCTTTGAAGAACTTTTTCTTTTGCTGGGATGTTAACCCGTCAACGAGAATTCCACCCGCCAAGTAGTTTACAATGTCCGCAAACCACGGGGTTTCGTCAGCAGTCGAGTTAATAGACATTAAGGTCTCCAGGGGAAAAGAATCATTGATTTCTTTGTTCGGATGATCCCCCTGGTACGGATCCTCAAGTCTGCTGAGATGGTCCGCGACTAGGTTTTCTGCTCCTTTTTTATCGCGAATTTCGATTTTAAATTCCTGGAGCAGCAAAACCCAGCGAAGAAGTCTTGGTTTGGAATCTTGCTTTGTCAACAAGTACTTCAGCGCGGAATGATCGGTATACACGATGGTGGTGGAAAGGACAAGATAGGGGCGGAATTTTTCAAAAGCATAGACAACAGCTAAAAGCTCTTTTTCGGTTTTCGTATAATGCAATTGTGCCCCTGTCATTGTCTTGCTAGCGTAATGGATCGGTTGGAAGTGTTTGTTCACTCTTTGTCCAAGAACCGTTCCAATAGCAAAATCACTAGCATCGCACATCAACTCAAAAGGAAGCTCCCAATTAGGGGTAACTAAGACGGGTGCCTTAGTAAGTTTATCCTTAAGCGAGTTGAAGGCTTCAAGGCACTCTTTGGAAAAGATAAAAGGAGTATCTTTTTCCAAGAGGTGGGTCATCGGGCGAGCGATTTGAGAAAAATCTTTTATGAATCGACGGTAGAAGCCCGCATGACCCAAAAAACTTCTCACACCCTTCACGGTTGAAGGTGGAGGCAACTTTGCGATAACATCGACTTTAGCACGGTCTACTTCAAGACCGGCTTTCGAGATCTTATGTCCAAGCACGATGCCTTCTTTTACCATAAAATGGCATTTTTCCCAATTCAGAACTAGGCGAGTGTCTTCGCACCGCTTGACATACGTTCCAAATTGGCAAGGCAAGAAGAGAATGAATCCCCGAAGACCGAGAAATCATCCATGAAGACTTCCATGGTGTGTTCCACCATGTCATGGAAGATAGCTAACATGCACCTTTGGAAAGTCCCGGGGGCATTGCATAAGCCAAAAGGCATTCTTTTATAAGCAAATGTGCCATAGGGACAAGTGAATGTAGTCTTCTCTTGATCTTGGGGATCGATGGGTATTTGGAAATAACCCGAGAAACCATCAAGAAAGCAGTAATATTCATTACCCGCTAAACGTTCAAGCATTTGGTCCATAAAAGGTAGAGGGAAATGATCCTTTCTCGTGGCATCATTGAGTTTGTGGTAGTCTATACAAACTCTCCACCCAGTAACGAGACGAGTGGGAATCAACTCGTTGTGTTCATTGGGAACAACGGTTATTCCGCCCTTCTTGGGCACACAATGGATTGGACTAACCCATGGTGAATCCGAAATAGGGTAAATCATACCCGCATCAAGAAGTTTGAGAACTTCTGTTTTGATGACTTCATGGATTTTTGGATTCACCCTTCGTTGGCTTTGAATTGTGGGCTTAAAGTCGTCCTCCATGAGAATTTTGTGTGTGCAGAAGTGAGGATCAATTCCACGAATATCCGAAATCTTCCAAGCGATAGCCTTCTTATGATCTTTCAACACGGCGACAAGTCGGGCTTTCTCGTCATCCTTCAAATCCTTAGCAATGATGACTGGCGACTTCTTCTCTTCTTCGAGGAATACATACTCAAGATGGGGCGGTAACTCCTTAAGTTCCAAATCCGGAGGATTTTCGACGGGAGGCGTATTCGAAGTCGGAGTATCGATAGCAATAACAGTGGGAGATGGAGGGGAAGGATTGTCTTCTTTGAGGAGGTTAGCAATGAAACTGAGATCTTCATCCCAATTGGTAGTAGAATCTTCATTGTATAAATGCACATCTCCCATGGTGGCTTCCAAATCTTTCCAAAGGAAATCACTTTCTCCAAATAGAGATAGTGATGAGTCGATAGAGGAAACGGTCTCAACATTGGGAAGAGAGGTAGGAATATTTTTACAAGCATCCTTGAAGTGTTCTTCACAAGCCTCATCAAGAACGTCAATACAATTAACATTCTCGTAAGAATAAGGTTGTTTAGAAAGCTTTCCCATGTTGAAGACTACTTTATCGTCACCCACTCTCATGATAAGCTCACCGGCTTCAACATCAATGAGAGTGCGACCGGTCCTCAAGAATGGACGACCAACAATGAGTGGCACACGGGGGTCCATCTCGTAGTCGACGACAACAAAATCAGCAGGGAAGGTGAATTTGTCGACTCCTACAATGACGTCTTCGGCTATCCCCACTGGATAAGCAACCGTACGGTTAGCTAATTCCAAAGTCATTTTGGTGGGGACTAGCTCTGGGAGAGATAATTGCTTCCAAACACTTAGAGGCATGAGATTAATACTGGCACCTAGATCGGCTAGGGCCATGCAATTCTCTACTCCCGGGAAATTGCAAGGGATAAGAAAACGACCCGGATCACCAAGCTTAGTTGGCAATTTCCTTAAGAGCACTGCAGAGCAGTTCTCATTAAGTTGGGTGTTGGAAATATCGAGGAGCTTTTCCTTGTCGCTCAGAAGATCTTTAAACATTTTCGCGTATTTGGGCATGTGAGCGAGAGCCTCAGCGAAGGAGATATTGAAATTCAATTGTTTGAACATTTTTAGGAAGTTCGAAACCTGAATATCGTCCTTGCTTTTTAGCTTCTCTTTCCTCAACCTAGATGGATAAGGTATATTGGATGAAGAAGGAGGCTTTAGGGGAATAGGATCACTCACAGCCACGGGTGGAGGAGGGGTAGAAGGAAGAGGTGGAGAAATTGGGGAAGGAGAAGGAGGAGGAATAGGAGCAGGTGACTCGTTCTCCTTAGTCACAATCACCGGTGGAGGTATAGGAAGCTCGGGTTCCTTGGTACCTTTACCACTTCGAGTAGTGATTGCTTTCATCTCCCCTCTTGGGTTCGCAACGGTGTTACTCGGAAGAGTACCCGAAGAAGAGGGTTGATTACCATTGAAGAAACTAGCCATCATGTTCCTCAGATCATTAGTTTGGGTATCCAACATGTTTCTCATGTCAGCTCTCAAATCATTTCCTTGCTTGACCAAGTCTGCCTTCAAGTTGCGCACTTCCTCTTGGAGATTTCCCACAATCACATCATTGGTCCTCATGTAGGTTGCAACCTCTTGGTGTAATGCCGTGGTGGTTTGGTTGGGAGGAGCATTGTATGCAGGTGGTTGGTAAGCAGGTTGTTGGTAGACTTGATTGTTACGTTGAGGTGGTTGTTGCTGCTTGTGAGGTGGGATGTATGGTTGTCGAGGTTGTTGTTGTTGTGGAGGGCGATTAAGGTTTTGTTGTTGGTTTGGGTTGGTAGGAGGGAAACCAGGTGGTGAGATATAGTTGTTGGAACGGTAGCTAAGCAAGTTGCGGTCACCTTGAGGTTTTGCTTGATAAGCAGGTTGAGTATAGGTGCCATATGCTGCATTAACATTCTCAGCAGGGTAGTCTTGGGTGGCAGTACAAGTAGTGTAAGAATGAAGACCACCGCATATCTCACAAGGTTGGCTGACAGCGTTCACTTGAGCGTTTTTGGCGTTGTTGCTGTTGTTGTTGCTGACGGTGTGGGTGACAAGCGATTCAAGAAGCCTGGTGATTTTGTCAAGTCGCTTGTCGCTGTCATTAGTGCTAGCACTAGCGACATTGGTCCTAACACTCTTGGTTTGCACACGAGACTTATTCTCAATGATATCCCAAGCAGCATTGGAAGTCTTAGCCAACAGATTACCCCCCGAGGCACTGTTCAGTGGATCTTTGTCACTCATGCTTAAACCATTGTAAAAAGTATTGATTTGATGTACTTTGGTAAAACATGTTGTGGGCATTTTCTTAATAGATCTTTAAAACGATCCCAAGATTCACTAAACGACTCATCGTACTTTTGTTCAAAATTTATGATTTCATTCCGCAAAGCGGTAGTACGAGAGGGTGGGAAAAAGTAATTAATGAATTTGGTTTCCCAATCCGTCCACGAGAGAATACTCTGTGGCGGTTCCTTAGCAAGCCAATGCCGGGCTTGTCCCTCTAAAGAAAAGGGAAAAAGTTGTAACCTTATAACCTCTTGTGGAACGCCATTGAATTTGACCGTGTTGGTGAGTTGCAAGAATCTCTTAATATGGTCATGTGGATCATCAATGGTTCGTCCCAAGAATGGTTGAGCGGAGACCATCTGGATAAAGCCTGATTTTAGCTCAAAGTTGTTGGCGGCAATTGGTGGTATAACAATTGGGTCCGTGTTGCCATCTACATGAGCTTGCAGCAGTTCAATCATCGGGCGATTATCCGGAAGGGGCTCATTGTTGTTGTTATTATTCATGTTGTTAAAAGGTGGGTTGTTGTTGTTATTATTGTTTGGAGGTGGTACACCGGCCATGTCTAAGTGATCGAGAGGCTCGGGCTCTTGATATGACGTGGATCGAGTGCGCATACACCTGCAAAAGAACGAACAAAGAAAAACAAAGCAAAAATATTTTTGGTTTTTATGTTTTTCAATTTTTTTGTATTTTTGAAAATTTTATATTTTTTAGGATTTTTGAAAATTTTTGTGAAAAAGTAACGTTCACGGGGAACGGATCCCAAAATCCAAGTTCTCACAAAAAACTTTTGATCTTAACGAGAAGAGCCGGCAGCGGCGCCATTTGATACAAGGTATTTTATGTGGGTTCTAATTTCTTGGAATCCTCTCGAATTGATCTCGGCCTTAAGTGGAATGATTTGTTCTTGGTTAATAAAAAGGAGTTGGTTTGTTTATCTATTTTTAAACTAATAACAATTAAATGTAAATGACGTTGAGTAATTTAAAACTTTGGAAGATTAACTAAATTGACAAGTTAAAATTTAGTGCTTGAAAACGTAAAGGAAAGATTAGAAAATTACTTTGAAAACTTAATTTAATTAATGCTTAAAAACTTGTTCTATCGGAATAATGGAGATTATACTATCGGAATACAATTAAAATGACCCATCGGAATGTTTCTATTAATCACCATCGGAATCTTCAATAAACTAAACTGTCGGAATGGTGTCCTATCGGAATGTAGATGATCGGAATATGAAGAACAAAAACTGGCCAGAGTTTCGACTAGAAAAGGGACCTAAACCCGTCGGAATGTGCGATCGCAATATGCGATCGCAATCCCAGATCGGAATAGGGGGAACTTACACCCTATCGCAAAGTAAAACCCCTTTTTGGGTTATTGCGATACCAAACCAATGATGATCCGTCGGAATGTGTTAAAACCCCTCTTTTGCGATGGAAGGAATCTTGTTCCGAAATTGAAGGAAACTTAAAATCTCAATAAGCAAAAGCAATAAGCCAAGTGATCCGAAACTTTAACACTTCAAAAAGATTAAATTTGATAACTTTTGAAAATAAGAAACTTTAAAACTTAATAAACAAAACTTTTGAATGATTAAAACTTAAAGAAATCCGAAAACAATGAACTTTAACAAACAATAAGCCAAAAAGCATGGAAAGCTTATGGCTTATTTACGTAGAGCTTAAGAAGAAACAAGAAAAAATTAAACTTTTAACACGAGCTAATCCAATAATCCAAACCGTATGGAATTCAACAATCGGATCAAGGATTTTGACAAATCAAGAAAAGTAAAAAAAAACTTAAAGAACTTAAAAGCTAAACTCGATTAAGGTTAGTGAAATCAAAAGTACAAGAAAGCTTAAATTTAAAAGATGAAAGACAAAGAAAAAGTTTAGTGAGAGAAAGTTTGGAACTTTCTCTCTCTAAAACTAGAGAAATGAAAAACTAAAAACTAAGTCTAAAACTAAGTGTGTGAAAATTTGTGAGGTAAGGCCTTTATATAGGCGTTTGTATGGGCTTGTGAATGGGCTTCAGTATCGGGCTTCTTTTCTTCTTTCTTCCTTGGTCTTCTCGTCTCTTTAAGTAAACGTTTCCGACTTTGGATTTTTAGAAGTGTCGGTGAATAATTCCAACTCGTCTTATAATCTTTAATTTAATAGACTCGAGTTCTTCGACATATATGAATCTTCTATCTTTGGCTCTATTCTTCGATAAATCTTCAAATAGGCACAATGACTTCAAATCTTTTGCATCTCTTGGACAATGGACTTCGTCTTGAGTCTTTTTCTTCGATAAAACCCGTGCAATCCCATGTTTTCTTCAATATTCTCCCGGTTGACTCTGAAAACATAATAAACACAAAAACCACGCATAATTCCAAACAAATGATATTAAATACGTGTTTTGGTCTTGTTTTAGCCAGAATTAAGTGGTGAAAGGATGGGTGTTTACACACCTATCACCTAATAAGGAAAGAATGTGCATACTGAAAGGACGAGAATCCGTACCTTATGTCCAGTGAACGAAGAAGATGAACTGAGAGGAATCCTACTTCCGTATCACTAATGCTACATAAATACATACATGAATAAGTATCTGTTACTAAATACGTAACTGGTTTTATGTCATGTCTTAGCTTATTTTATATGTTCATGTCATGTTTTACTATTTAAAGCCTTAAACTGTGTTTATCTTATATTCTGTTTACTCTGATTAAGTATTTCTGGTATTTCATGTATTATTATACTTACTGTGTAATAATAAGTAACTTTCCAAAAATACCAGGTTTCCTAAAATAGAAAGTTTCCAAAAATAGAAAGTTACCAAAAATAGAAAGTTTCCAAAAATAGAAAGTTTCCAAAAATAGAATTACTGCTTAAAATAGATAAGTTTCTAAAAATAGAAAGTTTCCATAAATAGATCAGCGGCCTTATTTAAATAAGTTTCCATAAATAGATTAGCTGCCTGAAATAAATAAGTTTCTAAAAATAGAACGTTTCCATAATTAGATTAGCTGCCTTATTTAAATAAGTTTCTAAAAATAGAAGTTTCCATAATTAGAAATAAGCTGGTTAAATAAGCTAAGTATATAAGCCTAAGTGTTTTCATGATTATTTTCTAAGTCATATGATATAATGTATAGTTTAATAATTATTTCATGTAATTAAAATAAACTATAGGTTAAAATATTTAATTAAAGTATATCATGTTTTTAATTAAATAAAGTTAAATACTTAGGTTAAAACATGTATTATTATTTATTAATAATATAACCTAAGTCATGTTAATTAATTAATTATAACCATGGTTTTTAAATAATTAATTAATTATAAGTCTTAAAAATATAAAATACTTAGGTTAATAATTCCATGTTTTTAATAATTAAATATAACCTAAGTCATGTTATTAAATTAATCATGTCATGTTCATTAATTTAATTTAACATAAGATTATAAAAGAAAAATAATCTTAACATACACCGTGAACCGGATCTTGACTAAGAACCATGAACCGGACATGAAATCGACGCCATACCCTGAACCAAATCAGGGTTACCCTTGTCTTGTTGCTGCCGTGTGACCCACACCAACCAACCGGGACCATATGGTCTCGGTGGTGGTCGTGTAGCCAAACCGAGACCCCCCTCGGGTTCGGTTTAGGCGCCGGCCAAAAACAAACCCCCCTAAATCACCCTTTTTGATTTATTCCAAAACCAATTTCATGTTAGATCTATGATTTAATTAGGTTTTTTAAAAAAACATATCATGTTCTTAATTATTTAAAAGATTAAATCAAAAGAAAAGGGTTAAAAGAATTACCGAATGCGTGGATCTAAACAATGATGAACAAACACGAACACTAGCAACAAATCCAAGATCCAAGATCAATTAAACACCCCTTTGGTGTGTTTGAGGGTGGCGGCCAAAAAGAAAAAGAAGGAGGAGAAAGAACTTTTTAGGTTTTTGTGAAAATCCTCTGTAAAGTGAAAATGAGTAGTGTTTTTCCCTTAACCCCCTTTTAGTGAAAATTGAGATGGGCTTGGCCCATCTCTCCCTTTTTGTCGCGGGTAGAGGCCCCACATGGGGTACCCGTACCATTTTCCATGTCTCGATGTTTAGTTACTCGTTCGTGATTATTTGTGTTCGTGTTTAATGTGTTCTCGTTAAGTAATTATCGTGACCTAATATATTTATTTACGCTCGTAATAAATATATATACGTAATTAATAATAGTTTGTAATTTAATTACGTTCATGATTTTATGATCGCATGTTCGTGATTAATTATTGTCAAATAATTATTGCGTTCTCGTGCGTAGTAAATACTTATCGTGTTCTAACACGTACGTAATACGTAAAATCCTAACACGTAATCGTAATCATGCTATAATAGGAAAGTTTTAATCTAGTACGTACGATCTTAAGGGTACTATTCATGGTAAAAGCATGCAGGTTTTACAACTCTTCCCCCTAAAAATAATAATTCGTCCCCAAATTATAGATAAAGTAAACTGGAAAAGAAGAACATACCCGAATTTAAAATATGAAATGAGGGTAAGAAGCCCGGATAGACTCCTCTGTTTCCCAAGTGGCTTCCCGCTCGGTATGATCCCTCCATAGGATTTTGAGGAATGGAATCGTCTTCCTTCGATCTTAATGCCGTTCATCATTCCGGACTTCCTGCTAAGAGCATCTGCTACTACATTTGCCTTTCCGGGATGATACTGTAGATTAATGTCATAATCCTTTAACAGCTCTAACCATCTCCTCTGCCTCATGTTCAATTCACGTTGAGTGAAGATATACTTCAAGCTCTTGTGGTCCGTGAAAATGTCACATGATTCTCCATATAAGTAGTGCCTCCATATTTTCAATGCAAACACGACTGCAGCAAGTTCCAAGTCATGCGTGGGGTAATTTTCTTCATAAGGCTTAAGCTGCCGTGAAGCGTACGCGATCACTTTCCCATGTTGCATGAGAACACAGCTAAGTCCCTTCCCCGATGCATCGTTGTAGATTTGAAATCCACCCGTACCAGATGAGAGAGTAAGAATAGGTACAGATACTAGCTTCTGCTTCAGGACTTCAAAGCTCTTCTCTCGTTCTTCAGTCCAGACGAATTTCTCCCCTTTCCGCATCAGTTTGGTCAATGGTAATGCTAAGCGGGAAAAGTTCTCCACGAACCTACGGTAATAGCCAGCTAAGCCTAAGAAACTACGGACTTCCGTCGCTGATGTCGGCCTTGGCCACTTAGTAATGGCCTCAACCTTTGCTGGATCCATAGTGATTCCTTCTGCTGATACAATGTGACCTAAGAATGCCACCTTGTCTAACCAGAACTCACACTTGGAGAATTTAGCATACAACTGCTTCTGGCGAAGAATCTGTAGTACTGTACGAAGATGGTCTTCGTGTTCCTCCTTGGACTTTGAGAAAATCAGGATGTCAGCGATGAAGACAATGACGAACTTGTCCAGAAATTCATGGAAGATTCTGTTCATCAAGTCCATGAACACTGCTGGAGCATTTGTCAGGCCAAATGGCATAACTACAAACTCGTAGTGGCCATAGCGGGTACTGTTGGAAATACGTTTTACGTATTAAGAAGGATCGGTCACTCCAACGATAGTTCATGTAATAGCTCGTAGTTTAGTTAACTTTATTTGTTTATCAAACAACATCAAGCCTAGCCTACAACATGTGTAGGCCGGCCCATAATGTAAGCCCAAGCCCATGACAAGGGCTTGGGTATATAAACCCTCTCCTTTGATGGAGAGGGGGTGTGGTTTTCATAATTTTCACATAGTTATTCTTACTTTGTCTCTCTAGCTTTGTGTGAAATCCACCATCTCTCTATCTCTTTCTCTCTCTAAAAACATAAGCAAGATTTACAATCTTACAAATGGTATCAAGAGCCATGGGATGATTGTATTGTTCATGTGTTTGTGTTCTTGATTCATAGGCCATTTTTGATCCATTTTCACACGTCCAAATTTTTTTTTGTGTTTTTGATGGTTTTTTCTTGATACAAATCTTCTACATAGTTGTGGTAGGGATTTGGTATAGTTACTTTGGCTAAAAACACAAAATTTTTGGGTGTTTTGATCATTTTTTGGCTTAAAATCACGAATTGGTTGAGTTTTGTCCGAGAAAAGTGGAAATTATTCCGATCTGGTCAAATCGGAAAAGGGTTTATATATTCCAATCTGTATTCCGATTGGTAAGTATTCCGATTGGTAAAGTATTCCGATCGGTAAGGATTCCGATTGGTAAAGTATTCCGATTGGTAAGGTATTCCGATTGGTAAAGTATTCCGATTGGCAAGGATTCCGATTGGTAAGGATTCCGACAGGGCTTTCCGATTGGCAAGTATTCCGATTGGTAAGGATTCCGACAGGGCTTTCCGATTGGCAAGTATTCCGATAGGAGGATTAGTTTAACATTCCGATTGGTCAGTATTCCGACCGGGTTTCAGATTGGTAAGTATTCCGACAAGTTTCCGATAATTAAGTATTCCGATTAGGTTTTCCGATAACTCATTCCGATCATCATTCCGATCACTATTCCGATCACTATTCCGATAACAAAATTATTCCTTAAAAAATTTCGTAATTTTGACTTGGAATTTTTGGTTTATTGAGAACATATTTTAGGGGATTTTAACATTGTTTCTCGACTTCAACTCACAACAACAAACACATTTACTTTCTTTCATTGATCGATCAAAGTTTGTAAATCTTAACTTATTGAAATGGAGTACACATCTCTTACGGATAAGTCCATCCTCTCGGGTACGGATAATCGTCCACCAATGTTGGTGAAGACTATGTATGAGGAATGGGCTTCCCGAATGGAACTTTATATGTTGAACAAGGAGAATGGACATCTTATTTGGGCATCGGTGCTCAATGGACCATTAGATTATGGTACAGTGACGGAAGGTACGACTACTCGTCCTCGCACAACGGGTGAGTTGACTGGAGATATGAAGATTCAAGATAAATGTGATAAGTATGCTACAAACATCATTCTCCAAGCCCTTCCTCCAGATGTCTACAAACTCGTCAGCAAACATAAAGTTGCCAAAGAGTTATGGGATAGAATTCGTGTTCTAATGCAAGGCACCTCGTTAACCAAACAAGAACGAGAGTGTAAGCTTTATGATACTTTTGATAAGTTTGCCTATGTGCCAGGGGAGACTCTCAATGATTACTATCTGAGATTTACCCTATTGTTGAATGAGCTCAATATCTATGGAATGACAATTCCTACCTTTCAATTGAACACCAAGTATTTGAACACTCTTCCTTCAGAATGGAAAAAATACGTGACGGATGTTAAATTGGCTAAGGACTTGCATAAAACCAATGTGGATCAACTTCAAGCTTTTCTTCAACAACATGAATGCCATGTGATCGAGGCTCGGTTGTCTACACCTCAAGTTCATGATCCACTTGCAATGTATGCTTCTCAACAAAACATGGCTTATACTTATCAACAACCATCATACTTGCAGCAGCCACCACCACACATGTATCAGCAACCATCCTATCAACCACCAATGATGCCACAGCAAGAATATCAACAAAGTGTTCATCAACAATCTTTTCCACAGCAACCACAATATCAGACATCACCATCACAAGCCAACACTTCTCCAATGGGCTATACTCCTCAGCAAGGATATTTTCCAATAGAAGCACAACCAGCACAGGCTTTTTACTCTAATGAACTTCCACCAATCCAAGCACCGGTCTTTACTCCAAATGATACGCCAACTGATGTTCTAAACCATCTCACTGCTTACTTATCAAAACTTGTTGCTACTAGAGGATTTCCACCAACAAACAATCAGCTCCGCACCTCTTCAAATCCTCGACAACAAGCCACTGTTCAAGATGGTCAAGTGACGGTGCAACCTATTCAGGGAAGGCAAAATTCATATGGACCTCCTACAAGGACTGGGAACAATCAAGCTGTGAATTCTCAAGCTAATGGAAATGGAAGTCCTAGTGGTCCTAAAAAGGTTGTGACTTGCTACAATTGCCGAGGACAAGGTCATATGGCTAGGAAATGCACTCAGCCGAAAAGGAGGAGGGATGATGCATGGTTTCGTGAGAAGATGTATTTGGTTGATGCTCAGTCTAAGGGGAAGATTTTGGATTCAGAGGAGTTAGCATTTCTTGCAGACCCAGGGGCAGCAGATACTGAAGGCATTGCAGTCGTCTCCACTTCTAATGCAGCTTATCAAGCGGACGATCTTGATGCATACGATTCGGATTGTGATGACATTCACTCTGCCCAAGCTGCTCTCGTTGCTAATCTCTCTCACTACGGTTCTGATGTCATCAGTGAGGTACCAACCACATCTAATAATATTGATGATAACCAACATCAAGTTGGGCATGAAAATGACAACCTCGAACAGCATTCGGGGACTAGTAACTCAAATGATGTGGTACCCAATCCAACACATTTGAGTGAACCTCAACCAAATGCTACGACGGGTATGGAATCTTATGCTCAACATGATTTGGTCATGGTGCCTAAACATATTATTGATCAAATGCATATGGCCCTCAGACAATCCGTAGATACGAATTCCACCCTAACTGCTGAGCTTGCGTTGCATAAAGAAAAGGTCAAAGCTTTTGAAATGGTCCCTCAAGCAGAGAAAATAACATGTTCTGAATTTGACCAATTTCGTTTTGAAAAGATTGAACACTTGAAAGAAATAGAATCATTAAAAGCTAATCTTTCCAATGAATTAAAAGCAAAAGAGTCGGTTGTCAATGATTTTCAGAAACTTAAAATGGATTTCGAAACTCTCGAGTCTAAAAAGGTTGAATCAGAAATTAATGCTACTAAACTTCTTAAATTCAAGGAACAACAGCTTTTAAAACAATACGCTTCCACAGAAAAGGTTCATCTTTTAACTAAATCATTTCAAGAATTCGAACTTAAGCGTCTTCAAGATTTACCACCTAATCCCGGTTATGCAAAACAAGCTCAGGAATATATTCCCGGTCTTTATGATATGACCATAATTGGCAAATCGAAAGAAGCACCTTTTGTTCGTAGTACTGAGGAGACACAATCACTTGGGGATGAAACTCATTCTAAAATGCTTTCAAAATTCCATACAATTGATTATGATCAACATAACAAAGATCAATTTTAGAAAAAGACACGCATTCGCTTACAAAAGGAATTAGCAGAATTAACAATTCTTGTGCCCCAAAGTTTGTCAAATGAAAACCTTCCTAGTACGTCTCCTACACTCGTCAAAAAGGATTTAACGAAGTTAATTCCACCGGTAAGTAAGGCGTCCGTTAACTTAAATACGATTCACCAACACTTAGCCGATTTTGACAAGGTCATTTTGGAACGTACGACGGCCACGGCCATAACGGAAGGTGAATGGAACTTTGAGCACACTAGAGCTGCGTTTCGAGATGAAATTGTTCCGTTTGTAAAGAATGTTAAAGCTTGTCTTCGTAATATTGATCAAGATTTGTTTTTGGAAATAGAAGAAGTTAGACGTGTTTTCAATGAAATGGAAGATGCTTATGAAAACAGTTTACTTGAAATAGAACGGGTTTCACGCCATAATGATCTGCTTCTGAATCAAGTGATGTCTCATGATATAGTTTCCGTCTGTGTGAATAAATGTGTTGATAATGATTCTACTGTGCATAATGTTGAATCTGTGGATAATGTGGTAGATAGTACTTGTCACGAATCTGATGCTGAATTTTTAAAGCTTCAAGATTCATATTCTTCGCTTTCAAAACGTTTTGATGAGATTCAAACACATTGTATTTCGCTTGAATGCAAGCAACAATTTATTCAAGAAATCTTTGAAACGTCATTCGAAGGTGTTAATATCGATGATGCAAACTTTGAAAAGAATTTTCGATTGAATTTACAATCAAAACAGCGTCAGCCAAGTGACAAGGTTGCTCAATCTTTGCCGATAGAAATAGAGAAATCTAAGGAGCTTAACTGTGTGAACGTACTTGAGGCTGCTGAGAATCTTAAACTTGATCTAGATAATCGAGTTTCCAAGATTTTGTCCAAAGTTGATAACTTAAAACAGAAAAATACACGACTCTTCGATTCAGTAAAGCCCGCATGTGCTAACACCACTGCACAGAATCAATCGTTGATTGAACAATTGAATCGAAAGTCGGTGGAAATATCTGATTTGAGGGAACAAATTTGTGATAAGAATCTGGTCTTGGCTGAGTTAAAGGAAACACTTCGTACTCTAAAAGGTAAGAATGTTGTGGATAACGCAGCCACTATCTCAGCATCGTCCTCTAGTACAATCAAAAGGAACCTTATAGCCGTCACACCACTTAACAAGGGCCCTAGGACTAAACAATCTCAAACTTTGGTCACTAAAGATAAGGCGGAATCAAAACCAGCTTCTAATATTCCCGTGTTGCCTTCTACAGGAGTAAGCACCACTACTAAGGCTCAAAGATCTAAGCTTAAAAGAAACAAGAAGAATGATAGGATCTTACCCCCATCTAGTAGTCAAGTGAAGAAGAAAGTAGAAGCCCATCCTAGGAATGTTATTTCTGTTTTGAATAAAAAGAATCATGTAGCTAAACCTAAAGGCTCTGCGGTTGTGCAGCGTTCTAAGCCTACTGTGAATTCTAATTTGAAATGTTGGAATTGCAATGAATGTATGTTTTCTAGTCGTCATGATTCTTGCCTTATTGACCATGTGAATGAGATGTATGCCCGGAAAAATGGATTAGAATGGAAACCGACTGGGAAAGTGTTAACTCAAGTTGGTTGGATGTGGCGCCCCACTGGTAGAACTTTCACTATAGTAGGAAATACGTGCCCTTTGACTAGGATCACTCCCACTAAAGCGAAGAAAGCGTGCCCTTTAACTAGGAGTCCCAAGGCTACCAAAACACAAGCGTGTCCTTTAACTAGGAACACCAACACTACTGTAGGAACAAAGTGCCCTTTAAATAGGTCTACTCCCACTGTAGTGCCTGCTAATACTCCAAAACCTCAGCAAATTGGAACAGTAAAACCTGTAAATGCTAAAACTCACATTAGAAAATGCAGGAGATCTAAGGATAACAAAAATGTTAGCAATTCTGATAATAACATATCTGTATCTGCTAACACTCCGGAACCAATAGTTTCCAATGCATTGTCTACTGTTGTGATTGAAAACAGGTGGTCCAAATTGTTCTCTGGTATTTGGACTCTGGTTGCTCTAAGCATATGACCGGAGATCGCTCTCAGCTCAGAAATTTCGTCAGCAAGTTTCTTGGTACGGTTAGATTTGGAAATGATCATATTGCAAAGATAATGGGTTATGGTGAATATCATATTGGTAATGTTATCATTTCAAGAGTTTATTATGTGGAAGGTCTCGGTCACAACTTATTTTCTGTGGGACAATTTTGTGATGCAAACCTAGAAGTTGCTTTTCGAGAGCATACCTGCTTCATTCGTAATTTGGAAGGGGTTGATTTATTGAAAGGTACTCGAGGGAATAATTTGTATACTTTGTCTGTACAAGACATGATGGCCGCTTCTCCCGTATGTCTTCTCTCCAAAGCATCGAAGACTAAGTCATGGTTATGGCATCGACGGTTATCTCATCTTAACTTTGACGCTATTAATCATTTGGCGAAAAACGAACTTGTTCGTGGTCTTCCTAAACTATCATTTCACAAGGATCATTTGTGTTCCGCGTGTACAATGGGGAAAAGCACTAAGAAATCCTACAAACCCAAGACGGAAGACACCAACCAAGAGAAACTTTATCTTTTGCATATGGATCTTTGTGGGCCAATGCGTGTTGAAAGTCTTAGTGGCAAAAAGTACATCCTCGTCATTGTCGATGATTACTCTCGGTTTACATGGGTGAAATTTCTGAAAGCAAAAAATGAGGCACCTAAATTCATCATCAGATTTCTCAAGATGATTCAAGTGCGTCTCAACACTACTGTCCGACGCATTCGTACAGATAATGGAACCGAATTTGTGAATCAAATCTTGCGTGATTATTATGAAGAAGTTGGCATCTCTCATGAAACATCCGTTGCACGCACTCCACAACAAAACGGTGTCGTTGAAAGGCGAAATCGCACACTTATGGAAGCTGCTCGAACGATGTTAATTTACGCAAAGGCTCCATTGTTTTTATGGGCAGAAGCAGTATCTACAGCAGTGTACACCCAAAACCGGTCACTAATTCGTAAACGCCATGGTAAAACACCTTATGAGCTTCTCCATGGAAAAGTACCAGATCTATCATATCTTCATGTATTTGGTTCTCTTTGCTATCCAAATAATGATGGTGACAATTTGGGAAAACTTCAACCAAAGGCTGATATTGGTATTTTCATTGGTTACGCACCCGCAAAGAAGGCATACCGAATCTACAACCGTAACTCTCGCAAGATCCTCGAAACTATGAATGTTGATTTTGATGAGCTGACAGCAATGGCTTCTGAGCAAAGCAGCTCTGAACCCGCACTTCATGAAATGGGACCCAGTAATATTAGTTCTAGTCTTGTCCCAAACAACCCTACTTCATCATCATTTACACCACCTACTAGGAAGGAATGGGATACGTTGTTTCAACCGTTCTTTGATGAATTCTTTACTCCTCCAACTATTGTTGCTCCAGAACCTGAGGTAATAGCTCCGGTAACCGAAGTTGTCGCTCCAACAACCGAAGCACAATCAGATACATCTGCACCTACAATAGGTCAAGATATACCTTCAACGCGTAATTCTCAACCAACACATGTTTCAACTACCCATGTCATGCCTATTGATGATGAAGAGGATGATGATGATCACGATTTGGAATTCGCTCAAATGCGTGAACTTCCATTCTTTGGTGTATCTATTCCCGACCCTAATCAAGCCGGGTCGTCCACCTCAGAGGAAGCTCCTTCTACAGTTTACTCCAATCCACGGATTCGTGAACATGACAGCAAGTGGACAAAGGATCATCCTATAGATTCTATTATTGGTGACCCTAATCGTCCAGTATCCACACGAAGTCAGTTACAAGAAAGTGCACTGTTTTGTCACTTTGATGCTTTTCTCACTGAAGTTGAACCTAAGACATGGCAACAAGCTTTTACTCAATCCTGTTGGATAGAAGCTATGCAAGAAGAACTTAACGAATTCATACGTCTTGATGTTTGGGAACTTGTCCCATGCCCGGATCAAGTGCAGTTACTCACTTTGAAATGGGTTTACAAGGTGAAACTCGATGAGTTAGGCGGAATATTGAAGAACAAAGCTCGTCTAGTAGCTCGTGGATACAAGCAATTATTGGGCATCGACTTTATGGAATCCTTTGCACCTGTTGCCCGTTTGGAAGCTATTAGACTATTCCTCGCTTATGCAGCCCATATGAATATGGTCGTCTATCAGATGGATGTGAAGACGGTATTTCTTAATGGTGAACTCAAGGAAGAGGTCTATGTTCAACAACCGGATGGTTTTGTGAATCCTAATTATCCTAATCATGTGTACAAGCTTAAGAAGGCTCTCTATGGGTTGAAGCAAGCTCCACGTGCATGGTATGATCTATTGTCACAATTCCTCATTACGCAAGGCTTCGCTAAAGGCAAGGTGGATCCCACGCTGTTCATTCAGAAACGAGGTAAAGATATGATTATGGTACAAATATATGTTGATGATATTATATTTGCAGCCTCGACCCAAACCTTATCGGATGAGTTTGGGACACTCATGTCTTCCAAGTTTAAGATGTCAATGATGGGCAAGGTATCATTCTTCTTAGGTATTCAGATATCTCAGAGTCCCAGAGTCATCTTTATCAATCAATCCAAGTATGCCCTTGAATCGCTTAAGAAGTATAAGATGGAATCTTGCGACCCCGTGGATACTCCAATGGTGGAACGAACTAAGCTTGATGCAGATCCACATGGAGTTGCCGTTGATCCGACACTCTATCGTGGAATGATCGGTACTCTTCTGTATATCACAGCCAGTCGACCTGATCTTTAGTTTGCTATATGTATGTGTGCCAGGTATCAAACTAGGCCTACTGAGTTACACTTAGCTACTGTTAAAAGGATCTTCGATATCTTAAAGGAACCATTAATCGGGGACTTTGGTATTCGAAGGACTCTTCTATTGCACTAATGGCATATGCAGATGCGGATCACGCGGGTTGTCAAGATACAAGGCGTAGCACGAGTGGAACTTTGCAACTACTAGGAGATCGATTAATCAGTTGGGCATCGAAAAGGCAGAAAAGCGCTGCAATTTCAAGTACGGAAGCAGAATACATAGCTATGTCTGGTTGCTGTGCTCAAATTCTTTGGATGAGATCGCAATTAACCGACTATGGTCTAGGTTTCAACAAGATTCCGATGTACTGTGACAACAAGAGTGCAATTGCCTTATGCTGCAACAACGTTCAATTCTCCCGGTCGAAGCATATTGACATTCGCTACCACTTCATCAAGGAGCAAGTGGAAAATGGAGTAATCGAGCTTTACTTTATCCGATCTGAGTATCAATTGGCGGATATTTTCACGAAGGCTTTAGATCGCGCTCGAATTGAATTTTTGGCCGACAAGCTAGGAATGAGAACCTTCTCGCCTGAGACTCTTAAGGAACTAGCAGATGAAGCGAAAGAATAGTGGTGGTAAAACTATTCTCCGTATCTTTGGTGATCATCTGTATATATTGTTTATATTTTTATCCACAAAAGCAAAATACAAAAATATAAAACCATATAAAAACCATAAAAATTGAAAAATTCATAAAAATCCAAAAATATTTTTACTTTACTTTTCAAAGGCATGTCTTTTGGTACGATAATATTTACGGCCTTAGAAATGTTGATTAATATTGACACGGCGCCATAAATAGAGTTCGTACAAAAGTTGTAAATATTTCATAAAACATGCCTATATGGCTTGTAGTTATTTCTGACTGCAACCCGGTTTTCACATTAAAGTCAGGTATTTCTTATGAAAGCTTTGGCTAACAACGGGAATTAATTTTCTCGGGCAAGGTTTACTTTAAAACCTTGTAAGGGATCAAGTTTACTTTATAACTTGGTCTAACACAAATATATGTACGTTTCAGTGCATTTATTTGTTAAAACAAGAGAAGTCTTGTTTTTATGAAGCTATCATCTCTACAACCATGCTATCTACAACTGGTATCTACATACTCGACGATGCGACTACTCAACCGACGACTACAGCTCTTTCAATAGAACACGGGTCAACAATTGAGGGGGAGCAATTGTCAAGCATTCAGAATCTTCGATGCCGAACGTGCCAAGCTCACTAACTGGTGTCAAGACAACAATACCAATCGTACATATGGTGTCAAGAGATGACTTCAGACGTGACGAGGCGACCAACATATGCTGACAAGAACCATTTGATCTTATCATATGATGTTCTCATCTATCAGGTCCAACCTTGTCAATTCTTTTCTAATATGGTGAATATGTGATCATGTTACAAATCGATATCATATCTCATACGTTTGATATCATGAAGATAAAATGGACGTGCATTTTTCTTCCCAAAACCTTTGTTAAAACTACATTAAATCAATTGATATTAAAAACATCGATTGGGTTAATATTTTTAATATGGGGGAGAAAATGTGATTTAATATGGGATATTATCACAAATGGTTTGACTTAATGTGCTGGCTCATCCTGACATATGCGAAATGTTTTCGAATATCGTGGCATATGTTAAGGGGGAGCAAAACGGATTTGCATATCAAAACGGATTTCATGGTGATTTATACTTACCCTCAACCCATTTATTTCACGACGATGAAGATTGTGGTGACATAAGGATGGTAGGATAGGTTAAGTCCAATGATTCTTCTAGAACCGGAGGAATCTTCCCAAGGACATTCCATAGCTAGAAATAGTAGTCCTTAGGAAAGATGGAGAAAGATTGTGAACGTAGCTGAATGCCGACCAAGTACTTAAGTTAGCACTGGAACAATCACAACAAGGTGCTAGTGATGACGTATTGGTAAGCATTGAAGGGGTTGAAGAATGAAAAAGAATTATAAAGATAAAGGGTGTAAAGAAAGAAGCCCTCCTTACAACTTAGGCAGAAACCGGGTCAATACATATGCTATTAAGATCATTGTTTTATGATGCTCGATATTGAAGATAGACATCATGGACCCAGTGATGCAATGCACAACTCATCCCAGCTAACTCAGATATCTCTCAAAAGGTATTTGTTTTAATCACACGGATATCAACACGTTATCTATCGATTTATTCACTCCGAATAAATTGGTATTGAAAAGGTGGCACTCCTCTCCAGCCTCCGATCACTAAAATCCAAAATGCACGATCGAGTCTAGAGCCATTTGAGATCAGCAAATATCTCATTAGGACACACTTTCATATTTCCTTGCTTCTTCACACACTGTGAAAAGTAAGAAAGATTTTAAGAGTCCTACGCAAAATCTTCATGATCTTGCCTGAACATCCGAGTAATACGAAAGTATTTACAATGAAGATGGAGATCCTTCTTGAGCGAATATCAAAAAGCTCATGGTAGGTGACTTGTGCGATTCTTTATGAATCAAACTTGTGATAACTGGAAAGCAACAGCTGTTTAATTCTTAACTAAATTTAAGCACGTTCCAGGCCTCTACGCAATATCTCAGTGATCTTGCCAGAACACTCAGAGTGATACCTTTGTGTTCACGGTGATGAGTGGAAATCCTTCTAGTGTTAACCTCAAACAGCACTTGGTAGGTAACTTGCAAGATTCTATACGAATCAAGCTCGTGACAACTGGAAAGCAACGATGGTGCGGTTCTTAATTGAATTTCACTTGTTCCAGGAACATGAATTGACGGCTTCAAATCATGCGGATATTATTATCCAAATGATTCACTCTTTATGTTCGCAGTCAGCTTTGGATGGTCGAATAAAGAGAACGGGTTTACCCGCGAAATCCTGTCAGGAAGTTACTTAATTGAAACTATCCGTCACGGGTACGATATCTAATATCGTCCAACGGTCTTCACCGACCGGAGGTAAAATGCTACCGAATTAGAATGAAATGTTCAAAGCCATTTCGTTCGTGTCTACTTATGTTGCGGCATTTGAAGACGGTGGTGTTGCGGGATCCAAGAAGAAGTCGTCCCCACATGCTTATACTTTATGCACTTAAATATCTCATCTAATTCAAGAAAGCCTAAAAGTTAAGTCTTCCGCTGTTTTAAACTCTGAAGCTTTCAAGAATTACGAAGGTATAAGTATGTGGGACGTGAGGTCACGAAGAGGCGAAGATCACAAGTGATGGATGCACGAGATCAAGGCAAGAGATTGACGCTAAAGATTGATATCAAAGATCACATCAGCATGCTCACCAGAAAAGAAAAAGAAAAAGAAAGACGAAGACTACGAGCTCAAGACAAGCATAGTATGCTAGGTTTATTTTATTATTGTAACTTGGGTAACGCCCTTGTTTGGAGTGACCTCCCTTAGGGGGAGATTGTTGGAAATACGTTTTACGTATTAAGAAGGATCGGTCACTCCAACGATAGTTCATGTAATAGCTCGTAGTTTAGTTAACTTTATTTGTTTATCAAACAACATCAAGCCTAGCCTACAACATGTGTAGGCCGGCCCATAATGTAAGCCCAAGCCCATGACAAGGGCTTGGGTATATAAACCCTCTCCTTTGATGGAGAGGGGGTGTGGTTTTCATAATTTTCACATAGTTATTCTTACTTTGTCTCTCTAGCTTTGTGTGAAATCCACCATCTCTCTATCTCTTTCTCTCTCTAAAAACATAAGCAAGATTTACAATCTTACAGGTACGAAAGGCAGTCTTAGCGATGTCCTGCTCCTTGACCCGTAGCTGATGATAGCCTGACCTAAGATCAATCTTGGAGAAGTGTTTGGCCCTTGGAGTTGGTCAAACAGATCGTCAATACGTGGCAGTGGATATCTATTCCGGATAGTAATCTTGTTGAGCTCGTGATAGTCTATGCAAAGACGCTTACTGCCGTCCTTCTTCTTAACGAACAAGACCGGTGCGCCCCATGGAGTTGCGCTCGGTCGAATGAAACCTCGTTCAAGAAGTTCTTGTAGTTGATCCTTCAGCTCCTTCAGCTCTATGGGAGCCATGCAATAAGAAGCCTTGGAGATTGGTTCAGCTCCTGGAATAAGCTCGATACTGAATTCCACTTCTCGTGCAGGTGGTATGCCCGGAAGTTCTGCTGGAAAAACATCTTGGAATTCCGAAACTATAAGTTGATCCTGAATTGATGGGGATTCAGCATCCATGTCGTGAACCATAGCTAGATAACCCTCGCAGCCATGTGACAGTAGTGCACGCGCTTGCAGGGTAGATATGACTTGTACAGACCGTCCGGGTATGAACCCGTTATGAATGTACCCTCTGGTGTATTAACATCACCGAAGATAACTCGATATGAATGGCAGTCTATGGTAGCATGATGCTTGGATAGCCAATCCATGCCCAAAATCATGTCGAAGTCATTCATGTCCAGCGGAAGTGCGTCAACAGGTCGAACCTTATCGTCAAATTCTAGGGGAAGACTCTTGTATACATGGGTGATTAATACAGAGTCCCTCAAAGGCGTGGAAATAGTAAGCCTATTTTCTAGTGGCATGGGGAGCATCCTAATGTTCTTAGCATAAGCAGTAGAAATAACCGAGTGAGTAGCACCCGTATCGAAAAGAACACATGAAGCTTGACCATACATATACAAGATTCCAGTGATGGTACCTGTAGACTTTTTGGCCTGGTCTCAAGATGTCGTGTAGACACGCCCGGTAGTAGGAGGCGGCTTGGAATCAGCATGTCCCGATGTACCCTCCATCTCTCCCTTACGGCAATCCTTCATGATATGGCCAGGAAGACCACACTTGAAGCACGCGTCAGTATTACGGCGACATGGCCCTGGTTGCCTACGGTGGCAAGTAGAGCAAAGAGGATGGGTAAATCCTCCAGCAGGTGCTCTGGCTGGCTGGGAACCTGATAAAACATTTTACATAAAACATGATAATAGGGTACAAGGGACAATGCGGAATATCGTAAGATTGAATACCAGTGATAGCTGGACGGCTAGGCTGTGAACCTCTTTGGTTCTGGTCCCTACCGTTTCCATTGTTCCTGGTAGAAGTTTTGCTAAAGTGTCGGAATATGAGTTATAACATGAAATCATAATGAAATGCGTAAGCATTAGGACCTGCTGCTGTTGGAGTGTCCAGCGTTGTTACGGTAATTATCATTACCGCCACGCCTATCCGTAGCAGAACGGTCGTTAGTCTGACCGTTTCCCTTGGGCTGATGAGGCTGTTGCTGAGTAGCCGGCTGAGACCGGTCCCCAGTTTTCTGCCTCGAAGATACATTTAAAGAGATGAACAATTGACATATATGGAAAGTATACGGATTGATCACCGCTTGAATACGAATGTTTACCTCTTGTCGGGTCTCTCAGCTTCCCCGAACTCATCTCTCTCCTGCAGCATCTTCAGCTTACGTGCTGCATCGGCCATTTGTGCTACAGTGTGGAACGTAGCACACACCAGATTGTTTGCGACTGATGTGCGAAGAGCCTACCTAAAGTGGTGTGCCTGCTCTTCAGGATTACCTGCTGCCGCACCAAGGAAACCAGCTAAGCGAAGAAAGCGCTGCATAAACTCGTTGCTATTCTCCCCAACTCTTTGTCGGATCCCATGGTACTCTCTCTTGAGCTTGTCCTGCTCAGCCTTGGGAAAGAAATGCTCCATCACCCTGTCCTTGAACTGAGCCCAAGTCAAACAAGCAACACACTCGTCACCACCTTCAGACTACATCAATGCTAACCACCAATTAAGCACATCGCCTTCGAACCGATAGCATGCCAACCTCGCCTTGTATGCGGGGTCACAACCCATAGCATTGAAAATCTTCTCGATGTGAGCCAACTAGCTTTCAACATCACTAGGGCTATCTGTCTTCTCAAAAGCTCGAGGGCGGAGCTTGTTGAATCTCTCCAGCCATACTGCTAATGTCACTGGAGGAGGGGGAGGAGGTGCCTGATTATGCTGCTGATTGTTGGCAGCTTGAACTTCAGCCCTGATGTCATTCCTCAGTGGAGGAAGCAAAGCTTGCATAGCAGCTTGAATTGCAGCATTGAGCTGTTCATGTTCGCTTGTGAGAACCATCTGACACTATAACATAAAACATATGATTAAACAGATCAAAACATAAAATAACTATACATGAAAAAAATTTATACCAAAATTTTAAGAGAAAAATTTTATGCAAGAAAATTTTGTGTATGAATGCATGATGCAGTTTTATGAAAACTTTTGTATGCTCGAGAGTGAACGCCTATGGTAAGTTCACCCAAAACAAAAGACATGGCGAGGGGACGCCTATGGGTCGGTCCCAAATTTAAAAGTTTCGATAAAACACATGCGACTAAATAGGGCCAGTCCTGTACCAACCATTACTTAGTCAT
Source organism: Glebionis coronaria (assembly GCA_025667525.1). NCBI lineage: Eukaryota > Viridiplantae > Streptophyta > Magnoliopsida > Asterales > Asteraceae > Glebionis > Glebionis coronaria. Next base: position 90,658,297 of record CM046874.1, on the reverse strand, counting down.
AAATCTGCGACAATGACATATATATGTATGCTTAAAAATGATGAATGCATGAAAAAAACTGTCAGTTCTAGGAAGACCGTAGTGACTACCCACTAATCACAGGTCATATTTGAGAGCCTACAGGTCGAAGCCTTGGCTCTGATACCATAATTGTATCACCCCATTTTGATAATGGAAATGTCACATGCAATTATGGCGTGTCATCAAAGCATACAAGGAAAAATGTCTAAACATTACATGACCATAAAAGGAAAATACCGGAATCAAACATCGGTAGTCCAAAAGTAAAGCTCATCACATACAAACATAAGTATAGTAAAGGAAAGGACTAAACAATATCCATAGCAATGTATCAAAAGAAAGGAAATGCATAAAGTAAAGAAAGGCTAGAAAGCTTCCAGTCCATATGCACGTACTCTTAAAGTCTACGAGCGTCCCTGAGTACCTGCCGTTTTGGGAACATAGAAAAGGAAAACGGCTGAGCAATACGCTCAGTGCACGGATGTACAATAAAGCATGAATAGGATAAGCATATAACATATAACAGCGGAAGAAACTAAGTCCCGAGTAACCTGGTTAAGTCTTGATAAAACTGGTTTTATAGTTTGAAAAGCCTTATGTTTATCTTGTAAAAACTGTTTATCATATTTTACCATTAGCCAATATAGGTCATGAAAATCCACCGTGCATGAATACTTGGAGGGGTGACCTCATCATGCAAATTAGAGGGGCTGCCTCTAATTTAATATACTGGTTTTTGGGTAGGATGGATCAGATCCTTGTGAAGGATGCAAGACACACACCACATTCACCATGAAATCCTGACTGAAAACATGTAACTAGGATGCACCCATATGCCCCACATGATAAATATAATAATATGGCCAAAAGCTGAAGGGACGCCACGAGCAATCACTCCGCCGTGGTGAAGTCATAACATCAGTGCCTCTAATGTTATGGTTATGGTACCTCCATAACAAGGTGAAACTGGTCATGCATGTATATGGCTCTAGGTATTCTAAATTAAACACAATCAATTCAAACACATACTTATACTACGGGAAAACATTTGGCTGCATACGGGGAAATCCTAATAAGGAAAGAATGTCCATACTGAAAGGACGGGAATCCGTACCTTATGTCCAGTGAACGAAGAAGATGAACTGAGAGGAATCCTACTTCCGTATCACTAATGCTACATAAATACATACATGAATAAGTATCTGCTTACTAAATACGTAACTGGTTTTATGTCATGTCTTAGCTTATTTTATATGTTCATGTCATGTTTTACTGTTTAAAGCCTTAAACTGTGTTTATCTTATATTCTGTTTACTCTGATTAAGTATTTCTGGTATTTCATGTATTATTATACTTACTGTGTAATAATAAGTAACTTTCCAAAAATACCAGGTTTCCTAAAATAGAAAGTTTCCAAAAACAGAAAGTTTCCAAAAATAGAAAGTTACCAAAAATAGAAAGTTTCCAAAAATAGAAATTTTCCAAAAATAGAAAGTTTCCAAAAATAGAATTACTGCTTAAAATATATAAGTTTCTAAAAATAGAAAGTTTCCATAAATAGATCAGCTGCCTTATTAAATAAGTTTCCATAAATAGATTAGCTGCCTGAAATAAATAAGTTTCTAAAAATAGAACGTTTCCATAAATAGATTAGCTGCCTTATTTAAATAAGTTTCTAAAAATAGAAGTTTCCATAATTAGAAATAAGCTGGTTAAATAAGCTAAGTATATAAGCCTAAGTGTTTTCATGATTATTTTCTAAGTCATATGATATAATGTATAGTTTAATAATTATTTCATGTAATTAAAATAAACTATAGGTTAAAATATTTAATTAAAGTATATCATGTTTTTAATTAAATAAAGTTAAATACTTAGGTTAAAACATGTATTATTATTTATTAATAATATAACCTAAGTCATGTTAATTAATTAATTATAACCATGGTTTTTAAATAATTAATTAATTATAAGTCTTAAAAATATAAAATACTTAGGTTAATAATTCCAGGTTTTTAATAATTAAATATAACCTAAGTCATGTTATTAAATTAATCATGTCATGTTCATTAATTTAATTTAACATAAGATTATAAAAGAAAAATAATCTTAACATACACCGTGAACCGGATCTTGACTAAGAACCATGAACCGGACATGAAATCGACGCCATACCCCGAACCAAATCGGGGTTACCCTTGTCTTGTTGCTGCCGTGGGACCCACACCAACCAACCGGGACCATATGGTCTCGGTGGTGGTCGTGTAGCCAAACCGAGACCCCCCTCGGGTTCGGTTTAGGCGCCGGCCAAAAACAAACACCCCTAAATCACCCTTTTTGATTTATTCCAAATCCAATTTCATGTTAGATCTATGATTTAATTAGGTTTTTTAAAAAAACATATCATGTTCTTAATTATTTAAAAGATTAAATCAAAAGAAAAAGGTTAAAAGAATTACCGAATGCGTGGATCTAAACAATGATAAACAAACACGAACACTAGCAACAAATCCAAGATCCAAGATCAATTAAACACCCCTTTGGTGTGTTTGAGGGTGGCGACCAAAAAGAAAAAGAAGGAGGAGAAAGAACTTATTATGTTTTTGTGAAAATCCTCTGTAAAGTGAAAATGATTAGTGTTTTTCCCTTAACCCCCTTTTAGTGAAAATTGAGATGGGCTTGGCCCATCTCTCCCTTATTGCCGCGGGTAGGGGCCCCACATGAGGTACCTGTACCGTTTTCCGTGTCTCGATGTTTAGTTACTCGTTCGTGATTATTTGTGTTCGCGTTTAATGTGTTCTCGTTAAGTAATTATCGTGACCTAATATATTTATTTACGCTCGTAATAAATATATATACGTAATTAATAATAGTTCGTGATTTAATTACGTTCATGATTTCATGATCGCATGTTCGTGATTAATTATTGTCAAATATGTATTGCGTGCTCGTGCGTAGTAAATACTTATCGTGTTCTAACACGTACGTAATACGTAAAATCCTAACACGTAATCGTAATCATGCTATAATAGGAAAGTTTTAATCTATTACGTACGATCTTAAGGGTACTATTCATGGTAAAAGCATGCGGGTTTTACATACCTGATGAAAATTCACCTATCTTTTCTATCAATGAAGATCCTTCATCCTATACCAATTCCTCACCAACAATTTCAGATGGTGAAGAATCAGACATAGAAGTGGTTTTTAAAGAAAATCCTCCCATGGAGCAGTCAGTGATTCAAAATGACTCTCAGCATATCATACATGTCTCTGTTAGTGAAAAGCCTGCACCCTAAAGCAAATAGTCAAGAGATCATCATATTCTCCTTGTCAAAATAATTGGAGAACCACCAGTAGGGGTCACGATTAGACAGAGAGTTCAAGACACAAAGGCAGCTTCAGACAATGAGTGCCTCTTTGCTGAATTTCTTTCTCAAATAGAACCAAAAAGAGTAGCTGATACTCTTCATGAAGAAGGCTGGGTAGCGGCTATGCAAGAAGAAATAAATCAATTTAAGAGGAACAAGGTATGGACACTAGTGCTAGCCCCACTAGGTAAAAATATCACTAGTGCTAGGTGGATCTATAAGAATAAAATGGACGAGATTTAAAGGATTATAAGGAACAAGGCGAGATTAGTTGCACAAGGATATACACAGACAGAGGGGATATATTTTGATGAAACCTTTGCACCGGTTTCTAGACTTGAAGCTATCATAATCTTCTTAGCATATGCTGCATACATGGGGTTTATAGTGTATCAAATGGATGTGAAAAGTGCTTTCCTGAATTAAAAGTTAGTTGAGGATGTCTATGTCACATTGTCAGAAGGATTCGAGAATAACCAGTTTCCTAACCATGTGTACAGACTACACAAAGCCATGTATGGGTTGAAACAAGCACCCAAGGCCTGGTATGAAACTCTGTCAACTTTATTAACTGATAATAAATTTGTCAAGGGTTCTATAGATAAAACACTCTTTACCTTCAAGGATAAGGGTGATTTTATCATTGTTCAGATATATGTGGATGATATCATTTTTGGGTTAACTAATGTTAATCTTAGCAAACGTTTTGCTAATTTAATGACCAAGAAATATGAGATTAGTATGATGGGTGAATTAACTTACTTTTTGGGTTTTCAAATTAAATAGTGTCCTAAAGGGATTTCTATTTTTCAAGAAAATTATGTTAAAGATTTACTTAAAAAAAATATCACTTGGATGATTATGCATCAGTGAAATGCCCCATGCTTTCACCCAACAATTTGGGTCCTGAGAAGTCAAGAGTCTCTATTAATGAGACTATGTACAGAGGCATGATTGGGTTACTAATGTATGTCACAATTAGTCGACCATATATCCAGTTCTCCACATGTCTCTGTGCAAGGTACCAAGCTAACCCAAAGGAGTCCCAGCTAGTGGTTGTAAAGGAAATTTTCAGGTACCTCAAAGGAACACCATCCTTAGTTATGTGGTATCCAAAAGAATCAGGCTTTGATCTCAAAGCTTATTCAGACTCAGACTATGCTAGATATTGTCTTGATAGAAAAAGTACCTCTAGAAAAAGTACCTCTAGAAAAAGTACCTCTAAAAGTTTTTAGATCCTTGGAGGAAAGTTAGTTGGTTGGAGTGCTAAGAAACAAAACTTTGTGGCTATGTCATTGGCTCAAGTTAAGTATGACAAGGTGCCATATTTTGTGACAACACAAGTGCCATAGCAATTTATAACAACCCTGTGCTTCACTCTTGAACCAAACACATCGATATCATGTATCCCTTTATCATGGACTACATTTTAAAAGGTGATATTGTGCTTCATTTTGTCCCCACTGAGATGCAACTAGCTGACCTCTTTACTAAGCCTTTGTCTGAACCCACTATTAACAGGTAATGTAAAGATTTTACTCGTTGAAAAAAGTTCGTTTCTCGGTATCTAATCGAATTGATTTCGGGTTAATTGTGTGAGATTAGTTGTTCTTGGTGAAGCAAATATTTTTGGTTTTGGTAAAAATAAATGTGCAAGACTTTAAAATAAAGGACGAGTAATTGAAACAAAAACTAGTTGAAACGTAAAACGATGCAATATTTAAAACTTTAAAAGTAAATGACGAGAACTGAAATGACGTAAAATTAAAACTTAGCGAAAAGTAAATTGACAATTAAATAAAAATGCAAGACGAAAGCTGGTCGGAATGTGCAAACAGGGACATGATCGGAATGTTAATTGGAATGCTGATTGGAATGTTGATTGGAATGCTGATTGGAATGTTGATTGGAATGCTGATTGGAATGTTGATTGGAATGCTGATTGGAATGTTGATTGGAATGCTGATTGGAATGTTGATTGGAATGCTGATTGGAATGTTGATTGGAATGCTGATTGGAATGTTGATTGGAATGCTGATTGGAATGTTGATTGGAATGCCGATTGGAATGTTGATTGGAATGCTGATTGGAATGCTGATTGGAATGCTGATTGGAATGTTGATTGGAATGCTGATTGGAATGTTGATTGGAATGCTGATTGGAATGTTGATTGGAATGCTGATTGGAATGCTGATTGGAATGTTGATTGGAATGCTGATTGGAATGTTGATTGGAATGCTGATTGGAATGCTGATTGGAATGTTGATTGGAATGCTGATTGGAATGTTGATTGGAATGATGATTGGAATGTTGATTGAAATGTTGATTGGAATGTTGATTGGAATGCTGATTGGAATGTAAAACCCTTTTCCAATCAAGGTGATTGGAATACGTGATTGGAAAGGGGTTTACCCTTTCCGATCTAACTTTTTGATCCGAAAATTAAGCAAAAGCAATAAGCTATGGTTAATAAGCTCAAACTAAAACTTGCACGAATCTAAATCGAAATTGACTTAATAAGCATGAATAACAACTTATCAAACTTAAAAATAAGCAAACTTTCAAATCAAACATTTAAAAAGATGAACTTTTTAAGAAAACTTTTAAGGAAAATAAATAAGCTAAACACAAATTAAGCCAATAAGCATGTCAAGCTCAAAGCTTCATCCATGTAAAAACTTGAATCAAAGATAAGCAAAATAAGAAAGGTAGAAGAAGATGATTAAAAATAAGAACTTGATTAAAAGAAAAGATTCCAAATTTAAAAGACTTACTTGAATTGAAGAAATTAAAAGTGCATAACAAGAAATTAAAGTGCAAGAAATAAAAATAACAAGAAATGAAAATGGTGGAAGAGTGGTTTGTCAAGCCACCAACAACATGAAAATGAAGCTAGCCAAAACTATATATAGGGGTGATTAGGGAGGAGCTTAGGAAGCTTCCTCCCTCTTTCCTCTTTTCCTTATTTGCACACTTAAGCCCTTTTCTTCTTAATTGTTTGTTAATCTTGGACTTAATGATTTTGTCTTGGGATTTCTTTAAACTCGTCTTTGAATTTTCTTCGTAAACTAGACTCGAGTTCTTCGGCTTTTAGTAAACTTCCGTCTTTTGACTTTTTCTTCGATAAATCTTCAGAATTGGTCTTGGACTTCCGTTCTTTTTCCACTCTTGATCTTTCGACTTCGTCTTTCGTCTTTTTCTTCGATAAAAGCCCGTGAATGCTGTGTTTTCTCCACTTTTCACTTTTTCGTCCTAAATCACAACAAAAACACAAACCACGCATAATTCCGACATAAATGACATAAAATACACGTTTTGGCTCGGTTATTATTGTAAATAAGTGGTAAAAAGGATGGGTGTTTTCACACCTATCAAATCCCCTACACTTAACCATTGCAATGTCCTCATGCAATGCATTAGTTACAAAGCACGTTTTACATTTTCCATCATAATCAACCTACCTTGGCCTTTATTAAACAACTAAGGAAAATCAAAAAGATAGAAAATAACAAGATGCAACAAGGAAGAAACTTGTAAAGAAATCTAAGACTTACATTAGGGCTTGTGTGTCATGAATGTTCATCACCCTCAAGTTTCACGTTCCCCATGCCAAGCTTAAAAACAAGATCATTGTTAGCACAAGTTAGCATAACAAACATTTACTCATGTGGTTCAATTAATAACTTAAACTCCCTTATTCCTACGAGTATCTCTTATATTTTATTGATGTCTTGAATGATCACGAGGATGCATTGTTGACTTATTTCGATAATTTATTTAGGCTGAAAGCAAAGTAGGACGATTTGATCAATAGTTAGCTAAAGGACAAAATCTCTTAAAACTGCTTCTCGGGATATCAAAAAGTTCATATCTTGGCATAACTTGGTTCACGATTTGAGACCTTTCTCGGGCCAAAATTTGGCATGTACTTCATACTTCATATCTTCGAGAGACGTTTTTGAGATAATGGTCTTCTCTTCGTTATAGAGTTTCTTCACTTGGAGACTTTTGAGGGGTACTCCAGCTTTGTTGACCACGACTTTATGATTATTTCTTCAATCTCTAATTGGGATTTTGAGATACAACGATCCGCCTCCTTTTCGGACTTGGATCTATTTATCCTCATACCTTGTTAGGGTCTTTTCGGATAGACTTCTCCATGATCTTTATGGGAGTTGATTGCTTTTCGTCGTGAGTCTTGATCCTTCATATTGATTTTGGGAATAATGCTTTTCACATCACTTTGGATCTTCAGCAATAAAATTGAATCCTCATGCCTTGTTAGGGCCTTTTTGGACTCGCCAATCTTCGCGCCCCGCTTCATAAGTTATGCCTTGGCTATGAACTCTTATCATTACCGAGCAACTTTTAAACGATCTTGGGCTAGAAGCTAAGTAACTTTTCAAATCGTACGACCTTACTTATTGCATTTATTTATTTACAAGCGAGGGGAGAAAAAGATCATAATTAACTCACATAAGTTAATGAAAGAATAACAAACTTGTAACCAACTCTATCATTTCTCGTTCTCCACAATTTAAAATCTCAAGGAATGAGACTCGTGGATGCTTAGCCTAATAAACCAATTAAGGTCTACATGGTTAAGGATACTAGCTAGAGTGAACTTGGATAAGTAAACTCGGGTTGAGTCAAAATATTCACAACGGGCCTAATATATCTAAGATATCTAAACTTGCTAAAACCATTTTATTAAAATGCTAGAAAGTAACAAAAATAAAGGAGACTACAACTAGGCCAAAATAGATTAAAAATTTTGAAAAATGTCGAAAAATTGATTTTCCGATTAAAATAAGGACAAATACAAGGAAAAGACCACTTAACTTCGATAGAAGTCCCCCTACACTTAATATAAACATTGTCCTCAATGTTTAAGCATGTGGGAGTAAACTCCCCTACACTTAGGACATTGTGCACTTTTGTTTAAATCTCGCTAAGGAAAAGACAACTAAAGAGATTCCTATTTGAATATTAAGAAAATATAAAATAGTGAATTGAAAAGAGTTTAGGATAGAACCGGGAAGAAGGGAACACGGAGTCACGGTTCGTCAAAAGTCATCAAGAGTGTGTCTTTGAAGCTCTAATCCCTGCACATGATAAGAAAGAGAACAAGAAACACCAACGGGGCTCCCCCTACACTTATGGTGAAAACAGGAAAGATAGATAGATAATTGGGTTGCCTCCCAAAAAGCGCTTGTTTATATTAACCGATTCACGAGCCTGACTCGTCCCCGAATTAAATGGTCCATGGGGAAGCCTTGTATGTAATACCGGGATCAAAGACCTTGTCCTCGTTCCCGGAGGACATCAATAAAGGAGAGGCAGGAGGATAAGTCTTGAATGGTAAAAAGGTCCTCTCAATACCAGAAAAGCAAGTGAAGTCCAGATTGACGGGAGGTGGGGTGGGTAAGGGAATCACATTGTCATCCTCCAAAGACAATGGAGGCAGACCAATTGGCAAAGCCGTAGAAGTATCAATCATAGAATGGTCCATGTCACCTCCCGGGTCAAAGCATTTATCCTCATGATCGTAGAGAAGGAGTGTTGAAACTCATTTGAGAAGACCACGATCAAGTACGAAACCATCATTCATTTGTGGGGATTGTTGATAAGTTAAATCCTCACGAATGTGGTAAACGTAATTCTCATAAGAGGAGTGTTGATTAGGTAACTCCTCGAGAATAGGATGTTTGGGCATGTGAGTTGGTTCGTCATTATTATGAAAAATAAGACGTTCCAACTCATCAAGTTCGGCATCGATGTTGGAAAAGTCGACCTCGCTTGTAGGTGGAAGCGGAGGCAAAAGAGCTAGCTCTCGGTCGATAATTTCCGCAATCTCTGGCTCGAAGACGAAATCATCATACTCACCACATGTTGAACTCTCGTTGGGAGGATCAAATATCGGATGTGGAGTTGTGAGTATGTGATCATTGACTAGCGAAGCAAACTTGTCCGTAAGCTCCACAAAGTCGGTACATCACACAAATTTTCCGGATCACCCACGGGCTCACTTGGGATGACGACAAGTTCCTCGACAATAGACTTTAGGGATTTGTCCGATTCCATAGCCGAGATAATGTCAAGATGCTGATACTCTATTATGAGAGAGCCAACGGGCTCCTCGGGTGTGATAGCAATTGACGAAGGAGGAAGGGGAGAAGTTTTGCTTTGCTTTAGAAATTCCTCCTCGTCGAAAATAACCTCAATATCTTCATCGCTCTCCTCAGTACCTAAAGGGCCAATAATAAGCTCAGGGATATGAGTACTCGTCTGATCTCGCTGCTGTAAAAATGACTCCATATAAGTTTGCAGCGTGTGTAAAAGCTCTTTGCTTTGTTCTTGAAAAGCTGCAGCAAGATCGTTTCTTTGTTCTTGAAAGGCTGTCGCAAGATCGTCAATTGGCTCTTGGTAACTCATCCCGTGACGAGGCTGATGATCAATTGGGTATTGCAGGGGTTGGTCAAAATTGGAAGGGGTATAATTATAGTAATTGTGATCCCCTATAGGAAAGTGAAAACTTTCGTGAGGACCCCCACAGTTGTTGCAAAACGGGTGAGGAAAAAGACTGGGTGCGTCTTGTGGATAACTATTTTCATCGTCATAATTGTACCCCGGTTCTTGCCCGTGACCATACGGGTATCGAACCGGGTACGAAACATGCCAATGAGAATCGCTTCCACAATAGATGCACGGGGGAACAGGATGTGGGTTCAAAAAGAATGAATTAGTCGAGTTGCACAAGGGACAAAATCCGAATTGTGTGTTGTCGATATCGTTTCCGCACCGCTCACATGTACACCATTGACAAGAGTCGTTCCCGTAAAGTTGTCTCCCACACCCGACGCAATGGACAAAAAAATCCATGGAGAAAGATAGATAAGCAAGAAGAATATTTTTGGTGCAAAACTTTGAAAAAGAAATGCTTTTTAAGATTTTTCAAATGTTTTTGGATTTTTTTTTTTTTTTTAAAAATTTTGACTCGAAAAAATAACGTTCACAAGTGAACGGATCCCAAAAGCCAACGCGTCTCTCACAAAAAACCGTTAATCTTCACGAAAAGAGCCGGCAACGGCGCCATTTTAATGTAAAGATTTTACTCGTTGAAAAAAGTTCGTTTCTCGGTATCTAATCGAATTGATTTCCGGTTAATTGTGTGAGATTAGTTGTTCTTGGTGAAGCAAATATTTTTGGTTTTGGTAAAAATAAATGTGCAAGACTTTAAAATAAAGGACGAGTAATTGAAGCAAAAACTAGTTGAAACGTAAAACGATGCAATATTTAAAACTTCAAAAGTAAATGACGAGAACTGAAATGACGTAAAATTAAAACTTAGTGAAAAGTAAATTGACAATTAAATAAAAATGCAAGACGAAAGCTGGTCGGAATGTGCAAACAGGGACATGATCGGAATGTTATTTGGAATGCTGATTGGAATGTTGATTGGAATGCTGATTGGAATGTTGATTGGAATGCTGATTGGAATGTTGATTGGAATGCTGATTGGAATGTTGATTGGAATGTTGATTGGAATGTTGATTGGAATGCTGATTGGAATGTTGATTGGAATGCTGATTGGAATGTTGATTGGAATGTTGATTAGAATGTTGATTGGAATGCTGATTGGAATGTTGATTGGAATGCTGATTGGAATGTTGATTAGAATGCTGATTGGAATGTTGATTGGAATGCTGATTGGAATGCTGATTGGAATGTTGATTGGAATGCTGATTGGAATGTTGATTGGAATGCTGATTGGAATGCTGATTGGAATGTTGATTGGAATGCTGATTGGAATGTTGATTGGAATGCTGATTGGAATGTTGATTGGAATGCTGATTGGAATGTTGATTGGAATGTTGATTGGAATGTTGATTGGAATGCTGATTGGAATGTAAAACCCTTTTCCAATCAAGGTGATTGGAATACGTGATTGGAAAGGGGTTTACCCTTTCCGATCTAACTTTTTGATCCGAAAATTAAGCAAAAGCAATAAGCTATGGTTAATAAGCTCAAACTAAAACTTGCACGAATCTAAATCGAAATTGACTTAATAAGCATGAATAACAACTTATCAAACTTAAAAATAAGCAAACTTTCAAATCAAACATTTAAAAAGATGAACTTTTTAAGAAAACTTTTAAGGAAAATAAATAAGCTAAACACAAATTAAGCCAATAAGCATGTCAAGCTCAAAGCTTCATCCATGTAAAAACTTGAATCAAAGATAAGCAAAATAAGAAAGGTAGAAGAAGATGATTAAAAATAAGAACTTGATTAAAAGAAAAGATTCCAAATTTAAAAGACTTACTTGAATTGAAGAAATTAAAAGTGCATAACAAGAAATTAAAGTGCAAGAAATAAAAATAACAAGAAATGAAAATGGTGGAAGAGTGGTTTGTCAAGCCACCAACAACATGAAAATGAAGCTAGCCTAAACTATATATAGGGGTGATTAGGGAGGAGCTTAGGAAGCTTCCTCCCTCTTTCCTCTTTTCCTTATTTGCACACTTAAGCCCTTTTCTTCTTAATTGTTTGTTAATCTTGGACTTAATGATTTTGTCTTGGGATTTCTTTAAACTCGTCTTTGAATTTTCTTCGTAAACTAGACTCGAGTTCTTCGGCTTTTAGTAAACTTCCGTCTTTTGACTTTTTCTTCGATAAATCTTCAGAATTGGTCTTGGACTTCCATTCTTTTTCCACTCTTGATCTTTCGACTTCGTCTTTCGTCTTTTTCTTCGATAAAAGCCCGTGAATGCCGTGTTTTCTCCACTTTTCACTTTTTCGTCCTAAATCACAACAAAAACACAAACCACGCATAATTCCGACATAAATGACATAAAATACATGTTTTGGCTCGGTTATTATTGTAATTAAGTGGTAAAAAGGATGGGTGTTTTCACACCTATCAACAGGCTAGTTGCTGAGCTGGGTATGCTCAATATTGATAAGTCTTTGGCTCATAATTCAAGTGATATTAATGAAGTCTGAGTTAATATTAAATGTTTTCTTAAGTAACTAGGTAGTTACATTCAAAGTAAATGAATAAAACATTCTTAATATTAAACGAGGCTTGAAGACTCGTGCGTTGCACAACGGTAGATCTCGTTGTTTGAGGCATTATGTTTGCGTGACTAATCTATTATAGGTTGAATTGCGCAAGTTCTTTATGTTATCTACATTTACCCACTAAATACATCTAAGCTATAAAAACATTATTGTTTTGTTTTTTTGTTGTTGTTGTTGTTGTTGTTTGTATATTACCTAACTTATAAAATGTCTTTTGTAGTTTAGGTGTATTCAATGGCCAAAAATATTTGTAGATACCCAATTTGATTATATGAGGTTAACAGAGTTTACCTTACAATTTAGGGGTATTTTGTGTAGAATATACATTTATAGGGGTTTACATGGCTTAATTTTACTTTAAAGTTTTGGCCTTATCCAAATACATACTTTCTATAAACCTTATAATAAACCACTTGTTTTATTCTTCCACCTAATTTTTAGACGCACCCACCATCTATTGTATCTGGTATTTTCTAGTTCTTGGTTTGAAGATTTATTCCGGATTTGATTTGTGGCATTGCAAATGGGCATGAAAGAAGATAAGGATGCAGTCACCACCAAGACTCTGAATTTTATCTCTTGAACTATTACAGGTTATCTATATGTATAGTAGTTGATAACTTAACCTTCTATGTATAAATTTATTAGGCCCGCTTATTCTCATATGTTGCTGAAATATTAACTTTTCAACGCCTATTGGAGGAAGTTAGTCACGCATTTACTAAGAACTTCACTTTTATAGACTCCGTGAAAGCTTACCTTTCATATGCTTTGTTACGGGCATCAGTATCTAAATCTGCAACAATCTTTCAGGCAAGTTTGAATCTTATTTTGGCTCATTTAGAATTATAATTGAATTCTAGAAATGATACTATATTACCTTACAGTATGCAACTGGAATCTTTGCAGTACTTCTGATGCAATTTAGGGAATGCCGAAAAAAATTATTTAAGCAATGTTATACTACGTGAGATTGAAATTGGCATATTCTTCCCTCTGATTGTTTTGCGATCCTTGGACAGCTCAGAATGTTCCCTTAACCTCAAACTAATGTCTTTACTGTCTTTCTGATTAACCCACATATATTTCTTTTATGGTCGGTAGAAGACGACGACATCAAGATCTTGAAAAAAGATGTGATGAATTGGTTTTATTGACTAAAATTTTTTAGTCTTAAAGTATTTTGAACACAAAAATAGCAATATGTAGTTTTTTTGTCGACTGTAAGATGGATTATGGGATCTTTTTGGCTATTGATTGTGATAAAGAGATTAAAATAATAAAGGATCTTTTCTTTTGGTTCTGGTGAGTCTGGTGTGGTCAATTGCTGCAACCCATCTCAATGTAAATTTATACTACTCGGAGAACTCTTCATATGCCCGCTATAGGTTTAATCTTTCACCAACATACATAAAAAAAATATATGCCAAGGTTTACACATAAAACACAATTATTAGGATGACAAAAACTTGTCTTGGCTCAAACTTAAATGTCATCAGTCAAACCAAAATGTATCATATATATATATATATATGAATTAGTTTGAACCTTTGCACCAACAAACATAAACAAAATGTATGTCGGAATATACTTCAAATGTTTCTACAAATACACAATACATATACTCATATACACGTAACATATTTTATTTTCACAATCGATAGACACACATCTTTTCCATTATTAAATCAGTATGAACAAAACCTTTACACCTAAAACAAAAATACTCAATCCAACTCATTTAACACCAAAAACTCTTACGTTTATATATCATCTAAAAAAAATACTATCTTTGCTTTTAAAAAGGACACTACTATTACTCCATTTCTATATATTCTATCTAGGCCCAAGCTTGTTCAAAAAATCTGGGCCTAAGCCCTTCAACCCTTTTACAAATGAGAGACTACTTCTCATATACCCTAATGTCCGGGTCAGTAGCAATAGCAACCCTAACAACTCTTAAACTTTTCTCCGCCCCCATCCTAATCGCATCACATCTTCCCAAGAATGGACAAATAGATCTCTAGATTGAAACTACTACATGATGTTTCCTCTGTACCGTCCTCGGAAAACAAAGTGGTGATGCTGGTATTAACATAGTGACGCATGATAAAAAAATGTTGAGGATTCGAAAACAAAGTGGTTATGTTGGTATTATCCTCAGACGCAAACACTACTATTCCAATCCTCGAACAACCCTTGCAAAACACAACCTTCTATTTCATCTTTTTCTGGACACGACATCAAGATCTTTTGACAAAGGTCTCGGGTAGGTTGACAAAGGTGTCGAGTAGGTTTAATATTGTTTTCTTGTGTTTTCTTAAATTGAAGCAAAGATGGATTATAACATAGTTGTTATAGATCTATCTTTAAAGCTTGAATCTGTTATGGGTTGAGGATGTTTTGTGCAACTTCTTTGCCACCATTTTTCTTAATTCTTTTTCAAAGCGAAAGAGAAGAAGAATTAGGTAGTAGTGTTTATTATGGTTGTTGTTGTTTAGGATGATTAGTTTGAAACTCACGTGATTCGTTTGGTGGTTTCTTTCCTTTGGTTATACAGAATTAAGAAGAATTCGAAGATGGTGTACCACGATAAAGAAATAGACATCTCATTTATAGATGTCAAAATTATAGTTTTCTAACGCCTTTGATGTTCTGTATTCCTTTTTTGTACTAATTAGATAGATGGCGTGGTTTGGATCCCTCTTGTACATTTGATCTTCATTAATATTAAAATTGGTTGTATTAATGTGATGCACATTTACATGAACTCTTGGTTTGCTTTTTGATATT
The DNA here is from genome assembly GCA_025667525.1 of Glebionis coronaria. Lineage (NCBI taxonomy): Eukaryota > Viridiplantae > Streptophyta > Magnoliopsida > Asterales > Asteraceae > Glebionis > Glebionis coronaria. The sequence continues at coordinate 90,643,028 of CM046874.1, read as the reverse complement.
GTATCTGTTTTTATAATTGTGGGTCATTATATACTGACTCTTATAAATCCATTAATGTTGTGTAAATATAAATTCTTGAGATGCATCTAAACTGACTGCTTTTGTTGATATATAAGTTCATCAACCATCATTAAGACTGCCCCATTTAATGATGGGACTGAGTCTTATAATATAATAGATGTATACTTTTCCGGATAATGAGGAGACAACTGTTTTGAAGCGTCAAGGGTCCCACGTCAGTGACAGTCTTACCCTGTAGAAACTAGAAGGGGTGGGTGAATAGTTTCTCTTCGGTTTATGTCCTAATTAAAATTCCTTTCAATTAGGTTTGTCTTAAAACTACCTTTTACTCGAAAGCTAGTTGCATAATGATTAGGTTCAATTCTAATGCATTAACAATAACAAATAGTTGTTGTATGTGATGTAATAATGAAAGTAAGTAAAGAGTAAGGAAATGAGCAACCTAGTAGGAAGACACCAAGATTTATAGTGGTTCGACAACGAAGCTCTATCTTTGTTCCTACTCAACTCCTCGAGTACACCTTACTCGAGATTTCGACTATATCCACAAGCTCCCTTCTTGGCAGAAAAAACCTTTCAACGTCGCTTACATTATTTTCCGACACTAACCTAAATGTCGAGACCTAATCTTAACTAGTACCAATCTACACACGTCGCCTACTTCACCATTTTCTGACACAAGGCTAGATGTCGAGTTCTAATCGAAAGCTAGAACCAATCTTCACAACGTTACCTACTTCACCATTATCCGAAACAAGGCTAGATGTCGAGTTCTAATTGAAAGCTAAAACCAATCTCACGACTCTTCACTTTGAAGCAAAGTGAGAACTCACAAGACACAACCACACGTCACTTTATAATTTAGTGAGAACTAACATACAACACTTTACAACTCAATAAAAACATATCCAAGTATACACATGTAACTTGGATCCACACAAGACAAATCCAAGTATACACATATACAATGGATTTACACAAGACTAATCCAAGTATTCACAAATATATTGGATTAACAAAACTAATCTAAGTATACACAAATACATTGGATCTACACAAGACTCAAATAAATATGATGAATATGAGTAGATCTAAGGAAGGATGATCTTCATCAAAGCTTCATCTTTAATCACATCACAAGTGTGTGAGTGATCTTCTCTTTGGACAAGGTAAAGAAGGAGATCAAGGGGATAATCATAAACAAACATACTTAACACATTAAGTGATCATTTACAAATGATTAGGAATTAAAAAAGAGAAAGATGAAAGAAAGAGTGTCCAAAAAGGTTCATGGAAAATGTAGATTTAATCCACTATTTATAGGAGACAAAAGCCAACGGCTCTCTGAGCGTGGTTCCTTAATTGTGTATGCGGTTCCTTATCACTAGGGAACCGCATAGCTATTTAAGGAGCCGTGAGAGTAGACTCCGCTCCCTTTTGTCTTTTAGTGGGGAAGTAATATCTGAGGTAAGTTTTTACCTTCAAAGGATATTCCTATGGCATTTGGAATATGCCATATTCAAATTTACATTTGCCATTTTAATAAAACATTTTCTTAAAAAGAAAGTTTATTAAAAACTCTTTTGTCACATTTGACAAAATATAAGTTTAGGACTAATCACTTTTATGATCACTAATCATGATTAAGATATGTTAGTGCAATACTTAAATGATTATTACCTTGATGATAATGTTTGTTAGATAATTTGTCTTATGATTGTATTTGACGATAAATTTCTTTTTAATTTGTGGTGATCAAAACTAAGAGAGATTAGTTAACACTAATAATGTTTTTAGACATTACTTTGCATTAACAATCTCCCATTTTTTTATCACGACAAACTATAAACTCATTTATGTAAAATACAAAATTATTTGAATTATTAACGAGTTTATCACTATCATTTATCCCCCTTTGTCAAAGCAAAAAAGTTAGTACAAGTCTTTGAAGAAGAGAAGTATTGACTTTGTTAGTACCCCCCCCCCCCCCCCCCCCCTTAGTGCTTACTCCCCCTAGCTTGGGGCACCAAGTGAATGAGGTAAGGTGACATGCTACACAAAGGTTAGTAGAGAGAAAAGAGACACCAGTGTATATATAGTCACTACCTACTAAGTAACTTGAGAGGGAGGAAGAAAAGAAATCTCAAATTAGAAGTAAGTATTTGCTAAGTATGTCCAAGGAGGGTGTTTTGATAAGATCAAAGTTCAATTGGTGGAATAGAAGTAGAAAAAAAACATCCATACCAATTGAAATGATAATATGTCAAAGGGTTAGAAACTTAAAATTGTTGGAATCACCCAAAAACACTTATAAATTTTAACCATGATCAACCCTTAACAATGTGTGTGGTAAAGAATTAACGGGAAAGGAAATAACACACATAACATTCATATTACAAAAATATGAAAGAACATACAAGAGAAATATTCATACACATGATATGAATATTTAAAACAACTAATAGGGAAAATAAACAACATAAGCATAAACTACTCTAGTAGTGATAATCCTCCAAGATTTCTTAAGTTTTTATTTATTCAAACTATTAAAACACAAAGTGTGCTAAAATTGGAAAAATAAGACAACGAGGCATCATTCAAAGGTTTGTTCACGGGAACAAATACTTTGAGAGGAGGTCGAGTGAGAAGAAATTCAAGAAAATTTAGCTTGTCATATACATGAGCAAGTTCAATTTGTTGAAATTGACAACAAGCACACGAGCTTCCATGATGCAAAACAAAGTCGTTAGGTGAGGGAGTAACATCAAGATGAGAAGGTGGTGGTGGAGAGGAAGATAATGGATAAGAAATGTTTTCACAATGCCTAGTGAGATTTGGGAAAGAAGAGAGGTCATTGAGATAAGGTATGTTACAAGGTTTAAGAGCTTCTCTTTCTCCGGTAATCGGATCGATTGAGAAAGTCTCATTCCAATACTCAATAGGAGATAAAGAAGAAGTCTTGCAAGGTTTGGGAGAAGAGGAATCATGATGATTCTTATTCTTCTTGATCCAAATGGGTGGAACCGAAATTTTCGGTTTCTTGGTAAGCTTAGAAGAAGAAGCTTTAGGTTTAGAAGATTGTGAGAAAGAGATGTCAAGGTTAAGATTAAAAGAGTTAGACATTGTGAGGGATGAGAAGAAGAACTCCCAAAAGAAGAGAATTTAAATAAAGTAGACAAGGAAAAGATTTGAAACAAAAACAAAAGGTTTCAAGGAATGTTTAGCAAAATTTGGCAAACAAAGAATCTTGAAAAAGACTGTCGTCAAAGAAGAAAGACCAAAAACGAGCCAAATCTAGGCTTGTTGTCTGCGGTTCTTTAAAAGAACATGCGGTTCCTTAAATATAAGGAGTCGTGCGACTTTTAAGGAGCCGCATACACTGGACTTGAAAATTTTAATTTTACAAAGTTTTGAGAAAAAATAACTCTTTCGAAATTTTGCAAATATTGGATTTTACATCTTTTAGCACTAGATTATGCTTTGGTTGCACAAAAGGCAACACAGTCACAAAGAGTGTCTTGACAAAGCGTGATAAAATATTTAGATAATATTTTGATCCACTTTTAGTCAAGTTTTAGAGGTTGTGATAAACTGAGGTTCAATTTTAAATAAATTAAAGTTGATTAGTGTGAGTACATAGGTTGAAACACACAAAGACAAAATCCATAAAACATCCTCATGAAAACTTATGAAGGAAAAGGAAATACAAAAAATGAAATAAAAACTAACTACTACAAAGTTAGCTAAACTAGTTCTTAATAAGGCAGTCTTCCTTGGCTTGATTTTATTTTAAAATCATTTATTATTAGAAAATCATCATTCATCTCCTAGGAGGTGGAGGCATGGAGAACAAAGTAAGCAAGAAATCTTGAAACCTCCTATGAAGTCCAAACATCTCAATTCTTAGGTTTTGAATGATGTAGTTGTTATAGAGGCAACATGGACAATTTGAACCATGAGCTTCTAGAAAACTAAAGAAGTATGGATCACCCCTAAAATGGGAAATAACACTTAAATTTGGATTTTTTAGGGAGGAGGAGGCATGGTTTCCAATGGTGAGATGGGTAAATTTGGTGGAGTGAAAGGAGAGGTAACCAAGGGCTTAACAATATCATTCACAATGGGAATGCTTTGAAGAGGTTGAGGGTTCACATCTAAGAGAGAACTAGGAGTGAAGGGTGAGGACAACTCATTCATCCTAGGTTGGAATGAAGATGAGGTCGAACCATGTGAATGGTTAGTACCATATTTTGAACTTGTCTTGCATGGTGCAAGAGGTGGTGAGGGTGATGAAGAAATGAGAATTGGAGAATCTCATTTTTGGGTGTATGAAAAGATGAAGAACCAAGTTTTGGAAAATTGATCTTGATCTTAAGGTTTCTTTTGGATGAGGATGGTTTGGAGAAATTTGATAATCTAGTGGACACCATGGTTGTGTGTCTAGGTTTAGAAGAAGGCTTAGAGGATGAAGAAGGGGAGGTTTAAGAAGGAGAAGGGATGATCCAAACTAGTAATGGGTTAAAAATCATTTTGATGAACACTAAAATTAGGTAGGATAATTTGGAAAAAAGTTGGTTTTTAGCAAAAATTTCATCGATGTTTACAAAGATTTAGTGAAAACTGTGTAAAGCAAAGCATCTGTCGAATCCAGAGCCTGGCAGCGGTTCTTTATCACTAAGGAACCACCCATATTTAAAGAACCATGGGCAGTGGCTTCAAAAGGTGGATTTCTAGCAACTTTTAACAGCCCAAATTTTAGACAATGATTTATCAAGCCAAAATAGACTATTAACCGAAAAATAGAAAGCTAACTAACACAAATAAAAAATGCACAAAGATATGTGAATCGAAACATCAATCACATAAACAACTTAGGATTAAAATATTAAGCATTCCAACATAAAGTATTAGTTAGATAACACCAAATACTAAAAACAAGAAACATAAATAAGTCCAAGTTATACACATGGTAACAACCATGAGCAATGCTTCAACTCACTTTCTTTCATGAACATTTCTCTATTTTCTTGATCCTTCCCTTAGGTTCTCTAGAAGACAATGCTTAAGATAGAATTTGTAGAAATTAGAAGGGGGGGTTGAATAGTTTCTCTTCGATTAGTCACCTAATTAAAATTACTTTCAATTAGGTTTGTATCAAAACTATCTTTTACTTGAAGCTAAGTTGCATAATGATTAGGTTCAATTCAAATGCATTAGCAATGGTAATAGGTAAGTGTAATGATTATGAAATAAATAAAGAGTAAGGAAAGAGACAACCTAATGACAAGACATCAAGATTTATAGTGGTTCGACAACGAGGCTCTATCCTCGTTTCTACTCCACTCCTCAAGTACACCTACTCGAGATTTCCACTATATCCACAAGCTCCCTTCTTGGCGGAGAAAACCTTACATCGTCGCTTACATTACTTTCCGACACTAAGCTAAATGTCGAGACCTAATATTTTGCTAGGACCAATCTACACAACGTTGCCTACTTCACAATTTAACGACACAAGGCTAGATGTCGAGTTCTAATCTCAAGGTAGAACCAATCTTCACGACGTTGCCTACTTCACCATTTTACGACACAAGGCTAGATGTCGAGTTCTAATCCAAAGCTAGAACCAATCTTCACGACTCTTCACTTTGAAGCTAAGTGAGAACTTCACACAACACAACTACTAATCACTTTCAAGTTTAGTGAGAACTCACAAGACACAACCACATCACTTTATAGTTTAGTGAGAACTACTACACAATCTGTTACAACTCAACTAGACATATCCAAGTACACACATGTAGCTTGGATCTACACAACATAAATCAAAGCAAACACATATGCAATGGATGTACACAACAAATCCAAGTGTTCACAAATAGCTTGGATAAACACAACTAGTCCAAGTATTCATAAATACAATGGATTAACATAAAACAAAAAGGCTAACATGATGAACATGACTATTTCATGGATTCATCTTTATCACAACACTAGTGAGTGAGTGATATTCTCTTTGGACAAGGTAAAGGAGGGGACCAAGAGGATAATCATATGTAAACATACTTAACACATTAAGTGATCATTTACTAATGATTATGCTATAGGAAAGAGAAAGGGGGCTGAGAAAAACGTCCAAAAAGGCTTATTGGAAAATGAGATTTGATCCACTATTTATAGGAGACAAAGTGCAACAGCTAGTTGGGCGCGATTCCTTAGCTAGCCAGGCGGTTCATTATCGCTAGAGAACCACCTAGCTATTTAAGGTACCACCCAGTAGACTACGCTCCGATTTTGTCTTTTAGTGGGGTAGGAATATCTCAGGTATTTTAAACCTTCAAAGGATATTCTTATGGCATATGGAATATGCCATTTTCAAATTTATATTTTCCATTTTAATAAAACATTTTCTTAAAAAGAAAGTTTATTAAGAAATCTTTTGTCATATTAACAAAAGTGAGTTTTAAGGATAATCACTTTGATGATCACTAAGTATGATTAAGAAGAGTTAGTGATATGATTATTACCTTGATGATGGTGTTAGTTAAATAATTCGTTTTGTGTTTTACACTAAATGTGTTGTATAGTTTGTTGTGATCAAAATAAGAAAGATTAGTTAACACTAGTAATGGGTTAAAAACATTTTATGTGAATAATGAATTTAGGTATCCTAGTTTAGGAAATGTGCAGGTTTTTGCAAAGAATCAAGCAAGGTTTACACATATTAAGGAAAATGGTGTTAAAGCAAAGATTCTGTCGGACACAGTAGCCGGCGGTTCCTTATCTAGGATGGGCGGTTCCTTATCAATAAGGAACCGCTGGTCGATATGGAACCACGACCAGAGGTGTTCAAAAATTGCACTTCCTCAAACTTTGGTTAGCCCAGATTTTAACCAAAGGATTATCAAGCCAAAGTTAAATACTGACCAAAATCTAGGAAGCTAACTAACACATAGGATGCACAAAGCTATGCAAATTGTAAACACGATGGCATAGACAACATTAGGATTCAAGTAACAAGTAATCCAAACAAGTAGTATTAGTTAATACATAACCAAAATAAAGTAAAGAAGCAAATGTTCAACATCACATTACATGTTTAACAACATGTATACTTTGAAGCAATTCAAAGTTTTCACCTTCTTTTCTTGCCCAATCCCTTAAGCATGTTTCCCAAGTACTTGAATCCCTTCCTTGACTCAACTTGATGATTATGTAAATCACCTCGAGTCCTAAGATTTTCACGGTAGAGATGCTCCATATTGAGATCTTCCGGTACTTCACTAGAGGAATAATGAGGTGGAGGAGCTAAGTCTTCAAGTCCATCCACGAATGAGTTTGAGGATGGGTGGGAATTACTCGAAGATTTGAAATGAGAACTAGAACCTATGCCTTCACCATCACTTGTTGGCATATAGGTGTCCTCATCATCCGGCTCTTGATGATCGGATTTTCGCGAACCTCGATCACTTCTAGGCTTTTTTTCATATACCTCTTGAATAGGCAACATAACCCGATGAACCGGGTGAAAGCGAGAAAGGTCGAGGTGGGGAAAGTCATGAACAACCCATTTGAAAAGGCTAGTAAGAAGCATAACATAGGGAAGGTTTGTTTTGGGATTTGAAATAACATATTTTATTCGTCGAGCGATATAGTATGCCAAATTGAACTTGGTTGATGTAAAGATGCAACATAACATATGCACCATACAAGCCGGGATATAATCTCGGTTTCCACCAAGACAAAATACATTCTCCCTAAGGATATTTGCCCATTGGACCATAATATCCTTAAGATCGCTTGAGAGCACTTCATAGCGATTCACATTTCGCACATTAGAATGAAGGCTTCTCACAACGTTTGCATCACGCTCTTTCGAAATGATATCAAGGATAAATTCCGGATCAATTTCGGCGTGGTCATTTGGAGGTTTGTCGTTGGATTCCAAGATAGCATCAAGTCTCCATTTGTCCGTGAAATGACAAGTGCCTTCATATGGCACACCAAGAATTTCACCAAAATCTTCGAGAGAATATTGAATGATTTATTCGTTCAACAAGAATCGAATGAAGATTTCGCCATTGTATACAAACATAGAGTAAGTGCTAAAGAATTCTAGAAGAAACAAGGGTTATATATCTTCTTCTATGTAGAGCAAGCAATCAAACCCCGTATGCTCAAACATAGATTTGATATAGACATAACCCGTTATTCCCTCATCAACAACTCTACCCTCATAGAAATTTCTTGTTGAAAGTGATGAAAAGGAGTTTCGAAGTTGAGTAGATGCAAAGGTTTGGGAAATGTTTGGCATATATTGTCTAGTGAGTTGATGATCCTTTTGGTATTGTGAAGGCATGATTAGTACCTAAATAAACACAAGAAAATATATTTCCAATCACTCATATGAAAAATAAAATCAAAAATCAAAATATGAAAATGTGTTATATCAATTTCTTGACAAACAAAGGATTGAATCCATATCATTCTCATGTTCACAATGTATCTATTCTATTATTAACCAAGAACATATGAACTATGTTGGATCAACAATGGACTAGAACATTGGTTTTTCAAAATAAGGTTTTTAGGTAAGCATTAACAATGCAATTACCTATTTGTTCATGAATTCATCTCAATTCCATCTTTTAACCAAAATCATTTAGCCAAAATTTGGATTTGTTCTACAAGTGGGTTTTAGTGAAATCTCAATGAATATGAACCTAAGGAATCATAGTAAAATAACCTGTCAACCCATATTCCTATTACGGTTCTAATTCAATTTCAATTTTAAAAATCCCCAATTATAAAAGGATGAACCCTAGAACAAAATAGATGAGATTGAAAGAAAATACTTACAATTAATTGATGTTTGATGAAGGATGAGTGAAACCCACAACTTGGAATCAATTAATTTGAGTGATTGAAGGTTTTTGAAGCTTCAACAATGGTGGAAAAAGTGGAACCCGACGGCTGTGTATTTTTGGGAGAGAGAGGGTTTAGTTTGAAAAAGATTAAATTAATAAAACTGGCGCTCTGACAAGTTTTACTGCCCGCGGTTCCATATCGATAGAGAACCGCGGGTTTGAACAGCCAGAGATAAAGAACCGCCTACAGAGGCAGGTTTTTATCAATGAAATACTCCAAATTTTTGAAAACCAAGTTTTTTAAAATACTTAAAAATATATCTTAAACCTTTTAGAATATCAATGGATCATCATAACACTAAGGAATATGCCTTAATGAAGGATTACGAGTTGAATCGAGATCGAAAAGAACCGAAACGGACAAACGACTACTCGTAGCGAAAAAGCAAAGTGGAGAGAAGTCAAGGGAAGTGAATCAAGACTAAGACCAATGCTTAAGGGATTAATGACAATCTTCAAATCGAGGAGACGAAGAGCTTGTGTCATATATAGTGGTTTAAGACGTGCCTTTCCGGCGAAGTGTTAAACGACTTTGGTAATGAATAAACACAAAGCAAATATTGATGCATAGACTAAGATCACTTTCAATAATAGTCTTAGTCTAAACCAAAATATGAGCAAGGTATTAATTCACTTTCTCTCCCACAAAGGGCCTACTAACCGTATGGTGCAAACCTTGGATATCATGCTTGATACTTTAAGCTACTACTAACTCACTCTACATCACCATAGTGAGTCAAGTATCCAAGCAATGAAGGTTTAAGAGGATAAAAGAAAATAATCACAAACCACAAACCAATGTCAAGGCAAGGATGCCAAGAACAAGCACATAGTCAAGTAATGATCAAAAGAATGATCAAAGGACATGTGGAAGAACGAAAGCGTACCTTGGCCACAAAGATCATTCCAATCCATCAAGGAATCAATGCAAAGCCCAACAATGACTATGATGAGTACTAAGTCTTCAAGGACTAGTATCATTCCCAATCATCTTGATATCATCATTCAAAGATGTTGAAGATCAATGAACATGAGTCTTCTACAAGTGTAAGTAACTCAATCCACAACTAATTAAATGATTGATCTTCATGAGTACCTACACAAAGCAAGATAGAAACTAGTAGATAACTCAATCCACAACTAATTAAATGATTGATCTTCATGAGTACCTACACAAAGCAAGATAGAAACTAGTAGATACATTTCAAGAGTAGATCTAAAATGCATAAAAGCTACTAATCTAAGAGGGATGCAATATTACCAATTAAAAGACCTATTTTCCAAGAAAAATAGTTTTGACCAAAGAGAAACTTTAGTACAACTTGACCTTCTAATTTGAGGAGACAATGGATCGATCCAAGTTTTAAAGTACAATATACTTCAAAGATCTTGAGTGACCATCGCTCTGATACCAATTGTAGAAACTAGAAGAGGGGGGGGGGGGGGTTAAATAGTTTCTCTTCAATTAGTCACCTAATTAAAATTACTTTCAATTAGGTTTGTATCAAAACTATATTTTACTTGAAGCTAAGTTGCATAATGATTAGGTTCAATTCAAATGCATTAGCAATGGTAATAGGTAAGTGTAATGATAATGAAATAAATAAAGAGTAAGGAAAGAGACAACCTAATGACAAGACACCAAGATTTATAGTGGTTCGACAACGAGGCTCTATCCTCGTTTCTACTCCACTCCTCGAGTACACCTAGTCGAGATTTCCACTATATCCACAAGCTCCCTTCTTGGCGGAGAAAACCTTACATCGTCGCTTACATTATTTTCCGACACTAAGCTAAACGTCGAGACCTAATCTTTAGCTAGGACCAATCTACACAACGTTGCCTACTTCACAATTTAACGACACAAGGCTAGATGTCGAGTTCTAATCTCAAGGTAGAACCAATCTTCACGACGTTGCCTACTTCACCATTTTACGACACAAGGCTAGATGTCGAGTTCTAATCCAAAGCTAGAACCAATCTTCACGACTCTTCACTTTGAAGCTAAGTGAGAACTTCACACAACACAACTACTAATCACTTTCAAGTTTAGTGAGAACTCACAAGACACAACCACATCACTTTATAGTTTAGTGAGAACTACTACATAATCTATTACAACTCAACTAGACATATCCAAGTACACACATGTAGCTTGGATCTACACAACATAAATCCAAGCAAACACATATGCAATGGATGTACACAACAAATCCAAGTGTTCACAAATAGCTTGGATAAGCACAACTAGTCCAAGTATTCATAAATACAATGGATTAACATAAAACAAAAAGGCTAACATGATGAACATGACTATTTCATGGATTCATCTTTATCACAATACTAGTGAGTGAGTGATCTTCTCTTTGGACAAGGTAAAGGAGGGGATCAAGAGGATAATCATATGTAAACATACTTAACACATTAAGTGATCATTTACTAATGATTATGCTATAGAAAAGAGAAAGAGGGCTGAGAAAAATGTCTAAAAAGGCTTATTGGAAAATGAGATTTGATCCACTATTTATAGGAGACAAAGTGCAACGGCTAGCTGGGCGCGGTTCCTTAGCTAGCCCGGCGGTTCCTTATCGCTAGAGAACCGCCTAGCTATTTAAGGTACCGCCCAGTAGACTACACTCCGATTTTGTCTTTTAGTGGGGTAGGAATATCTAAGGTATTTTAAACCTTCAAAGGATATTCTTATGGCATATGGAATATGCCATTTTCAAATTTACATTTTCCATTTTAATAAAACATTTTCTTAAAAAGAAAGTTTATTAAAAAATCTTTTGTCATATTAACAAAAGTGAGTTTTAAGGATAATCACTTTGATGATTACTAAGTATGATTAAGAAAAGTTAGTGATATGATTATTACCTTGATGATAGTGTTAGTTAAATAATTCGTTTTGTGTTTTACACTAAATGTGTTGTATAGTTTGTTGTGATCAAAACTAAGAAAGATTAGTTAAAACTAATAATGTTTTTAGGCATCACTTGCATTAAAAGAATTGATAGTCGGAATCAATTTCTAGAGATGACAATTGAGAAATAGTCTATGACAAAGTGTCATTTGAGTTGATAGGAGAGACATAAAATATATGAGAATTCTCTTGATGAACATTTCCATATTCATTTGAATCATACTTAGGCTCAAGTGAAACGTTCCCTTCAACGGAAAGCATAACACGATTAACGAAGCAAAATGATGATGCATTTAAAGGTGGAAAGTCAAGGAGTGCTTTTCTAAGAAGGCGAGAGAGAATCATAGCAAAAGGGAGACTTGAATGAGACTCAAGGAGAACAAATATAATTCTTCTAGATATGAAAAATGTAAGGTTGTATGGGGTATAAGTTGCAACACAATACAACATATGTGCAAGACAAGCAGACACATAGTTACGATTACCACCGAGACACATTGCATTTCCCTAATGATTTCGGCCCAAAGGATCATAAAATCATTAAGATCGCTAGTGAGTAATTCCCAAGGAGTGAGAGCACGAATTTCTCCTTCAAGTTTACCAAGAATAGGATGTTTACGAGGTTTGGCAATGGCACAATTAATGGTCGAAGGAGAAGGTAGTTCGGTGACATAATGCACATCAATAGAGGCCGATTCTAAAGAGTTGATACTCCAAGCATCAGTGAACCTACATTGACCGTTGTATGGAACATTGAGAATTTTTCCAAATTCTTCAAGAGTGTATACAAATGTTTTCCCCTTGATGGAAAATCTTATCGATAAACCATTATTGATACACATTAATGTGAATGAGTTAAAGAAATCCAATAGAAAGGAAGGAAAGATTGGATCATCAATATCAAGCAAATAATCAAAGCCAATGGATTTGAACATAAATCGAATGAAGTCAAGTCCAAGGAAACTAGAAGGAACAATGCGTCCTTCATGAAAACTACGAGATTCTAGAGACCGAAAAGTATTTTTGAGGGAATGATATTGACATGAGGAAGAAAGAGTAGGCATGTATTCTCTAATTTTCTTATGATCTTTATGAGTTTCCAAATGCATGATTAAGTACCTAAACATAAAACAATAATGTTCCAATTACTCTTATGTTACATAATGACTAAAAGTCAAAATCGTGAGAATGTGTTTAGTCAATTTTTTGACAAACAAAGGGTTATTCCTAATCATTCCAATGTTCATAATGTACCAAATTCATCATTGACTAGAACATATGAGCTATGTAAAATCAATCATGAACTTTGTTAATGCAAAGCAATGCCTAAAAACATTGTTAGTACTAATTAATCTTTCTTAGTTTTGATCACGATAAATTACAAAGACATTTATTGTCAAACACAATCATAAAACGAATTATCTAACAAACACTATCATCAAGGTAATAATCATTACACTAACATATCTTAATCATGCTTAGTGATCATAAAAGTGATTAGCCTTAAAACTCACTTTTGTCAAATGTAACAAAAGATTTTTAATAAACTTTATTTTTAAGAAAATGTTTTATTGAAATGAAAATGTAAATTTAAATATGGCAAATTCCAAATGCCATAAGAATATCCTTTGACGGTTTAAACAGCCTCAGATATTTCAAATTCACTAAAAGATAAAAAGGAGCAGAGTCTATACTCCGCGGTTCCTTAAGTGCCTATGTGGTTCCCTATCGATAAGGAACCGCCTGGGTAGCTAAGGAACCGCCCCCAGCTAGCCGTTGGTATTAGTCTTCTATAAATAGTGCATCAAATCAGCATTTTCATTAACCCTTTTTGGACATCTCTTTCAGCCTTCTTTCTCCTATCTAATCCTAGTCTTTGTAAATGATCACTTAATGTGTTTAGTATGTTTACTTATGATTATCCTCTTGATCTCCTTCTTTACCTTGTCCAAAGAGAAGATCACTCACACACTTGTGATGTGATTAAAGATGAAGCCTTGATGAAGTTCATCCTCTCCTAAAGATCTAGTCATGTTCATCATTTGATTATTTGTGTCTTGTGTAGATCGAATGTATTTGTGAATACTTGGACTGGTTGTGTTCATCCAAGATATGTGTGAATACTTGGATTAGAGTTATGTAAATCCTTTGCATATGTGTGTGCTTTGATTTGTGTTGTGTAGATCCAAGCTACATGTGTGTACTTAGATATGTTTAGTTGAGTTGTAATAAGTTGTGTTAGTTCTCACTAAACTATAAAGTTATGTGGTTGTGTTTTGTGAGTTCTCACTAAACTATAAACTGATGTGTAGTTGTGTTGTGTGAAGTTCTCACTTAGCTTTAAAGTGAAGAGTCATGAAGATTGGTTCTAGCTTTGGATTAGAACTCGACATCTAGCCTTGTGTCGGAAAATGGTGAAGTAGGCAACGTTGTGAAGATTGGTTCTAGCTTTGGATTAGAACTCGACATCTAGCCTTGTGTCGTAAAATGGTGAAATGGGCGACGTTGTGTAGATTGGTCCCAGCTAAGATTAGGTCTCGACATTTAGCTTAGTGTTAGAAAATAATGTAAGCGACGTTGTAAGGTTTTCTCCGCCAAGTAGGGAGCTTGTGGATATAGTGGAAATCTCGAGTAAGGTGTACTCGAGGAGTGGAGTAGGAACGAGGATAGATCCTCATTGCCGAACCACTATAAATCTTGGTGTCTTCCTACTAGGTCGTTTCTTTCTTTACTCATTACTTACATTCAACATCATTACACTTATTACTTATTGTTAATGCATTAGAATTGAACCTAATCATTATGCAACTAGATTTCAAGTAAAAGATAGTTTTGGCACTCACCTAATTGAAAGGAATTTCACTTAGGAAATAAATCGATGAGAAACTATTGAACCCCCCCCCCCCCCCCCCTTCTAGTTTCTACAATTGGTATCAGAGCGATGGTGACACAAGATCTTTGAATTATATTGTACTTTAAAACATGGATCGATCCATTGTCTCCTCAAATTAGAAGGTTAAGTTGTACTAAAGTTTTTCTTTGGTCAAAACTATTTTTTTTGAAAATAAGCCTTTTAATTGATATTATTGAATCTCATTTAGATTAGTAGTATTAATGCATTTTAGATTTACTCTTGAAATGTATCTACTAGTTTTCATCTTGTTATGTGTAGGTACTCATGAAGATAAATCATTCAATTAATTGTGGATTGAGTTACTTACACTTGTAGAAGACTCATCTTCTTTGATTTCCAACATCATTGAATGATGATATCAAGATGGATGGGAGTGATACTAGTCCTTGAAGACTTAGTAGTCACTATTTTTTATAGTTGGGATTTGCATTGGTTTCTTGTAAGCTTGGAATGCAATTTGCGGCCAAGGTACGTTTTTGTTCTTTCACACGCCCTATTGATCATTCTTTTGATCATTAATTGACTATATGTTTGTTGTTGGCATCCTTGCCTTGACATTTGTTTATGGTTTGTGATTCTTCCCTTTTTCCCTCTCAAACCTTCATTGCTTGGATACTTGACTCACTATGGAGATGTAGAGTGAGTTAGTAGAAGCTTAAAGTATCAAGCATGATTTCCATGGTTTGCACCCTTACGGTTAGTAGGCCCAATATCGTATGTAACTTGTGAAATTAAGCTCATCTCTAGGATGACTGATGAATCCCTTGAGATACCAAACTACTTCATTAAGTTGTAGATGGATTTTACACATCTGGAATTGAAATATTCCAAGGATATTGTTATTGTAAATCCTAACAATAATTATCCGATCATGTGGGAGAGAAAGTGAATCTACACCTTGCTCATACTTTGAAATAGAATAAGACTACTCTTGAAACTGATCTTATTCTATGTATCAAAGTTGCTTGATATAGTTCATTACCAAAGCCGTTTAGACTTTCGCTGGAAATGCACGTCTTAAACCACTATATATGACACAAGCTCTTCGCCTCCTCGATTTGAAGAATGTCATTTGTCTCTTGAGCAATGTTCTTGGTCTTGATTCTCTTCTCTTGACTCCTCTCCTCCTTGCTTCTTTGCTACGAGTAGTCGTTTGTCCATTTCGATTTTTTCCTATCTCGATTCAACTCGTAATCCTTTAATAAAGCATCATTACCTAGTGTTGTGGTGGTCCAATGATTTCCTAAAGGCTTAAGACATATTTTAAGGTTTTTAGAAAAATTTGGTTTTGAAAATTTCTTTGATTTTCCTTGATTAAAACACGCTGGCGGTTCCTTATTGACACGGTTCAAACAGGCGGTTCCTTATCGATAAGGAACCACGTCCAGTACTCGTGACTAAAGACCGAGTTTTTTTTTATTAAATATCACTTTTTCAAAAACTCCTTCTCTCTCTTCTCCAAGATAGTGACGAGAATACCCAGTTTTCCATCATTGTTGTTTTTCCAAAACCTTCAATTACTCAAGATTAATTGATTTTGATTTGTGGGTTTCACTCATCCTCCATCCAAGATCAATTATCTGTAAGTCATTTCTTTCAATTTCATCTAATTTGTTCTAGGGTTCATAGATTCATAATTGGGGATTTTTAAAATTGACATTAAATTAGAACCTTACTAGGAATAAGAGTTGACATAGTATTGTTACTATGTTTCCTTAGGTTCATATTCATTGAGATTTCATTAAAACCCACTTGTAGAACAAATCCGAATTTTGACTAAATAATTTTGATTGATGGAATTGATATGAACTTATGAACAAGTTGGTAATGGCATTGTTAAATGCTTGCCTAAAAACCTTGTTTTAAAAAACCATTGTTCAAGTTCATTGTTGATCTTACATGATCAATGTGTTATTGTCAATGATGAACTGGGTACATTGTAACTATGAGAATGATAAGGATTAAACCTTTGTTTGTCAAGAGATTGATGAAACACATTCTCATATTTTTTATTTTTGGTTTATATGTAACATATGAGTAATTGTGGAAATATTTTTGTTTTTATTAAGGTACTAATCATGCCTTCGGAATTTCAACAAGACCACCAATACACTAGACAATATATGCCAAACCTTTCCGAAATGTGTGCTGCCCCTCAACTTACAAACACCTATTCCTCACTCCAAAAACGTTGCTTTCACGAGGGTAGAGTTGTCGAAGAGGATATTGAGGGATATATATATATACTCGATCGATGTTCGGAGAAATTGGGTTTGATTGTTTGTTGGACATCAAAGAGGATATATATCCCGAATTTCTCTTAGATTTCTTTAGCACATACTCTCTCGTTTATGATAACGGTAGAGTATATGTTAGGTTCATCCTTGAAGGTCGACTCATTAAACTCTCTCTTGAAGACTTTGGTCAAGCTCTTCATGTTCCATTTGTGGGCACTTGTCGATTTACTTATAAATGGAAACTTGATTATCTCTAAGCCAAAAACAAACCTCCCTTACGCCATGCTCCTTACTCGCCTTTTAAAAAGGGTTGCTCGTGACTTTCCCAATCTTGATCTTTCTCGCTTTCAACCGGTTCAACGGGTTATGCTACCTATTCAAGAGGTATATGAAAGAAAGCCTAGAAGTGATAACGGTTCAAGAAAAGCCGACCAACAAGGATCCGATGATGAGGACTTTGACAGGTCACCAAGTGATGGTGATGGCATTGGTACAAGTGCTCATTTTGGCTCTTCGAGCAACTCCCACCCATCCATGGACACTTTCATGGAAGGGTTAGAAGAAATCATCCCTCCTCCTCACTATGCCACTAGTGGACTTCCAGAGAACTTTGGTCTTGAGGATGTCTACCGAGCTAATCTTAAAACCCAAGGCGAGTTGTATGATCATCAAGTGGAGTCAAGAGGATCGTTCAAGAGCATAACCAAATTGATCAAGGGACTTGGAAAGAAGAAGAAATGAAGCTTGGTTTATCAAGGTTAACATGTTTGTAAACATGTTTAAATTGTTGAACAATTTATCCTTATTCTCTTTTTATTTTAGGATGTTATGTTTGCTAACTAATACTTTGTGTTTGGATTACTTAGTATTTTAATCCTAATCGTCTATGTTACCGATCCTTCAATTTTCATAGCTTTGTGCATATTATGTGTTTGTTAGCTTCCTATATTTTGATTTATAGTTCACTTTGGCTTGATAAACCTTGGTATAAAATCTGGGCTAGCAAATGTTTCAAGAAGTGCCATTTTTCGAACCTACTAGTAGAGGTTCTTTATCATCCCCACGTTTCCTTACCGATATCGAACCGCGGCCCTACATAAGGAACCGCCAGCCACTGTTTCGAAGAGATCGTTGCTTTACACTGTTTTCCTTAATTTGTGTAAAACTTTGATAATTTTTTTGCAAAAACATGCACTTTCCTAAACTAGGCTACCTAAAATGATTTTAACCCATTACTAGTTTGGATCATTCCCTTCTCTTCTTAAACCCTCTCTTGTTGATTGTGTTCTTCATCCCTTCAACTCTTCTCTAAACCTTAACACACAACCATGGTGTCCACTAGAACATCCACCTCTTCCAAAACTTCCTCTTCCAAAAGAAGACTTAAAATTAAGATTAAGTTACCTAATATTGGTTGTTCATCTTTTCACACTCCAAATATGAGATATCTCCTATTCTTATTTCTTGTTCACCTTTACCACCCCTTGCTCCATGAAAGACAAAATCAACTCATGTTACTAACCATTCACATGGTTCTACCTCCTCTTCATTCCAATCAAGAATGAATGAGCTTTCTTCACCTTTCACTCCTAGTCCTCCTTTGGATGGGATTACTCAACCTCAACCTCTACAAAGCATTTCCTTTGTCCTTGAGCCTTTGGTTACCTCTCCTTTAACTCCACCAAATTCTCCCATCTCACCCTTGGACACTATGCCTCCACCACCTCCTCCACCCTCAAACACTAATGCTCCTATTTTAGGCTTTCCTATTCCTCACTTTATAGGTGATCCTTACTTCTTTGGTTTCCTAGAAGCTCATGGTGAAAATTGCCCATGTTGTCTCTATAACAACTACATCATTCAAAACATAAGGTTGGAGATGCTTGGTCTTCATAGAAGGTTGCATGATTTCTTGCTTACCTTGTTCTCCATGCCTCCTCCTCCTAGGAGATGAATGATGGTTTTCAAAATAAAATACTTTTAAAGAAGGTCAAGCCAAAGAGGAGTATGCATTCAAGACCTAGTTTTAGCTAACTTTGTATTATTTAGTTGTTATATCCTTTCTTGTATTTCCTTTCCTTTCCTTCATGAATTTCTCATGAGGATGATCTATGGATTTAGTTTTATGTGTTTTAACCTATGTGGTTACATTAATCAACTTCAGTTTATTTAAAATTGAACCTAAATCTATCACAACCTCTAAAAACTTGACTTAAAATTGGATCAAATATTATCTAAATATTTTGTCACTCTTTGTCAAGACAATCTTTGTGAATGTGTTGCTTTTATGCAACCCTAGCATACTATAGTGCTAAAAGAGGTAAAAATCCAAGATTTGAAATTTTTTGAAAAAGTCTTATTTTTTCCAAAACTTTTGAAAATCATGGTTTATGGTCCACTAGACGCGGCTCCTTAGCCATTAGGCGGCTCCATATCGATATGGAACCGCGGGCTCCCTTAAGGAACTACGTACGAGAAAGCCACTTTTAGCTTATTTTTGGTCTTTCTTCTTTGACCACTGTCTTGGGTAAGATTCTTTGTTTACCCAATTTGGCTAAACATTCCCTAAAACCTTTTGTTTTCATTTCAAATCTTTGCCTTGTCTATTTTCTTTAAATTCTTCTCTTTTGGAAGTTCTTCTTTTCATCCCTCATAATGCCTAACTATTCCTAACCTTGACATTTCTTTGTCACAATATTCTCAACCTAAAGCTTCTTCTTCTAAGCTTTCAAAGAAACCGAAAATCTCGGTTCGACCCGTTTGGATCAAAAAGAACAATAATCCGAATGATTCTTCTTCTCAAAAATCCTCCAAGAATTCTTCTCTCTCCGATTAAATATTGGAATGAGACTTACTCTATAAATCCAATCACCAGAGAAAAGAAAATTCTTCCACCACATAAACCTTTCAACTCTCCACAACTCAATTACCTATCCTCTTTCCCTAATCTCACTAGGCATTGTGAAAACATCACTTATCCTTTATCTCCCTATCCACCAAACTCTCATTTTGATGGTCCTCTCCCATTTAACTACTTTGTTTTGCATCATGGTTCCTCGTGTGCTTGTTGTCGATTTCAATAAAATGAACTTGCTCATATCCATGAAAAGCTAAGTTTCCTTGAATTCCTCCTCACTCGACCTCCTCTCAAAGTCTTCGTTCCCGTGAACAAAACTTCGAATGATGCTTCGTCGTCTTTCTTTTCCAACTAAGGCACATTTTGTACTTTCGTTGTTTGAGTCAATAAAACTTAAGCAATCTTGGAAGATTATCACTACTAGAGTAGTCTATGCTTTGTGGTTTATTTTCCATATTTTTTGCTTTAAATATTCATACTGTGTGTATGAATATTTCTCTTGTATTTTACATTCATATTTGTGTAATATGAATGTTATGTGTGTTAACTTTCCCGCTAATTCTTTTTCACACATTTATTAAAGAAGTTGATCATGGTTAAAACTTACAATTAATTATGGGTGATTCCATAAATTCTAAATTTTAACCCCTTGACATTTTAGTCATCTTTGATTGGTTTGGATGTTTCTTTTCTTCCTTTATTCCACCAATTGAATTATGATGTTGTCAACACACACTCTTTGGACATACTTAGCAAATACTTGCTTCTAATTTGAGATTTCTTTTGGGAAATTCACTTAGAAATGCAGTAAACTTACCACTTTTCATGGTTGTGTATATTAAACAATTTTTTTGTCATTGTGTGTATTAATTTTTTAATCTCGATCATTGTGTGTATTTTGAGACGATTTTGCCTTGTAAAATGACTATTTTACCCTTCAAATTTTGAAAAAGGTAGGGGTAAAATGGTCACAAAGTACACACAATGATATTAATCTGAAACTTTAATACACACAATGAGAAAAAAATAGTTTAGTACACACAACCATAAAAAGTGGTAAGTTTACTACAATTTTTAAGTGATTTTCCCATTTCTTTTCCTTCTCCCTCTCAAGTTAGTTCGTAGGTAGTGCACATATATACATTGGTATTTCTTTTCTTTCTTCTAACCTTTGTGTAGCATGTCACCTTAGCCCATTCTCTTGGTGCCCCAAGCAAGGGGGAGTAAGCAGCAAGGGAGAGCTACTAGCAAAGTCCGGTTCTTTTCTTCTTCAAAGACTTGTGCTAACCTTTTTGCTTCGACAAAGGGGGAGAAATGATAGTGATAAACTCGCTAATAATTCGAATAATCTTGTATTTTACATAAATGAGTTTATAGTTTGTCGTAATAAAAAAGTGAGAGATACTTAATGCAAATCAGTGCCTAAAAACATTGTTAGTACTAATTAATCTTTCTTAGTTTTGATCACGAAAAATTACAAAGATATTTATTGTCAAACACAATCATAAAATGAATTATCTAACAAACACTATCATCAAGGTAATAATCATTACACTAACATATCTTAATCATGCTTAGTAATCATAAAAATGATTAGCCTTAAAACTCACTTTTGCCAAATGTAACAAAAGATTTTTAATAAACTTTATTTTTAAGAAAATGTTTTATTAAAATGAAAATGTAAATTTGAATATGGCATATTCCAAATGCCATAAGAATATCCTTTGAAGGTTTAAACACCCTCAAATATTTCAAATTCACTAAAAGACAAAAAGGAGCGGAGTCTACACTCCACGGTTCCTTAAGTGCCTATGAGGTTCCCTATCGATAAGGAACCGTCTGGGTAGCTAAGGAACCACCCCCAACTAGCCGTTGGGATTTGTCTTCTATAAATAGTGGATCAAATCTGCATTTTCATTAACCCTTTTTGGACATCTCTTTCAGCCTTCTTTCTCCTATCTAATCCTAGTCATTTGTAAATGATCACTTAATGTGTTAAGTATGTTTACTTATGATTATCCTCTTGATCTCCTTCTTTACCTTGTCCAAAGAGAAGATCACTCACACACTTGTGATGTGATTAAAGATGAAGCCTTGATGAAGATCATCCTCTCCTAAAGATCTAGTCATGTTCATCATTTGATTATTTGTGTCTTGTGTAGATCCAATGTATTTGTGAATACTTGGACTGGTTGTGTTCATCCAAGCTATGTGTGAATACTTGGATTAGAGTTGTGTAAATCCTTTGCATATGTGTGTGCTTGGATTTGTGTTGTGTAGATCCAAGCTACATGTGTGTAGTTGGATATGTTTAGTTGAGTTGTAATAAGTTGTGTTAGTTCTCACTAAACTATAAAGTGATGTGGTTGTGTCTTGTAAGTTCTCACTAAACTATTAAGTGATGTGTAATTGTGTTGTGTGAAGTTCTCACTTAGCTTCAAAGTGAAGAGTCTTGATGATTGGTTCTAGCTTTGGATTAGAACTCGACATCTAGCCTTGTGTCAAAAAATGGTGAAGTATGCAACGTTGTGAATATTGGTTCTAGCTTTCGATTAGAACTCGACATCTAGCCTTGTGTCGTAAAATGGTGAAATGGGCGACGTTGTGTAGATTGGTCCTAGCTAAGATTAGGTCTCGACATTTAGCTTAGTGTCAGAAAATAATGTAAGCGACGTTGTAAGGTTTACTCCGCCAAGAATGGATCTTGTGGATATAGTGGAAATCTCGAGTAAGGTGTACTCGAGGAGTGGAGTAGGAACGAGGATAGAGCCTCGTTTCCGAACCACTATAAATCTTGGTGTCTTCCTACTAGGTTGTTTCTTTCCTTACTCATTACTTACATTCAACATCATTACACTTATTACTTATTGTTAATGCATTAGAATTGAACCTAATCATTATGCAACTAGCTTTCAAGTAAAAGATAGTTTTGGCACTCACCTAATTGAAAGGAATTTCAATTAGGAGATAAATCGATGAGAAACTATTCAATCTCCCCTTCTAGTTTCTACAAACTTGAACATTGGTTTATCAAAATTTCGTCTTTTTAGGTAAGCATTAACAATGCAATTACTAATTTGTTCATGGGTTCATATCAATTCCATCATTTAACCAAAAATACTTAGTCAAAATTCGGATTATTCTACAAGTGGGTTTTAGTGAAATCGTAATGAATTCGAACCTCTTGGAATCATAGTAATATAACTATGTCAACCGACATTCCTAGCAAGGTTCTAATTTAATATTAATTTTAAAAATCCCCAATTATGAAAATAAGAACCTTAGAACAAATTAGTTGAAATTAAATTAATGTACTTACAATTAATTGATGTTGGAAGAGGGATGAGTGAAACCCACAACTTGGAATCAATTAATCTTGGGTGATTGAAGCTTTTGATGGATCAACAATGGTGGAAATATTGAAACTTGTCGCCTCTATGAAGAAGAAAGGGAGGGTTTGTTTTTAAATAATGAAGTTTAAAAAAAACTGATTATTTTAGTCACCTGATGGGGCCGCGGTTCCTTATCGATATTGAACCGTGACAATTAAAGAACCACCCATAGTGGGAGGTTTTTAAAAAAAAAAATCAAAGAAATTTTCAAAACCAAGTTTTTCTAAAATACTTAAAATATATCTTAAGCCTTTTGGAAATCATTGGACCACTTCAATACTAGGTGATAATGCCTTAATGAAGGATTACGAGTTAAATCGAAACCAAAAAAGACAGAATAGGACCGAAATGGAAAAACGACTACTCGTAGCAAAGAAGCAAAGAAGATAGAAACCAAGGGAAGTGAATCAAGACCAAGTTCAATGCTCAAGATACAAGTGACAATCTTCAAGTTGTAGTAACGAAGAGCTTGTGTCATTTATAGTGGTTTAAGACGTGCCTTTCTGGCGAAAGTCTAAACGGCTTTGGTAATGAACCATACCAAGCAATTTTGTAAGATAGATTAAGATCATTTTCAAAAGTAGTCTTAATGCTATTTCAAAATATGAGAAAAGTATAGATTCACTTTCTCTCCCACATGATCGGACAATTATTATTGCTAGGGTTTACAATTGTTATATCCTTAGAATATTTCAATTCCAAATGTGTAATATCCTAACTACAACTTATGGAGTAGTTTGGTATCTCAAGGGATTAATCAATCATCCTAGAGATGAGCTCAATTACATATATTACACATGATATAGGGCCTACTAACCGTATGGGTGCAAACCATGGAAATCATGTGTGATACTTTAAACTACTACTAACTCACTCTACATCTCTGAAGTGAGTCAAGTATCCAAGCAATGAAGGTTTGAGAGGGTATACGAATAGAATCACATACCATAAATAAATGTCAAGTCAAGGATGCCAAGAACAAGCACATAGTCAAGTAATGATCAAGAGAATGATCAATATGGCGTGTGGAAGGACGAAAACATACCTTAGCCGCAAAATGCATTCCAAGTCTTCAAGGAACCAATGCAATGCCCAAACATGACTAAAGTGACTACTAAGTCTTCAATGAATAGTATCACTCTCATCTATCTTGTTATCGTTATTCAATGATGTTGGAAATCAAAGAAGACGAGTCTTCTACAAGTGTAAGTAACTCAATCCATAAGCAATTTAATGATTAATCTTCATGAGTACCTACACATAGCAAGATACAAACTAGTAGATATATTTCAAGGATAAATCTAAAATTTATAAATACTGCTAATCTAGATGAGATGCTATATTACCAATTAAAAGGCCTATTTTCAATGAAAAATAGTTTTGACCAAAGATAAACTTTAGTACAACGAAACCTTCTAATTTGAGGAGATAATGGATCGATCCAAGTTTTAAAGTACAATATACTTCAAAGTTCTTGAGTGACCATCGCTCTAATACCAATTGTAGAAACTAGAAGGGGGGGGGGGGGGTTGAATATTTTCTCTTCGGTTTATGTCCTAATTAAAATTCCTTTCAATTAGGTTTGTCTCAAAACTACCTTTTACTTGAATGCTAGTTGCATAATGATTAGGTTCAATTCTAATACAATAACAATGACAAATAGTTGTTGTATGTGATGTAATAATTAAACTAAGTAAAGAGTAAGGAAAGAAGCAACCTAATAGGAAGACACCCAGATTTATAGTGGTTCGGCAGCGAAGCTCTATCTTCGTTCCTAATCCATTCCTCGAGTACACCTTACTCGAGATTTTCACTATATCTACAAGCTACCTTCTTGGTGGAGAAAACCTTAAAATGTCGCTTACATTATTTTCCGACACTAAGCTAAATGTCGAGACCTAATCTTAGCTAGGACCAATCTACACACGTCGCCTACTTCTCCATTTTCCGACACAAAGCTAGATGTCGAGTTCTAATCGAAAGCTAGAACCAATCTTTACAACGTTGCCTACTTCACCATTTTACGACACAAGGCTAGATGTCGAGTTCTTATCAAAAGCTAGAACCAATCTTCACGACTCTTCACTTTGAAGCTAAGTGAGAACTCACAAGACACAACCACACATCATTTTATAGTTTAGTGAGAACTAACACACAACACTTTACAACTCAATTAAAACATATTCCAGTATACACATGTAAGTTGGATCCACACAAGACAAATCCAAGTATACACATATACAATGGATTTACACAAGACTAATCCAAGTTTTTACAAATACATTGGATTAACATAACTAATCCAAGTATACAAAAATACATTGGATCCACACAAGACTCAAATAAAAATGATGAATATGACTAGATCTAAGGAAGGATGATCTTCATAAAAGCTTCATATTTAATCACATCACAAGTGTGTGAGTGATCTTCTCTTTGGAAAAGGTAAAGAAGGAGATCAAGGGGATAATCATAAGTAAACATACTTAAAACATTAAGTGATCATTTACAAATGATTAGGAATTAGAAAAGAAAAAGATGGTAGAAAGAGTGTCCAAAAAGGTTCATGGAAAATGCAGATTTGATCCACTATTTATAGGAGACAAAAGCCAACGGCTCTCTGAGCACGGTTCCTTAATTGTGCTTGCGGTTCCTTATCACTAGGGAACCATATAGCCATTTAAGGAGCCGTGAGAGTAGAATCCGCTTCTTTTTGTCTTTTAGTGGGGAAGTAATATCTGAGGTAAATTTTTAAATTCAAAGGATATTCCTATGACATTTTGAATATGCCATATTCAAATTTATATTTTTCATTTTAATAAAACTTTTTGTTAAAAAGAAAGTTTATTAAAAAATCTTCTGTCACATTTGATAAAATGTAAGTTTAGGACTAATCACTTTTATGACCACTAATCATGATTAAGATATGTTAGTGCAATACTTAAATGATTATTACCTTGATGATAATGTTTGTTAGATAATTTGTCTTATAATTGTATTTGACGATAAATGTCTTTTTAAATTGTCGTGATCAAAACTAAGAAAGATTAATTAATACTAATAATGTTTTTAGGCATTACTTTGCATTAACATACCCCACTAACACATTTAATGCGAATGTAAAAATTGATTTTTAAAATATCTATATAATCGTACCTTGGGATCACATTTTACCTTTCACCTACTTTCTCACACACACATCTCTCTCTCTCTCTCTCTCTCTCTCTCTCTCCACTCTAAACCCTAATCATTTACATCACCTTCATCAATGGCGTTTGTTGTAACTAAAGCTTCCAATGTATCCTTCGAGCTCAATGAGAGCGTGGTATCATCCAACAAGTCGATATGGCTTAAATCACCCAACTCATCGTATGACGATTTGGTAAATTTCTTGAAGAAGTTTGATGTTGGTTTGTCATTTACTAGATCTCCTCCCATTCTCTACCAAAAATACCTTAGAGAATTCTAGTATTCTGCAGAGGTTGTAGATGATCATACCATTACTTTAAATCTTTCATGTTCCAAGAACCCCTTTCGTTC
Source organism: Glebionis coronaria (assembly GCA_025667525.1). Lineage (NCBI taxonomy): Eukaryota > Viridiplantae > Streptophyta > Magnoliopsida > Asterales > Asteraceae > Glebionis > Glebionis coronaria. Next base: position 90,616,217 of record CM046874.1, on the reverse strand, counting down.
ATCGTTGATGATTTTTCCACCATTGTTGGACTTAAACATGGAGAGGATTGTCTTAAGTCAATTGACAAAAAGACAGTCAAAGATGCATTGGTCGCCCTTTACCTTGTGAACGAAACAAACCCTGCACTTTCTCACACTTAAGTCATGAATAAATCTCCTATGAAGATCAAGTACTTCTCCCATCTATGGAGGGTTCTTTTTTGTACACATCTCAAAAGCCTTGGAGAGATGCAAGGCTCTCAAGATCAGCTGAATTTCATCCATTAGACGATTGTTTATAGACTTATCTGGGGAATCAACGTGGATGTAGGAAGCCTGTTTTTTTGACAACCTAGTAGAGAAGCTGAAAGGAACTAAGGATTGGTCCAAAGAAAAGAACATCTGCTATACATGTTTTCTTTCTCTCGTCTTTCAAGATCTCTTAGGAGATAAATACATCAACAAAGAACTCACCTCCCTGAAGTCGTATCATATTACAGGAGCTGTGTATAAAGCAATTAAACCAAATGATGTGCCCGCTATAGCTCACATGACAGAAGTGGCTGACAAAGTTTCCTCTGTCCCAAAGACTTTGATCCCTTCCTTTGAGAAGGTGAATGCTGCTAGAGTGTCTGATAAGTCAGCGTCCTTGACCTATGTGCAACACTATAATCAGTCAAAAGCAACGACTGACAAGAAGGCTAAGGAGAAGTATATCCCCACTTCCTTTGTATCCACAACCTCCAAAGTTGTCAAGCAAAATAAGAAATGAGCCAAAAAGACACATTCTGTTCTAAAGCTCGCTATAGAACAATAGAATCTAGCTGAAACTCAAATTTGTGTCTAGTGTCTCTTTTTCAGCAGAGGAACCCAGCCAAAGATAGCTGATATCTCACAGGTAATTAGTCTTATATTTTTAGAGGGTTCACAAGTAGCCACTCTCAAACGTCTATAGGTGAGAGTGATGAAGTTTACGGTTATCCTCGACCCATAGAGTGTTTGTGTCTGCACTTAAAAATCTATTTAAGACTTCTGTACATTATGTTTCTACACTATGGAGTGATTCATTTATGTTTATAAAGCACCCTGATGACCCTGCACCCTCTAGATAGTACACATGCAAATAACAACCTATGTACACATATGTCTCAACCCAGAGTGCCTGAACATCACTCAGACTTTTGGTTCCTTCTTTAAAAGAGTCCCAAGAATTTATTCTGTGGAAGGCTGAATAATCACCTCAGCCTTCTAAGGGCAGCGTAACAGGCGATCATCACCCTTATTAATTTCACACTTAAAAGAGTCTCAAAGAATATTTTTTTTTGGGGGGGGGGTGCTAAATAATCATCCTAGGCCTTCCTAGGGGCAGCGTTAAAGGCGATCATCAACCACTCATGTTTCACACCTAGAAGAGTCCCAAAGGATTTATCCTTTTGGGGACTGAATAATCACACTCAGCTTTCCTAGGGGCAACGCATGGCGATCCTTAACACTAACTAATTCACCCTTAAAAGAATCCCAAGGATTTATCCTTTGGAGGGGATGAATAATAATTCTCAGCCTCTCTAAGACAACAAAAATATTGACCATATGCAATATATTTTTTACCTGTTACTAACTTAAACCAAAAGCAGGGTTCCACAATTTCCATATCAGTTGCAACACCTGCTGATGATGCATCCAAGATGATTAATGTCGCTCTCATTACAGAGGATGATCCAAAAAAGACCTCTCAGGAACAACTGACTCCTAATGCCAAAATTTCAACAAATGAAGAAATTCAGGATGATGGAGATGATATAGTGGAGGTTGTTAATGATTGGTCAAACCCAGAGTCTATACCAGATGATGAGTTATTGTCTAGTGATGAAATGGAGGAAGATAGTGATAATCATACTTCAGAGGATGAACAATCTCAAGCTCCTTCCATCTCCTCCTAAAACCTCTTCGGTTGACAAAGACACGAAGCGTGGGTATAACCATTGCCTCACAGGTACCGGTTACCAACACAGGGGACATTAATCCACTTGTCCAGACAAAGATAAGTAATCCTCTCAAGAAACAAGAGACATCAACTTCCGTATCCATTGTTGCTAAGAAGCCTGAGTATGATCTGAGTGCAGAGTTTCTTATATTTGATTAGCCTCATCAACTATCATTTGATGTACTCACAAGGAAAATGACTATCAACTTCAAGCACTGAATGTATTGAACCTTTCGCCATCTTATCACCAATATCAATTGAAAAGGGACTCTAGGAAGCTTAGGATCTCGTCTGAACTAAAAACATTTACAACAAATTTTCCCTGTGTCATTACGAAGATTGTTAAAGACACCACTGATGAGCCCATCACTAAGGGGGCCAAGAAGGGGCTAGACATGGAATCAGACATATCACTTTAAGGGTCAAGTATGCAATCACATCTGAAGTTCCCTATATGTTTCAGGCACACGAAATTACTATGCACAAGGAGTTTGCAGCAATTCAGAAACAAAACTATGAACACCTATATATTCTGGCAGGACATGTCAGTCGAGCCACAAACAGAAACTGCAACAAATTGTTGAAGATATCTCGCAGATCTAGGAAGGCTTAAAAGAAGATGGATGTCACAGTGGAGGATGTTGTCAGGCGTCTTCAATCACATTCAGCTAAAAAGAAGGCAAAGAAAGTTGAACGTGAGGGGGAGAAATTACTTGTGAAAGCTGTGTCTATCAACACAGAGGGATACACGACTGGCAACACTATTATCACACCATCACCTCCACAAGTCATTCAACCAACTCCTCAGCCTGATGATGCTGATACTCAGGAGGAGAAGCAAATGACGGAGATAAATGATAACTTAAAGGCTCAAACCCTTGTAACAACCATTGAACCTGAGGAATCAGATCTACCACCTCCAAAGAAACTCAAGTTCAGCATTGACTCCTTACCTAAAGTTGTTCAGCAAAGAGCTCAATTGTCATTTACCAAGTTTGCCGATGGGTTATTCAAAGGAATAACCACTTCATTCTTACCTGTCTCTCCAGCCAAACCAAGCAGAGGGAAATAAATAGCTGTTGTGGATATAGAATTCAAGCTGAAGAAAATAGCTTCTATTATGGAGACAGGTGATCAAAAGTTAATGTTTCATAATTCTCTACTTTTAAGGCTGCTGGTGAAAAGCCTTTAACACTTGAAGAAATAGAAATTCAGATGTTAGAAATGGAAAGGCTGAAGAACATCAAACAGGAAAAAGAATTGAATGAGTCCAAAATAAAAAAATGACACCTCAGCAAAGAGAAGAGCAGAGGAAAACCCTGAAGCAAATTGAGTAGGAACGCACAAAGGCATATAGAAAAATTAAAGGAGATTATGATGCATGTGTCAATACCAGACTTCATTCTGATGAGATTACTAATTTCAGGTACTCCATTCACAAAGTCGCAAGGAAATCTCAGATGGTTCTTTGGAGAAACAACCAACAGGGAAACATGCATACCTACGAAGACTTCAAACTAAGGATGCTTGGTTATCAGAATGGTTTAAACTAAAAAGTTTGGCTGCAAAGAGGTCTGGACAGGCCAATTTATCTCTGCATAAGACTCTGAAAGCTTAGTTCAACTGGGTGAAAGAAACAACTATAAAACTTAATATTGATCCCCCACCACAGCTGTTTGAAAAAGAAATGACTAAGGCTGAGAAGAAAAGGAAAAGATTTAACAGCTTTCTTCAAGAACAACTTGTAACTGAAGACATCCATGTTGATGGTATGTACAGGAATGTGGTGCTACCAAAAGAAATAACATGCCCTATTGATGGACAGGCCTACACATAGCCTGAGAGAGGAATGGTGTACCTCAGCAGAGGTTGCCAATATTGTTTTCAAAGGGAAAATGAACTTCACCTTGCATCCACTATTCAGTTGTTGTGCTTAAAGAATGTCTTAAAGATCAACACAGAGTACTCTCAAACATTATATCAGGAGATTCAGGTTGTTCTTGAAACAAGAAATGACATTGAGGAAGCTGAGGAAAGAATCAAGAAAGATGGCTACTGAAGTAGTATCCTAAAGAAATTACAGCCCCTACGGAAGAATCATAATTTTATTTTCTTGTATCTTTGTACTTGTAATGTTTTTAAGTATGAATAAATTATGAGTTATGTTTTGTTAGATCTGTTATGTGTAAGAAGAAGAAGTTGTTTACTCACTTACTATAACTAGTTTAGATCTAGCTTTATTTATGTTTAAATATGGGAGATTTTTGGGAAACTAAGTCTGTTAGTTTTCCCATTAATCATAGATTTAAGCATAAATATGTTGTGAACCTTAAACTTGCCTGTGCCTAGGAGACAGGCAAGTATCACAAGACTCACAGAGGTTCTAACCTCTGTGAGCATCCACAGAGAAGTCCAAGTCAGAGTCATTGTCAAAGAAGTCGAAGATTACTTGAAGACATACTCATTAGTTGTGATGGATAACAGGTAATATGTATCAGGGACTCTCAGTGTTTGAGTGTTAACTGTGGTGACAATACCATGTTTACACTATGTACCCTTTGGATATCTCTAAGTGTTTAGGTGGGAACTATTTGAGCGGGAAAAAGAGTTGCTTTGAATTAAAGCAGCCTAAAGTATGAGTATATGATGAAAAGGGAAACTGTGTCAGCTCTGTTTTCCTAAAGTATTGTAGCAGCTTACCAAGAATAGAAGAGCATCTTATGACAGATGTTTGACCACACAAGTCTTGTTAAGTCGCTATCAACTCAGCTTATCATGTGAACCTCGTACCACTATAAATAGAGAATGTAGTATAGAGTTAATGTTGTTCACTTTGTTAAGTAGTGCATTAACTTTTTCAAACTTGTTGAAGAACAGTGTTGCCCGTGTTTTTAAGTTTGCTTGTAAACTTATCACTTCGATTAAGTTAATTGTCCAAAAGGTATACCACACATTGTCGCTCAAACTGTGTGATCCGTAACACATTGTAATACTTGTTATACATTAATAAATTCTTACGTTTGAAAAGTATTTCATGTGTTATTAATCTTTTAGATTACCGTTTCAGACATTTTTAAGGACTTTCAAGACTAACACTTTTTACATTGTAAATATACTTAATTATGCCATTTTTTAGACCTTTTACTTATATTCGGGTGGATCTAAACCCGTATTGACCCGACTCGATTTAACCTGACCCGAATTGACACGATCCTTAGTGACCCGGTTTATAATTAAGGTCAAGTTCGGATATGAATTTTTTAGTTTCAGTCTAACCCGATTTAAAATTGACCCGAGCCCGGCCAAATCAACGCGAATAACACCCCTAGGTGAAACAATGATCCACGGCCTGCTTGACCTACTAATCAATAATTACACACCCATATTACTTACTTATGTTGTCATTTTGTTCCATACTTAAGTTTTGATAAAAAAAAACCTACTACTGTTATTACATTCGATACTGAAAAACTGGACTCTATCGCGATACATTATGTTCTTATGGTTATATGTCTAACTCTAAGCTTGTATGTAAGAAATTGCACATTTGCATCAGTTAGAAATCAGAAAGGGAAATTTTTGAATATGCCCCTTTATCAAGGGGTGTTGGTGATAAATACTCTCAAATTTTAAATTTTTCAAAAATATCCTAAGCTGATCGAAGCAATCGAAGAAACCGATGCAACTTTGCACCATATGTTGACAAATGTCTCATACAAGTACAAATTGTTACGGTCTCTTTCGAGTTACCTAGGTTGCCCGAGACACCTGTCAACCTATAGTGCCAAATTGTTTCGATTGTCTTGATTACCTCTGAGTATTTTCGGAAAATTAAAATGTAAAAGTGTTTATCACAAATTCTGTTGTGAAAAAGGGTATTTAGACAATTTTCCCAATCAGAAAACCCTAACATGTGGTATGGACCCTTTCTATTGATGATTAGAATTTATTCTGGTCATACAGAATTAACCAAGTCAAATATGTCATGTACAGAAACATAAAAGCAAAGTAAGAATATCATAGTGGTTAAAACTGTCCGACTGCTCTGCCCTCGTTCACATGGGTTCGAGCTTTTTGGTCGATGTAACAACATAAAAAGATAAAAGTGTAAAATCAAATGCCAGCAGAGGCGGAACTACTTGTGAAGTGCCGGGGGGCGGCGCCCCCCATAGCTCGTAAAAAAAATCAAATTTTAGTGTAAAAAAAAGAAATTTAGGACCATTTTATTAAAATGCACCCCATCGTAAATTCGAATTGCCCCCCACACGGAAACAAAACAATGTAAAAACTTTCAAATTACCCCCGAAAAGAAAAAAATAATATAAAAACCTTATATTTGTATCTTTATTTGGTGTATACAACGACTATCGTCCAAAAAAAATTTTTTTGCCCCCACTCCTCAAACTTTCTGGTTCCGCCACTGAATGCCAGCTTACTTCTTGACCTTACAAAAATAAGGAAATTTTCATGAAATAACTTGTTTCCAAGAATTATAACAAAATTGGTTTTCACATGCATGTGTTTGCTTGTTCATACTTTTTACAAACCTAAACAAATTTAGAAAAATACATTTACCCATGTTGATTAAGTAACAGTCAGATAAACATGTATGAACATTCAAACCCTACTACCAAAAAATTAAAGTAACAATCATAACCAATTTATCCACAAGGATGCCCTAACTTATGTATTATGATGTATATGTGACCTAATGACAAGGGCATGAGGTAAAGTGCACTATTGATTAAGCTATCCAATGAACAACTTGTTTTGTTTGAAATTTGAATGGTGTGACATGCAACTCAAAAAGCCAATGGATCACAGCATGTTAAAAGAAGAAATTAGGTTTTCTTGGTTGACAAACTCACATGGTTGTCCCTATATGTTCTTTCAAAGTTCAAACCTATTTATATTGTCTATATACCCTTTTCTTCATTGGGTTAATCTACTTTTTGTGTATCACGATAGTGATCAAGATGACAAAAGATATTTCTAATTTTGTTATTCAATGAGATCGTCATGTTTAAGTCACAGATATCATGTTAATTTTCTTCAGTAAGTTTGGAACATTGAACCAGTCGAGCTAGTTGGTACTTTTAAAAATTCAACCCAGATATATTTGTCGAGTCTATCTCGATCGAGCCAAGCTTCATTTTGTATCAACACGACTTCTTAAAATTATCTGCTCGAGTTTTACTTTAACTCACTACAAAGTCAAACCAATGTTACTGAGCTCGGGCTCATTTGAGTACATTGTGTGAGTTGTGATCCAGCTATCCTAGTTTAACCAACCATTCACGTGAATGTACTCAGAAATTACATTTTATAAAGTTCAATCAGTCACAGATCAAATGCCGATACTACCAGGCCAAATAGAAAAACAAAAGTAACACTTTTACAAATGGGTCCTTACCTCACATGCACTTGCATTAGTAAATCACTAAATCTAGTGCACTCATCTATCATTTAGGTCTAAGTGCCCCATTTTGACCATAAAATCACAAATACAAACACATAACATTTAAAACGTCTTGTTAAAATACTACAGTATTATAACATTTAAAACGTCTTGTTAACGAAAATATACTAAAAGCTCCCTTTGAAGATAACCAAATTCCATGATTGAGTAAGATGCAATTATCATGCTGCTAATAATCTTTATTGTAATATATGTCTTTATGTTAATGTTCAATACGTATATACACTGATTAAAAGGTTACGGTATTATAATGAGTGGTGATTTGCACACTCTCCGCACACTCTAAAAGTAGTATGTCTTGCCATATATACCCTTACATCATATGTACTCATAATTTTTAACATCTTGCGTAAACGAGGATGTTAAATAAAAAATTTCTATAAAATTATCCATGATATCTTATACTATGTTGTTATAATAATATTTTTTTGACCATCATAAATTTTATTAAAAACACTAGCAAGTAGCTAGAAAATTACATACTAATACAAGTAGGATTATTTAACCAATCAATCCAATTTATCTTACCGACTATGCATCCATAAGTAAGACATTTGAATCGTTAAAGAGGGATTCCAGTTTTGGGGGAGGATTATTAAAGAGCAGTTGATTTCTGACATCCAAATGAGCCACCACATCACATAGCAAATCCCTTCAATAAACTCAAATTATTTAGGCAACCGAATGTTAACAAGCCATAGAATCCAGTCATTGTAGGAATGAAAAATAGCATCATCAGGATCCCACCAAATTAGGACTTTTCGCCGCACTTTTCGAGTCACGAAACACGAGAAAAAAATGTGTGAAGTAGATTCCACGGCCAAGTTGCAAACGGGATAGAAGATAGATGGGATGTCGATTCCTCGGAGTGAAATGTTTAGTCTAGTAGGCAATGAATTCAAGAAAACCTTCCATGCAAACACATTTACCTTGATTGGAAGAACATTAACCCATCGCGTTAGGACTTCAACTTTTAGAAGATATTTGTCATCAATAAAGTTTCGAGAAGTCTTAACCGAGAACAATCTTGAGCCTTCTAAACTCCAACTCCATCGATCAGCGATATAAGGAAGCACAAAAGTGTCAACTTTCGAACACAACAAATTGTAAAGCTCATGTTCAATGCCTCCTCTAGGAAGTCGACGAAAATAGTGACATATAGAAGGATGCCCTAATTTTTCAGCAACACTAATAGACTTTGACACCTCTAAAGCATACAGCATCTTAAATTGATCTTTAAAAACTATGTCACCGGACCAAATATCGTCCCATAATAAAGTTTCTTCTCCCTATTTCCTGTTTTTTTCCGAATAAACTGAAAAAGATTAATACCTTTGTTGTTGAGAGACTGAATAGCATGGATGATATCAGTCCACGTAGATTTGTTGATGCATTCGCAAAACACATCTAAGAGCCCTATGTATTCCAAACAACGCTTTTATAAAGGACGACCACAAAAAAGATTTATCTTTGAAAAAACGTCACAACCATTTAAAAAGGAGAGCGCGTTTATGAGAAAAAAAACTAGACACACCAAGCTCACCATTCTTTTTAGTTGCGAGAACTTTGCTCCAGTTGGTTCAAGAAGATTTCCTAACCAAGCTCTACCATTGAAGAAATTCCTTCTAATAGATTTCAGTTTTTTTAAAACACCATAGAAACTTTGTAGATCGATATGTGGTAAAGGGGAATTGATGTAAGGACCGATGTCATAATAATATTCATGTACGTGTGAATTTTTACATAAATTTTCATTATGTATCAACATTAATTAATATTTGTATTTGGGCAAAGTACTTTACTTTGTTTGATTGGCATGGTGTTAAGATTTATGTTATTCAAATTTAACTATTGATATTATATTTCGAATATTATGCGCATTTTATAATACATAATGAAAGAAATGTGTTGGTGTACAATCTCGTGTATTACATCTGGCAGTACCCTGTGAGGTCGTGACTTCGTTTTGATATTTATTTTTTTGTTTATAATAATTTTAGCCTTTTATGATTTTTAAGTCGGTGCACGTACATGTTAAATTTATAAACAAAAATAACATCTTTCATTCGTATATGTGCAATCCCGTATATTTATTTACATATCACAATGTTTTTTTCTTTCATTCTAATATTTAGAATGAAGGATGTCCGGCGTTGTAGGTTCGTCATTGTGCGAATTTGGTACCAACGACATCGCCGTAGGTTGCTGGATGTGGCAACATTGGCGTGCCATTGGTACCACCGTTGTGTATATCAAATGTGTTTTTGTTTTTTTTTTCTTTCAAAATTGAAGGAAGAGCGTTTTGAAATGGTAAAATAAATAATACCTCATTTTCACATATAAATACCCGACTTTCTCAAACACACTGCATATAATCAACCCAATTATATCCTTAATAAGAGGGGGAATCACGTTCCCAATGAACAGTTCCCCCCTCACAAGAAAACGTATTTTTTATTCTTCTTCTCACACACACAGAAACACAACACACATACACAACACATACTCTCCTCCTACTGTAGATCTCCATTAATTGATCTCCATTAATTGTTCTTCAACGTTTTGTGGCGAATTAAATAAATCCAATTAACCGTTTGTGGCCAGTGAGTCCAATTGTTGCCTTTAAAAAATCCAATTCATCCACGTTGCCTAATTAATTTCCTTAAAAGATGATCCTGGCCGTTGGTTTTTCGTTTTAACGGGTTACGGAGTTAATTGTTGGCCTCAACCGTTGATTAGTCGTTGGCGTTTTCCGTTTTGGGTTAGTTGTGGTGAGAAAATGATCTTACGGTTGCTATTATTCCAAGAAGTTATTGGGCAAAACGGGGTTCATCTAGGTTGTCCTGTGTCCTCAACTGTAGCATGCATATATATCTCACGTCCTCCAAGTTTTTTGATCAAGAGTTACATTATTGTTCGCGTGGTGTTCTTGGTGTGTCTAGAATCTGCCTTCCTTCTGCCATTTTCGGGTGCCTTTGTTTTACTGAAAATTATTGGTTAGTTTTCTTATTCCCTTTCTCCTAACTTTTTTTGGGTCTAAGGGGTCGTTTGTTTTCGCTTATATAGCATAAGCTCATTTAGACTTATATAACATAAGCTTCAATTTACTGCCTTATTTAGAGACTTATTGGCTTATATAAATTTAATACGATATAATAAACTTATATAAGCTAATGATTATTCAAATAAGCTTAAAAATTTGAGGTTTATGAAATATAAGTCGAAATATGGCTTATTCTCGGCTTATATAACATAATAAACTTATATAAGCTAATGATTATTCAAATAAGCTTAAAAAATTGAGGTTTATGAAATATAAGCCGAAATATGGCTTATTTTCGGCTTATAAAACATAATTCAATTCTGTGGCTTATTTAGAGACTTATTGGCTTATATAAATTTATAACGATATAATAAACTTATCTAACCTAATAATTCTTCAAATAAGCCTAAAAAATTGAGGTTTATGAAATATAAGCCGGAATATTGCTTATTTCCGGTTTACGTAACATAAGCCCTAATTTTGTGGATGATTTGGAGATTTAGGGGCTTATATAAGCTTATCATGATATAATAAACTTATATAAGCCCATAAGTATCCGAATAAGCCACAAAAGTATGGATTATGTTATATACGCCAAAATGGGCTTATGGAGTATAAGCCAAACCAAACACCCCCTAAAAGGTACAATTTTTTTGGGCTCAGTTGTTTAGTTGTTATACACCCTATCTGCCAGCCTAAAATGTCTGTTTGCTGCTTTGTTTTGTAGTTAGTTTATACACGGTATCTTGCAGTTGTTTTTCATTGCTAATGTCTGTTAGTTAGTATATTATTAGCTTATAGATTAGCGTATGTTTGTTGCCTCAGGGTAAATAGGCGTGTGTATGTTGTTTTACCATTGTAGACCATCCCGGTCTTTATAACAGTAGTTTTGTTTCTTTTTATTTCGGGACATGATCAGCACAATGTCTGATCCATCGGGTTCAGATTCGTCCAACGTTAGTTTGTGTCCCGTATGTGGTAACGCGGGGTTTGGAATTGTGTGTTCTGCGTGTTTGGCCCGTGCCCGGACAGACACCGTTGTCAGCTCCCTCATCACAGGTCCGTTGCCCGTGCCATACGTTTTCATATAGACCTAATACCTCTACAAATGTATGTTCCTAAAACAAACATTTCTTTCCCCCTTTTGGCAGAGGCATACCGTAGGTATATGGACGAACGTGGTCTGAAACTCCTGCCCCAGCCACGCTTATGGGCTGATATTACCGGAACCCCCCTGTCTGATACTTTTCTATTCACTTCTGACCAACCGCAATTGCCTGCCATAGGTAATTACTTAACACCCTAAACATTCCGTGCTCATCACATATAATTTAGACTTATCTGTCTGTTTGTTCAGCAACGTCGCCTACACGTAGAATAGAGCCTGCAGCACGGCAGGTCCTTCCACAAACTACGCCTGCTGGCGACCCTGTAAACCAGCTGGGTATTCGTCGTACGGGTCTTTACATAGGTCCGCGTCGGCGCTTGGTTTTCCCTCCAAGTGCATCTGGCCAGCATCCCACACCAAACGGTAATCGTTTGTTTCTATACATACACTTTACCGCACTAACACACGTTATACTTCTTCCATAATATGTGATCCATTCTCGCGGCGTCTATCTCAGGTCAGTTGCCCGAACTTGGTACAACCAACGAACAGTCTGCTCGCCGTGTTCCGGGTGCTGTTTACCACCCAAACGCAACATCCTCACGCGGCTCGCATAATGAAGCATCTACCAGCACTGCATCACCTGTCTCGCAAGTATCAACGAGTACCCCAGGTATACAGTTGGTTCACACTGCTTCTACCATTTATATGGTTACCCTTGCCTAATTTACCTTCCGATTCATTATCTTCTTTCAGCCTCTCCTGTTTACCGCGATCTTGGTGACTGCACGTACGAATGTCAATTCTGTCGTGCACTTTTCTGGTATGGTGAACGTTTAAAGTCAACACGTTACATGAGACGCCCAAAATATCATACCTGTTGTGGTGGGGGGAAAATGTATTTGCCACCAACACGCCCGCCACCTCAGTCGATACAACAACTCTTCAGTCAACGACATTTCATGGAGAACATACGGGCATATAACCAAATGTTTGGTATGACTTCCTTGGGAGCAACAATTGATGAATCTGTTAACCGTTTGGCGGGCCCTTACGTGTTTAAAATTTCTGGCCAAGTATACCATCGGCTAGGATCTCTGGTCCCCGAACCAGGCAAACCACCACGGTTCCTACAGCTCTACATATATGATACACAAAATGAAGTCGCTAACCGGATGGCTCCTTTTGGAGGCCTAGAAGATGGCTCTTTGAACCCTTTGATTGTCCAGCATCTGATAGAGGTTCTCAATAGCACAAACGTTCTGGTACAGCTGTTTAGGACAGCAAGGGATAAGTGTCTTGACGGCAGTATTCTTGAATTCAAAATCCGTTTATACAACGCTGGAGATGCGCGCGGTTACGAACTACCTACAGCACGGGATATTGGTGGAATTGTATTTAACGCTGGGCAGGATACCAGGACTGGTTACGATGTCATTATTGAGCACAGGGGTGGGCCCCTCAAACGTATCAATAAACTCCATAAATCCTATATGTCTCTCCAATACCTGCTTCTGTTTATATTTGGCGAACCAGGGTATCATAAAAAGCTAATTGTCATGCCACGTGACGGTCATGGTGACGGGAGTACCATCTCTATGAACCGCTATTACAAATACCAGCTTCACAACGCGCATGTCAATATGGTTTGCTCTTTAGAGGTGGCAGACTATTTCAACAGTATGTAGTTGGTGTGTATTGTGCTTTGGAAATGGGGAGGCTTGATTTCATCCGTACCCATCAAAATGATATACGATCTGATTATCTTGCCGGCTTATACGATTCTTTGAACATAGGTGGTCGTGAGGGTATCCAATGTGGTAAGAACATCATCCTGCCAATGTCTTTCACGGGAGGCCCTCGGTACATGTACAGCCACTACCTTGACGCACTCGCGTTGTGCAGGGCGTTAGGGAATCCTCAGTTTTTTATCACATTCACGTGCAATGCAAAATGGCCCGAACTGTACCGGTTCATGGCTGATTACCCGCTGTTGTCAACGTCGGACAGACCCGATGCTGTATGCAGGGTCTTCGAACAGAAAGTAACCGACTTCGTTAAATTCTTAAAAGAGGTCCAGCCTTTCGGAGCAGTAACAGGAGGTATACACGCCATTTTTTCCCTGCCCGTTTCCAATTGCTATTTCCTGTGTTTCCTAACAACCTTTACTTCTCTTATCAGTTTTGTACACAATCGAGTTCCAAAAAGGGGCCTTCCGCACTGCCACACGCTGGTTTGGCTACATGAGAAAGACAGAATTATTGACCCAGCACAACTAGACCAATATGTTAGTGCTGAACTCCCTGATCCTGACAGCGATCCTGAGGCTTTTGCAATAGTTTCTGACCTTATGCTCCATGGCCCGTGTGGTCCACCAAACATGACCTCACCCTGCATGAAGGATGGTTCTTGCAGTAAACTTTTCCCAAAAAAATACAATGAACGTACCTACTTCGATGATGCGGGGTACGTTCATTATCGAAGGCGAGATAACGGCATACATGTCACAAAGAAAGGTGTCCAGCTAGACAATGCATACGTGGTGCCGTTTAATAGGACACTGTCTATCGCATTCAATGCTCATATAAACGTCGAATATTGTGGATGGAGTATGCTGATAAAATATCTTTTCAAATACATCTCAAAAGGACCTGATCGGATCTTTGCTAGAGTGTCTCCTCCTATTGGAGAGGCGTCAACTTCAACGGCTCATGCACCAGCGGCTAGGGATGAGATCCAAGATTTTGTTGATGGCCGTTTCATATGTCCCCATGAAGCTTGCTGGCGCATCTTCGATTTCCCTATACACAGCAGGGAATCCGCTGTTCAGATATTGGCCGTCCACCTAGAAAACATGCAACAAATAAATTTCCGTGAAAAGGACGATATCGCATGTATTGTTAATCTTCCTCACAAAAAAAGACAACGCTAACAGAGTGGTACGCGTACAATGCACTCTACGAGGATGGCCGGCATCTCACATATCTAAAATTCCCAACAGAATTTGTGTGGTACGCAGACTCCAAAAGTTGGCGTCGTAGGGTTGTCCGTACAAAACACTCATTTGGAAGGCTTGCATTTGTACACCCAAGTGCTGGAGAGTTGTTTTATTTTAGGATGTTATTGTCGCACAAAAAAGGCTGTAGGTCACCTGTCGAAGTCCGCACTATTAACAATGAAGTGTATCCAACATATCGTGCTGCTTGCGATGCATTGGGCCTCCTAGGTGATGATCGTGAATGGGACATCGCTCTAGAAGAGGCTGCTGGCAGCGCGACCTCCGCAGAAATACGAACCCTATTTGCACAAATGCTTTTGTTCTGCGAGATAGCTGACCCTCGCAAACTATAGGACAAACACTGGATTTCCATGTCCGACGATATATCCACTCGGGTTTCAGCCCAAACAGGGATACCCCGCCTTTTCGTCAATGATGCTGAGAAGAAAGGATACATACTTTTCGACATTATCTGTATCCTAAGTGACTACGGTCGGACATTACGTGAGTTCGGCCTTCCAGACCCTCCACAGTCACTCCTAGACGATCTTAAAAACAAGTTGCTGATGGAAGAAAAAGGATATAACCGGCAATTGTTGATGGAAGAAACTATGCAAGCATTACCGAAATTAAACACCGCTCAAAGGAAAATATTTGACTCAGTTGTTGTTGCATCGACAAAAAACAGGCAAGAATTGATCTTTGTGTATGGCCACGGCGGAACAGGTAAAACGTTTCTTTGGAAAACGCTTACGGGCGCCCTACGATCACAAGGGAAAATTGCTTTAACTGTTGCTTCATCAGGCATTGCATCACTACTTCTACCGGCTGGCAGAACAGCACACTCTAGGTTTAAAATACCTCTGGAGTTAACTGATGAGTCGACGTGTCACGTTAAAAAAACACACAACTTGGTCGCCTATTGACTGACACAGATGCTATAATATGGGACGAAGCACCAATGAATAACCGTCGTTGCTTTGAAGCGTTGGACAGGTCCCTTCGAGATCTTATGGGTACGCCAGAGTGTGTTTTTGGTGGCAAGACAGTCATTCTCGGCGGTGATTTTCGCCAAACCCTTCCTGTTAAGAAGGGCGCATCAATGCTTGAGCTTATAACCTTATCCATTGCCCATTCAGACCTATGGTGCCACTTCAAAGTACACACACTGACAGAAAATATGCGCCTTATGCGAGGGGATCTGACTCCATTTCAGCGGGAAACCGCACAAGAATTTGCCGCGTGGCTACTTGCAGTTGGAAATGGTGAGGTTGGAGAACCAGATAACGAAGAACCACAAAGCGCATCCTGGATATCCATCCCGCCCCAGTTCTGTGTGCCTGATGACGATGGAACAGGACTTGAAAATCTGGTCGGATTTATTTACGATGATGAAACCCTACAAAGGCCCACTGCAGCCAGTTTCCAAGAGAAGGCGATTGTTTGCCTAAAGAATGACACAACTGATATTATCAACGAAAAGATACTCTCACAGATCCCTGGAGAAACATTTACGTATCTAAGTGATGACCAAGCATATCCAACAGGAGGCAATACATCTGAAACAGACATGTTATACCCACCAGAGTTTTTAAATACGTTGCAATTCCCGGGGTTTCCACCTCATGAGTTACAATTGAAGGTAGGATGTCCTATCATGTTGCTTAGGAACACGAACTTGGCAGGCGGGCTATGCAACGGTACACGGATGATTGTCAAGTCCCTGGGATCCAAGTTAATCCAGGCTCACATTATAACCGGTACACGGGTTGGAGAAAAAGTATATATACATAGAATCCCGTTGGCACACCATGATCCTAACATGTCTTTCACATTTAAACGGAAACAGTTTACAGTTAAGTTATGTTACGCTATGTCTATAAACAAAAGCCAAGGTCAGTCGTTGTCTAAGATAGGTGTATATCTGCCCGAGCCCGTGTTTAGCCATGGCCAGCTGTATGTTGCTCTCTCGAGAGCCACTTCACCGAATGGGCTAAAAATCCTTATTCAGAATACTGGCAACAAACCTTACAACTGTACAAAAACATTGTGTACAAAGAATTCCTGAAACAGATATAAACAACACGATTATAGCAAACCACATATACCATACACTTCAGGAATACGTTGCTATACTTACTAACATCCAACTTGCTAACATGCTTTGTTTGTGCTTACTATCCTATGTGCGCGTAAAAATCATTGTTGTCACCCACATGCGTTCTCCTATATTGTCTGCTACATATTTTTGTTTTTACCAATACATTAAAAGATATATGAAATTTACCTTAGAATCAGATACATAATACCATTTCTTTTTTTTTTTACTGGCTGCTGCTCTCAAGTTATTCTTTTTATATAGCTCCTTACGAACCATAGTTTGCCTTTAAAAAAAACCTGCTAAGTTATCGTGCAAGTTGTCTAACGTGTTATATTCTTTAAATGCAGTTAGCTATTTCGTATGGCTGGTACAAGCAGCACTGCGTTAGTTGTCACCCCCGACACCTATTTCAGAACTCGCTCCTGGAAAAAGAGGATGTGTTCTCGAAGCATAAGTATATCGGAAATGGATGGCCAGAAGCATCCCAACCGAAAACGACCCAGTCATGAAAGATCTTAATTTCTGTTGCATGTTGATTGACAAACAGGTAACTTTTTCATCCCTAGGCCAACAGCAAAACAATGAACTATGGAATTGTTAGCGTCTTACATTTTCGTCATGTACGTGCAGGGGGACGCTATAAATGCAATTATGGATGCCTCGAATGCCACGTACTTTGATTCGTTACTCACTTATGAGAAAGTTTATCGTATCAGCGGGTTTTTCTGCGAAAAAACAAATACATACCAGCAAACGCTTCAAAGGGAAACCACTCTGCGGTTTGGAAAGATCACAAAATTCGAGCAGCTAGAAGGCCATGAACAGGCTTACCCACTGCATTACTTTGACTTTGTACCGTATAACCAGCTCAATACAAGGTTGCCGATCAAACGTGAACGAACCAAAACGGTTTACCCACCTTTGGCAGGTACCAATACCACCTTTCCTTTCTATCTTCTTATTAGCAGTTACTAACATTTTTTTGTTAAATGGCCCAAGATTATTTAGGTTGCATCCGTTCGATTGGGGATCTGCCTACACAAGGCAAAATTCGCCGTAAGATTGACATAGAGAACATAGAGTAAGGGTCATGTGTTTTTTTTTCCTTTTGGTCTTGCATACTATCATTTGCCTGTTCTTACAACCAACTAACTTTGCATTTTCTCCTTTGCCGACCCGAACAGTGGGGCCGTTATTGAGTTGACTCTATGGGATACACTTTCCATACACTTCGACAAAGAGACATATGAGAAGCTCGAGCCCCCTGTCATGCTTGCGGTTACATCCTGCCGCGTTGGCACTTACAAAGGTTCGTTACAACATAAATAACAATTCTAACAAAACTAATATCGTATACACTAAGAAACATTTTACTATTACAGGCACGTTTGAGATCTCATCGTCACCTGCTACATTCTATTACATCAATCCTAGAACGCCCGAGGTTGACGAGGCCCGCGCAACGTACGTATCTCTGAACACATTATTATTTTGTAACAATCATAAATCTAACAAGTGTTACAAACGCAGGTTTATCGAGCGTTTCAAAACAACGCCAATGCTACAGGTTACCAAATACCACTTCAAGGATTCTGGTACCGAGAGAAAGGCCAACCCCCAAACATTGTCTGCTTTGCTCCTCCAAAATCCAGCCGGCTACAAGGTATATCCAACTCCTGATCCATGCATTATTAACAAAAACAACCTACAAACCCATCCTAACAGATGACCTTTTTAGGGAATTCAATTCACGGTCACCGCGACAATCAGTACAGTCTTTCACAAAAGGAACTGGTATTATGTGATATGCAAGAAATGTGGTAAACGTCCAATGGACTTTGGTGACATGTATATGTGTGAAGACGACGGGGAAGTGGAAAGCCCTGATTTCAGGTGGCCAAAATTAACCTAACTTACAATATCCGTGAAACTGTTATCGTTTCTGTTTAGTTAACTCTATCAATATCGAAAAACAATACACAGGTACAGCTTCAAAACATCCGTTCACGATGGGACCGCAAAAGCCTACTTCACTTTCTTTACAGACTCTGGCCTCCAGATTACAGGTCATGAATGTGCTGAACTCGCTGCCAAATACCGAGGCATGGACACAAACACCATTCCTATCGAAATCAGTTCAATCGTTGGAAGGACCGAGAAATTTGTCGTACGGTTTTCTCCCGGGACAAAGAAAGGTTCAGCAGAATTCAGCGTTGACAAACTATCAACCAAAGTACCCTTGCTTGAAAATGCCGACCAAACAACACTTGGAAACACGTCTGCCACTTTGCCTATGTCAGTTGAACCCCAAAGTCCACCCGTTCCAGAGGCTATCGAGCAGCCACCGCCATATGAGACCGATGCATTACCTTATGGTATGTTCCCTTCGCATCAACATTCTTACTGCATCCTTCCACTTTATCTTCATAACCTTATAAAAACACCGCAGGGAAAGAAGACATATACGAAGAACAGAAAGCTTCCATTGGGCCCAGTACTACAATACACAACCCACCATCTACCCCTGCTCAGCCCATGAAAGCCATTGAACCAGGTATGTTTCTCTCAAGCGGATTTTAAAAAAACACCCTTATTTTAGTTTTATTGAATTATTAAAACAGCAATTTAAAATTAACACCTTCAAACTGACAATACATTGCCCGCAAAGCGTACAAACCGCGGTTCGCGTACGAAACAAATAAACACACGGGCCAACACAAACTACCCTTACTTATTATACATACATGCTCTCTAGGAGCTTTAATATGACGTCATGCCAAACGGATACAGAAACCTCAAAAAAAAACGTGGGCCATCGCCAGAAACAACCCACTTTATTAACATTGCACACAATCACACCATCACACACAAGAGATTCTCAACCAATTCCAGTTAGGGTCCTCAATTAGCCCCGTTACCAGTCAACCTTCGCAGGTATGTTTCTTTTCCGCGTAGACGCTTTGCGGACGCCTCACCCTCTGCCTTCAGTTTATCACGGAAACGACCCTCCGTGTCCATAGTTTTGTTGAGGTACGCGACCATTTGTTCAACAACCCGGCCACCTCTGACTGTCCTCAGTTCCTAGCATAAATGCTCACGACCCATAATCCTCACGTTCAAATCCTCATACATACTTTCAACGTGCGCCTTCCAAGCTGTCTCATCAGCGATGTCATTGGAAACATAGCATGCAAACATATCATTCCAGTCGCTCGACTGGGCTTCAGCCTGAAGCGCCGCACACCTACGGAGATCAGACATGTCTTTTCTTCTTTCTTTCCTAATACAGGAACTGCTACAAATGTGAAGAAACCAAACCAAGTGTTGCCCCCTTAAATACAAAGACATTCACCCCTTTCTACAGTTATTCCACACAACCCACTCATCTTTTTATCACCGCCAACAGTTCCCACCAACAACATACAGTATGACCACTCACCATTTACATGGTCATCTTTTGTCCTTTCCAAAAGTGGTCAGCAAAAGTAAACCCTCAAAAAAACCATATCCACATTTGTGCTGGTAAAAAAAGCCTATATATGGACAAGCAAAAAAAACAACAAACCACAGTAACAGCCAGTAACAGCACTCACCATTTACATGGTCATATGCCACTCTTTCCAAAAGTAGGATAAAAAGGTTGAGCAAAAAAAAAGCTTCTTGATATGACCAAACACACATGCCTGAACCAATATTAACATATCTTACTGTTCGTAACCCCTTTTGTCTTTTCAGCCATTGTTTTTGTTTGATATTCACTAAAGTTACTTTATTTCACAAGATCTATGCACAAACACATAATACATTCAACTAAAAACATACATTGAATTAAAATACGCCCAACTGGGACTTACAACATTCCGCATTACAAAGCCAGGTTCGATGACGCGTTCTAAGGCACAACAAATACACACAAGAACAAACAAAAGACACAAAACAGAAACGACCGGCACCATTCTGGAGGAGAGGCAGAAACATGAACCACCTGCCCCACGCACGAGTCACAGTTGCCATTTATTCAAATTTAGAAACACACACAACACTGACTACCCGTCCACAACAACGCTTCCCACCGCTCACAGACTACGCATGAAGAGCTCCATGTCATGCACACGCGCATCTGACGCGTCCATCAATCCTTGCAGACGTAAGAGCTCTTCCTGATCACGTTCTTGCATGTCCAGCAAAAGACGGACCATTCGCCTCACAAGGCCGCTTGGGGAAATGCAGGACAACTCACTTATGAATCCATCCCTTGCTGTGATTGCAGTCCTCTTTTGCGCATACATAGACCCAAGATTTCTCCTCCAAACATTCTCCTGTTGCACACGATCACGCAGATAGTGATAGAAACAGTTTGGAAAGTCATCCGAACCACATTGCTGTTGCAAGACTTCTAAAATTTGCCTCCAAGCCATTTTTAGTGCACCTTATTAGTTACTATATTCTGTGACCTATGTTGCCAATACCTACACTTAACACTTATATAGAGGTTCCAACCAACTGTTGACATAGAGCTTTGGATGCCATACAATATTTTAATCTACATAAACATATACTACCCAACCATCCCTGGCACCTTTATCATAACAACAACTTTAAGTGTTATATTACAAGCCACACACACCCCAACTCACCCATGCTGCATGTGCATTTACAGTAAAGAGAGTTGATAGATGTTTGACTGGATTGTAACCACAAACCAAGTCTGCCAGCCACAGCTATCATTTTAGTGTTCAAAAAAGACTTCATGTACATGACAATACAATTCATATACACATTATGCCATTTATTTACAAACCAGTTAATAGCTTAATACTTAGTACTTACAACTAACTAATTATTATGTTTACGAAACAGGTACCCCAGCAACCCCTGTTGTTTGCAAAGTCGCAGAAACAATTCTCGAAAGCTTCAAGGCTGCCGAACCTTCAACGAAAACAAGCTCTTCGAAAAGAACTTTGTTCACAGACGTAGAAGACCCATCAAAGAAAGGAAAAAAGAATTAGAACACCAAAACCAACCACAACCGCTGCAGACTCTTTTGTCAAAAACCCCTTACTATGCAGACTTTTGTGGCTTATCTATTATATGACTGTTACCTGTGTGTAATATGTAACCAGTCATCTCTCTTTTGGGCAGCATACTTATATTTTACAAACTGTTAGCATGTATCTAATTAATAACCAACCCACTTCTGGCCATGGTATGCTTTTAATGTCTCGTAGAACTGTTTCAGTTTCTTTTTCCAGCAACGTTACCCAGCAACAAACGCATATGACTACGCATGTATGAAAAGACCATGGCACCCTACCCACCAACGCTCAGCTCTCGCCGCGGCGGAGCGCGGGCAAAGACCCTAGTTCAAAAAATCAAACGGATTCTATTTTATACTTATTTATTTCCTATAGATACACATTATCTATACTATCTATATCTATATCTATACTATCTATAAATGGTGCATATATACATCCTAACTCCAAACCATAAATTAAGATAAACATATTAACAACTTAACCATTAGATCATTTTTAATCCAAACCTAACTTTAAATCTTGACCATCCATTTCTTTTGTAACAAACTTTTGTAATAACTTCTTAACAACTTATTAAAAAACCATTTTTATTTTTAAATTGAAATATCTTTTAGATCATTTATTTTTTTCATAATCTAATTTCACCATATTTTTTAAAATTTTGTTCTCTTTAATTCAACATCCATTTTGATATATTTATAAATTTTTTGTTTCTTTTCAATTTTAGTGATTTTATTTATTTTATTTTAACTTTTTACATTTTAACGTTAAATTGATTGCTAAAAAATCGTCACTTATTACCCGTCGCTGCATTGCGCGGGTACGATGCTAGTTTATACAAAAAATGTGTGTTCCCCCATACCCCAAAAAAAATTAAGCGTATATTCAGATGTAATGTGACGTGGTGCGGTAGAAAATAGAACGATGTGATTGATAGAAAAAAATTAATTTGAATTTAATTTAGTCAAAATTAAAAATTTTAATGGATGAATTTGATGAAAACATACAAAAATATATGTGTTAAATTTGTGAAAATAAAAACTTAAAAAAGGATGAAAGGATTAGAGTAAAAGGAGTGGTCACACCACCACACCAAAAAACACTCCGCTACGTCAGCTTTTTCACTTCCACATCCACACAAAAAATAACCATCTTATCATCACACCATTTTCACACCAATTTAACCATTTTTCACTTTTTTTCAAAAACTACCATTAACAATTAATTTATTTAAAACCTAACTTACTTTATTTATTCACGTAAAAAAATTACATCATAAATTAAATCCTAACTTACTTATTTTCATAACTTACTTTATTTAACCCGGAATAAATGGGCCAAAAAATACCTATAATTGCCATTAGATTATATGGGAAAAAAAATATACCCAAATAAATGAAAAGAAAAAAAAAAGTCAATCAAACCTGCCATCTTCGTCTCCAAGCCCCCACCCCATCTTCGTCTCCCTCCTGTTGGTGCTGCAGCAAAAAAAAATCATTCTTCATCAATATTCGCCACATTCATCGTCTCCAAAACCATCATCATCATCAACCACTATTTCCATTTTCACAAAGGGGTCTAATGTAAAGTTCAAAAGAGGGTTTTGGAAAATTGGAGAGCTTTCCACGGGTGTGGGTGTGAAGACACCGTGAACCACGCGGTTTATTCCGGTGTGGTCACGCCGGCCAACGTCGGGGCACGCCGTGACCGCTCCTTTTGCTCTTAATACAACTTTAGTAGTTGAATTTTAAATACATTAGATGGACTTAAATGTAAATCTATAATTTTCTATATTTTTCGTAACTTTCGAAGAAAAAACTAAATACCCTTTAAACTTTATACCCTCTAAACTATATAACATAATCAACATATAAACATTAACATTCGATGTTCTAAAAAACATATATAATATACATAAAACTGCAATAACTAAATCATTATTTAATTTTTAATTTATACTCAAGTTACGAGCGTGCACGGTCGCTAAAACTAAATATATTAACTAATTTTCTTATTTTCTATCTTGTGTTGTTATATAAGAGATTTTGTATATGTGGTAGTTTCATCATTTTCTGTAGATAAGAGATTGGTCCCCTATAAGTTGTAACCCAATGGGCTTCTTAATAAATGTTGTGGGCCTAGTGGACAAATCTTTACCTTATGAGAATGAAATCTGTCCTTAACCCCGACATGTATTTAAACATGTTTTGAACAAAAATAAATGAACCAGTTTTGTAGCTTCGAATTTATGAGACTTCCAAACAATGTCAGCAGCAAAAGGTGTTACTTTCGGCCGAGTTTCCACATCGAGATGTTGGTGGTTGCATCAAATTGTACTTGAGCTTGCTGTCTGGTCGATTTGGATTTTGTTTTGGTTTTTTTTTCGTAGAAGAGTAAAGACTCGTTTGCCTTTAAAATGACCGAGTACAAAGCCCCGGAAAGCTAGTGTGAAAAGTCAAGTGTGTGTACAAACAGTACAATGACATCTTATCTTCACAACAAGTTTACATAGTCTAGCACATGATCACCGTCACATCAATGAGAATTGATGTTCATAACAACGTCACCTCGAATCAGCTTCACTATCTCAGTCTTACTGGCTGCATTGAGTTACCTAAACTTACATTTTTTTATTCTAACAAGGATCAAACATACTCAAACCACTGTGATAAAAGAACTTGCAAATAACTTGATTGCTTAATTTGAACCATGAAATCTAGCTTGATATTATGGCCGCGGATACGAAAGAAACTCACACATGTATCCGAATATTTGGTTTCATTCTGTTTTTTCAATAATATATACAAGACAATAATAAAGGTCCCAACCATAAGTTAGATTCATTTATCTGACTGAATACAGAGCTTTATAGCATGAATGTGTAATCCTGTATAAACAGGCATATAACAACTTAAATTGTTCTATTCGTAAAAGAAAATATTCGCAGGTCTTACTACAGAAGTAATGTCTAATGTGTCTGTCGATTCATGAGAAAGTTAGTCTATTAATCGCAACCAACCGGATGCTGCCACACATGTTTAAACGTAAAACCAAAGAAACATTTAGGTCTATGTATCATTTCTAATTCATAAACAGAATTACGTAGAGCAACAACTAACTACAAACCTCAATTTCATGGTCTACTTATTCGAAATTACTCCGGGGTCCGACAAAACCTGGAATGTTAGTTACAATAGTCGTGTAATTGCAAACTGTAAACCCATATTATCATGTATAACAACTTCTATTATGTTACTTACTTACATAATGATCCTTGATGTCTATAACTTTTCACACTTCCATTCTGATTTGAGAATTTGATTTTTCCAGTGAAGGATCTTAACATGGATACATAACATCCCAGAACCTGAAGATTAAGAAACAAAACAACATCCGATATCTGAAACAATAGGTAGCTTATGTCGTCCTCTTAATACTTCAGGGCAATGAAATGCAAATGTAGACACGCCGTACAAAAGCCAATGCGTTCAAACGCTTCACATGTCAGCAATTACACTAATATTTTTCACACCGTTTTAAAGGATACAAGGGAAATGCTATAATACGCAACTTTTTCTACCACTGTTAACAAGTTAAAAAATGCATTTCCCTCGATAATTAACCCCTAAATCATTTGGACACCAGTTCTGTGCATGCGGGTATATGTACACACAGCTTATAAATTTTTATTACTTACCTACCTGATGGTCTCTTCGATGACCCAACTACACCTGGGAATTCTTTGCTTGAGTTACTCGAGTTACCTTTTAAGGAAAGGCTCTTTTTGACCCGGTTTTTATTTATTCGCAACATGGCATTTCTCGGAGGTGCACTAAGTGCCCCTTCAACACAATTACCAGCTTGACCGCATACCCATGGTCTAGACGGCCCATCTTCACGGAAAGGTCTAAGCTTCGGAATCCCGTTTCTCATTTTTGAAAAGACACGTTGATCAGGAGAACTTTCTTCATCAGATTTCACGCATACGGGACACGGTGGGTCACCTTTACGGACTTTAGGGGTTGTTTGGTCTAAGCATTCTGCATGGAAGACATGTCGGCAAGAAAGTACACCAGTAACTGGCATGTCTCCGCTTCGAACAATCCGACGAGAACTCCAGGGTGATCTTTGGGAAAGAAAACGTTCACATAGACAGCATTTATAAGCATATGATTGGTTTACCGATGGTCGGGTAATCGAATCGGACTCATCTGTAATATCAAAATCACAACTTGGAGTGCTGAACCGTTGTCTATCTCTTTGGGTTTCGTCAAAATCTGGAAATGCGGGCCTCTCACGTTTTCCGGGTAGAAAGGATATAGGATGAACGGGTTTGAACATGAAGCAACTTCGGCTCGCATAGTTACGGTGTGAGGACTGTGATTTGGCGATAGGATCATAATCACTACTGTCTGAACGGGAGGACATAGAAACTCTACTATCTTGAGGGGCTGAAATTGACATTTCCTAAAAACCGACTGACATTAGACTAAAATTTAAAGTGATGTAAATGGACTCGATATTTTCATTCCGAGGTTCGCAATACGGTTGGGGTTGGGTTGGATAAGAATCAAACAGTCACTTTCCAAAACAAGTCAAATTCGTTGGGAATTGAAACAGGATGACCCGTTCAACCTGGTTAGACCCGACCAGGCTGACAAGTTTTAGAAAGTGACTCGCTTTGACCCGTTACCAAATCCAGAGTGACCCACCATTTGCTACCTCTAAAATGGAGACACGAGTACATAATAATATACCTCAATAGTTGGGGAATATGATGATGGCTCCAAAACTGCAAAAAATTTAGATAAAATAAAACATATCAGCAATTATGAAAAATGGACTAATACAACATAAGAAAAAACTGGATCTTTATCATTTCATGGAACGCCTAATAAAGGTCTAAAAATGGTCAATAATAGCCGTATAATTCAACTGAGTAATAGTATTTACCTCTCCTGGATGAATTCCCAAACTCATCAACACTTATTTCTTGTACAGTGGGAGTGGTCCACTGCTGATTTGGAGAAAAGTCAGACAGGCTACTGATATCTGGCCCGACTCCATCAGAAGCAGAATGTTGATGATTAGGTAGATAATTTCCTCTTAACCAGCTTCTACTTTCTCTACTGTTTGACGACGTGGAAGATCCGTATAACTGACTACCCTCTTGAGAACCAAATGAATGGACTTCAGAGTGGTAGCGGATATCCCATCTTGGTGGAGGTGAGAAGCTTGTGTTGGTTCTCCAGTAGGGTTCATGTGGACCCATGGACCAGTCACGGCTAGCTGCATTAGACCCATGTGGCCTAGCAGCCACACAACAGAGGGACCCCGTTTTTGTTACCTTTTGGATTACTAGGAGAGTATTCTTGCACAAGTCTTCGACTATCTCACCAAACTTAAATTTACAAAACCAGGCCCTTTCAAAGCAAGCGAAATAACTTATATCTCTTGCTCCAACAGTAGTTAACACAACACTTTCTTATCCAAGAATTACAGCAGAGTGTAGCAAACACAACACACGTCCCTTACTTCGAAAAAGTGAATATAGGTCCTATTTCACGGAAGCAGCCCTGGCTCAACAGGTATACAATTAGTTAATGCTACAATTTGAACTCATATAATTCGGGATTCCAACAAAATATTCAGCTGCACAAGACATATATATATATATACTCCTATAAAACTTTGAGCAAAGTTTAAGGAACGCTTTGATCATGATGGAACTACCTATTTTTAATCAAAGTGTAAACTTTTATAACAAGGATAACCTATTTGAGCACCCCAGATGTGCACTCCACTCAAGATCAGTCATTCAAAAAAGACATCATAGTACACCAAATCTTCAAATCAAAGTCAGCATCATTTCTAAACTTAAAGATGAAAACTTTAACAAATTATCCGTTCTTTTTCACTCTACATAACAACGGACAGAGTGACAAAGTAGTTCATGGTTAATCTTTCAACTTAATCATCAAAAAGTCTCATTTTTTATGCTTAATCAACTCATTTCAATTCAAAAGCATGTTAGAATTTTTGGTGGATCACAATATCTGAGAGTCGTGTCAAACACTTTTAGATCAAAGTATTTCGATGGTTCTATCGAAATCTCTAATCGGATAAAACTCAGAATCGAACTGTAATTGTGTTAATGTTGTTATGAACAGAACCAGAAAAAGAATCAGGATATGACCAAATGTTTTTTCTTCATTCGGTTGTAACTGCATAGCAGTTATTTCACAACCAAATCAGCTAAGAAAAACAGGCTGAAAACCGGGCTGAAAAACTAGTCCAAAACTTTAGGAATTTTATTTTCAAGTGTGTTTTCAACAGCCAGGGGCGCTGCCCCTTGGACCCTGCCAGGGGCTGCCGCCCCTTGGACCCTGCCCAGGGGCGCTGCCCACGGACCCCCGTCGTACGGTTACACATTGGTCATACAATGTGATACAAGTGTGCACTCCGCACAACCCCGACTTGATGTACGTTTATCACGATTACACATTGGTCAACTAAGTCAATCCATTACACTTAAATAATTATTGGTAACACAAAATCACCTACAAAGCAGTAGCAGTCGTTCAAAAATGACTTTATCAATATAGTATTTAAATTCAATCTAACTTTATTTAACCACTAGGGGCGAAAAAACTTGTTAGTATCATCACTAAAATGTAAGAGGGTCTCAAGTTCAAGTTTGGCTTTATCCGATCTGTGTGGCGTTGGGCTCAAACCCCATGAATTAGTCGGCCAAAAAGTCGGAAACCATGAAAGTTCATTTCATTTCACTTTAAAGACTGAAACTTTAACAATTTCCCATTATTCTTTTTCGCTCTTGGCACCACCGAATAGATTAACAAGCTAGTTTATCCTTATACTATTAACTCCATCATCAACAATTATTTTTGTTAACTACACCCCATAACCTATTACTATATCTTCAACAAACATACAATCAGCTGAAAGACAATGAAACTAAACAAAATTAAGCAAAAATAAATGAAATCCAAAAGGGTTTGATTTTTGTATGGTTTACCTTGATGATTAAAGGGTTTTAGAGATGAATATGAGCTTGATGATGATAAAAATTGAAATGCTGAGAAAACCCTAATTTAAAGAAGAAAGTAGGCACTACTACTACTACTGTTCCAAACTTTTGCCCTCTTTTCCTTTCTGCTTCCATATATCTTTTTCCCTTTTCTTTTTATTAAAGGGTTGTTTGGTTTTGGTCAATAGATATTTCACATTATTCACTTTTTTCAATTTCTTTTTCTACTCTTTTATAAAGACTTACAATTGATAAGAGAGTATAATGAGAATAAAGATATGGTTTTTTTTAATAATAATATGATATGAGTATTAAATTTAAAAAAAAAAGTAATTATTAATTTTTTTATATTTAACAAGTAAAGTACATTATTATTATTATTATTATTATTAGAATAAAGATAAAAGACAAAATAATCAAATAATCAAATAATCAAATGAGAATAAAATAACCACTATCAAATGACCTTGTGGTAAGGTCTTTCATTCTCAAACAAGAGGTCAATAGTTCAAAATCTCATTAGATATTTACATTCGGGGGTGGCCACGGATTATTCGTCTCGCAATGTCGAGTTGGCAACCCAGATACACAAAAAAATCAAGAGTAAGGAAAAAAACATGTGGACCGATTGTTGGAATGAAGTTTGACATGAGCGAATTCTACGTGAAATCGACCAATTGCATTGCATAACTTCATTCCATACCACAAACCAAACAATCATATAACATAATCGTTTCATTACTTAATACCAATACATACATAACAAGCATGTTCTAAGTTTTATTGAATAAAAAGTTAGTATTCACTAATTCTAATCGAATAAGTTAGTAGTTAGTAATTCAAACTTATATGACACTTAATTTAGCAATATGCAAATCTGCTTTTATTTTATTACATTTTTAAAAGTTTATTGTGAGACTCAAAATTGAGAACGTTTCATATATAACTCTCCAAGTTTACTTTCGATGGCTAAATGAGCTAACCTATTTTATTAAAAAAATACTTTTAAATTAAATTTTCGTTTGTGAAAGAGGTGTGATCTTGGCATTTTCTCCTATCACAACACAAAGACACATCTTCCTCGTATAACAAGTTTCCAATGTTATAAAACACTTCATGAACCCTAGGGTTTCTACTTTTTAAAAGTAAAACAACACACTAAACTAAAATTATAATTACGTTAAACAAAAAAACACATTAAATTAAATATATAAAATAAAAATATACATAAGTTAAGACATAAAAGTAATAATACATAAACTAAACTATATTTGGGGATAATATAGGGTATGTTACGTTGTTTCCGCCTATATGATAGTCGCGTCAACCGGACCCATCTCCTTGGTGTTGATTACAAGCAACTTCAAGTCATCGTTCTTTTTTTATCGTTGAGTAATTCAATTCTCGTCGCAGTCTCACGGTCCAAACGTTCCATCTTCATTTCACGTTCTAAAACGTAATGTTGTTGCATCATTTCTTGAAACATTGTCGGGTTTGAACCAGAAGTGGCGGATAAGTTTCAACGTCGTTTAATTTTAGAGTTTCATTCTTTTTCAGGTGGACGACAATAAATCATTATCTCAGGCTCATGTTCAAAGTCGGTAGTCGTCCTCAGTTTCGTCTTGCTTGTCTAGAATCAAGATTTTTCCATTTTGATGGTTTAGTTTTTACACACCTTTAGGAAAAGGAGGTAAAAGCGGTAAGTATTAAGTGTCGATTGAGGAAAACCAAGCACTAATGACCCAATGTGGGGATCATTCTCAAGGAGGCTTGTGTGTTGTGTAAAGAGATGATTAAGTGTTTGTGATTATATTGATGAGAAAAGAAAAATAGAAAAGAGATTAGAAAAGAATGACGGTGAAGATTATGAATTAAACTAAGACGAAGTCGTGCACGTAAAACCGTAAAAAGTGACCAAATTTAAAAATTATCCTAAAAATTCTTAGAAAATTGCAATAAATCCTAAAAAATGTAATTAGAGTTTACAAAAAATCAAAAATCATTTAAACCTTTTATTTAATTAAAGCCCAAAAAATCAATAAATTCTTTAATGATAATTAAAGCCCAAAAAATCAATATAATTAACAAAAAGCCCAAAATAAGATTTTTATTAACTTGTAACCACTAAAATAACTTAACTAAATTTAAAACTATTTTTGAAAAATTTAAAATTAATTAGAACTATTTAAAAACAATTAAAAACTATTAAAACTTGAAAGAATTCTAAAAATTAATCTAATGACAATAAAATTAATCTAAAATTTTTAAAATTCCTAACTTAATGTACTTGAACTAGAAAAAATAAAAAACATGCAAAGAGCTCTAAAAATTAATCTAATGACAATAAAATTAATCTAAAATTTTTTAAATTCCTAACTTAATGTACTTGAACTAGAAAAATGAAAAACTTGCAAAAATCTAAATTTTAATTTTTAATAATAAAATAATAATAAAATATTAATAAAAATCCAAAATTTATAAAAAAATTCTAGAAAATTGCAAACTAGTTTATTTTAACCTAAATAAAACATAAATGAACTTTAAATTACAAAATTACCCCTATTGGGCCTTCAAATGGGCCAAATACCCAAACAGTCTCTTAATGGGCTAAAAACAGACCCAATAAGAAAAAGTCCACAGAAATGGCCCAAAAGCTCCAGTTAAGCTTAAAATCTGATTTTAAACACAATTTTTCAAAGACCCAAAAGCTGAAAATGAGCTTAAGATAGCTTATTTCAAAACAGCTTATTCTTAATGTGCTTTTTGGCCCATTAAGCTATAAGTTGATGCCATAAGCTAAAATTTTACCCACGTCCTTCTCTTGACCTAAATAAGCTATTTGCAAAAAGAAACTTGAAATAAGCCCAAGGAATAAGCTTGAAATAAGCCAAAGCTTTCTACACAAAACGACAAAATAGTCGTTTTCGAGTTCTAGGCTATTTCAAGAGCTGATTCAAGTTGCAATAAGTCACAAATAGCTTAACTAAGCTTAATAATCAAAAAACTTTCAAAAAGCACCACTCAATAAGCTGGAATAAGCAATAAGAAATTTTGTAAAAGTCAACTAAGTTCGTTTTCTAGTCAAACCTAAAAGTCAAAGTCCACAAAGCTCCAGATCTCTTAAATGGGTCAAATAAGGAAGATTGTTTACAAAAACAAAGTTGTTGCAAGCCCAAATAAGCTAGAATGGCTTATGAATAAGCTGTTTGAATTTTAACACTAGCAGGGGCTAGTTTTGGGGGTTCAGTAGTGGGAAAAGTTTCCACTGCTTGACCTCTTTGACTTTTTGTCTTTTGTGACTTTTTGTTGGATTCAAGTTACAAATAAGGCACCCAAGTGATCAGTGAACCACAAGGAGTCAATAACAACAACCAAATCACAATTACACCTAGCCAATTAGTACAGTTAAATCAAAACATCACCAGACTTTGCCTAGATATGAACAATAAGCAGTTTTCACCAAATAAGCACTTTTAGCAAGATTAAGCCAGCCAAACTTCACCAAATGCATACACAAGCTATAAATAATTCAAATGAACAAAAATAAACAGGTTTCATGCAATGGTTCAAGGTCTAGATCAAGATTTAAGCTCAAAAATGTTACTGATGAACAAAGAACAAGCAGATTTTATACTTCGCTGATATACTTGACCACAAATCCAATTTCAAACACTCAAATCTTTTTAACATGTTGTATAAAATTTGTTTAATCACTTGTTATCCCTAAGCATGCATACAAACTACGTGTTTCCAAAATCTTAGGTCAAAACAAGCAGATTTCCAACTTTTATAGCACAATCAAGATTTTGATGATTTAAAGCCAATAACTTGCAGCAATTAGCACTCAACCAAGCATATATCAGATACCAACTCAAATAACCAACAAACAATAACTCAAATCCAATTTATGAACTTAAACAGGTTAACCTAAACACCCCTTAACTTTTTCAATCCAAGATTTAACAAAGTATAAGTGTGATTCAATGTTACCCAAGCCCAATCTAACACAATAACAACTATATTATGCCGTATCAAGCACTTTTAATCCACAAAAACAACAAGAACAATAGCATAACACAAAATCACAAAAACCAAGTATTTTTGACAGATTTTGGGCTCAAGGACTCAAACCTCATGAATGTACATCCACACTCACGAATTTTTGAGCTTATGTGCCTAGCAAAACAAGACACAAGCTTCCACAACAAGGCTGCTAAGATTCAACAAGGTTAGAGCACAAAATATGAAAAACAGAAAAGTGAAAAAGAGGAAAAGTCTGATTAATCCAAACTTGTTCCCACACCTTGAATATCCCCAAACTATAAGCTCACAACACCTTGATAAGCTCCTTATCAGGGTGTATAGACCACTTATAATCCAAAGATTTCTAGGGTTTGAATCAAGGATTTAGCAAAATATCAGATTTTGAACTTTGAGCAATTTCTTGCAAAAAGTTTGAAAACAAGTTTTAAGACTTAACAATAACAATCATATATCATTAACAAACAATGAATTAAGTTGGCACTTGGAATTCGTCACACAATTTAAACACACTTCATTAATTTTGAAAGAGGATTTACAGAATGTTGACCCAATAGAAAACCAAGAGCAACTGTAAAGTAAAACCCTAAACCCTTTATATAGAGAGTGAACAATGATTCTAGAAAGCTAAAATACTAAAAACCTAGTGTATGAACTTCCATTTTTGCCCTTGCAGATTCTTGAACTTTGCTAACATGTGAAGGATTCTTGGCAACTTGTAAAGGTGTAAAGGTGGTGGAAATGTGATCAAGGGTCCATGTTGAGCTTAAGATTAAAGCAGCTTTGTGGGGCGTTGGATGTCTGGCATAATTTTGTCATTTTCTTCAAAAAGTGAGCAGGGGAAGGATCATGTGCATTGTGGGGTGATGTGGCACAGGTTTTAGGGGTTGGGTTAGGATTAGTGTCACCCTAATCTTAATTCTGGATAATATGGGGGGTTAATTACAAGTGATTAAGGAATGCCCAATTGTGTTCTTGAGTGAATAGTGGGTTAGTTTGATCCGATTTTAGGAAAGATTAAGGTTTAAAAACCTGTTTAAGCGCCAAGGGATTAATAAAGATTAAACCGGATTAGTGGGTTTATGAGGTGGCAGTTTGGGGGGTTGTGATTGGTTAGATGGGGTGAGTGGGGCACGTGTCACCCCACCACTGGTCTAGGTTACTTTCTTGTCTTGGTAGAAATAACCCCCATTCTTTCTATCTCTTTTCACTTGTAATTTAAATACCCAAAACCGGATTCCCTTTAATAACAAACTTTCAATTTTCACACTTTTACCCCAAATATTCTTCCAAAGTATTTTCAGGGGTATTTTTTTCCTTTTGATGATTCTTGAAGGGCTATTTTGGCATTTTCTTCAAACTTCATGGTCTTGACTTGTGTTGTTGACTTCTTGGAGGACTAATATTGATAAGTCTTCATTTTTTAGGGACCATTCTTACCAATTCTTCAAAGTGGAGGGTCCTTTTTGTAAATTTGACAAACTTTAAGGACCAATCTTGTAATTATGAATAAACAAGGGTTTAAAGTGTCAATTCTTCAATATTGGAGGACCTTTCTTGTACAATCTTCAATTCTTCAAGGGTTATTCTTGGAAAATCAACATTAGGGCTTGGTTCATTGTGAGGCTTCGTTTCCCGTGTTCGTTTTTGCTTGTTTCTTGTGATCTTTTGTCATTTTCTCAATATCCGTACCTAAAATACACATGTAATAAACACAAGCATATATTTGGCCTTTTTGATGATATTTAATGCATTTTAAGCCCGTTTTGGACGATGAGACTATGTATAAAAGCAATCTCATCACATTTATATTTATCTTTCAAAAGAACCAAGCACTTATGTGCGTAAAATCTCCACCATTGATGGTTTTATACAAAAACTCAAGCCGCGTCATTAAATCTTCATTATTTTCGCCTCTAAGAGCCTTGGTTTCGTCGACAAGCGAATTAAACCTCCCGACTTCTCAGTTCATCATAGTCCATTTTCCCGTCATCATGTTCTTGGTACGTCTCAGGTATTTGTTTTTCTTGGCTTCCTCAATGTATTGATCGAAAAATTTGTACCAAGACGAGTCTTTTTTATATGAACCGACATTTAGATCCTAAAAATACGTGTAGGTAACATTCAACTAAAAGTGACTGTTCATCTTAGGTCTAAAAGTGTCGACATGAGGATCGATCAGTTTTCTTTTCTCTAAGTTATTGGTTCTCGTCTTGACACGGTTTTTGGGTGACGACGACCCCGTGTCTTCAGGTCATTGTTAGGATTGTGGTTGAGATTGTTGTTAGGAAAATTGGGGTTAATATAGTGTTTGTTTGGAAATATGAGTTTGTTGGAGTTGTTCGTTGAATTTGAAATTATTGCCAAAGTATTTGTTGATCGGGTTTATCTTGGTTGGAAATGGGTTAAAGTTAGGGATCTGGTATGTCGTGCTGGAACGATGGAACTTGGTGGGAGTTTGAGGTGGTGGAATGTGTGTATGATGGTGTGTTTGGATTGGAAGAGTTTATGAATGATGGTGTGTTTGTTATTTGGTTTTACATATCGACATACATAAGTTGATCCACGGGTTGTTATTCATTTTTGTAGCAGATATAAAAATTAATTATTGAGTTTAGAGCTAAAATCTAAAAGAAATAATAAGGTATATATGAGACTTTTAACAAGTGAAACTTTGAAAAAAGTAAGATCGAAACTCCAAAAAAACGACTAGTAAAAAGCCCTAATGTCCTTTTTTCGACCATTATATAACGTTACTTAATAAAAAATCACCATATAGGCTAGTCTTGTTAGTGCCAGCCTCGAAACACCATGCCCGACGTGATTTTGCACACCATCGTTTGAGTTGGTCAGGTAGCCAAGTCGAAAATGCCAATGTACTTTGATCTCTAAGAGCATCAAAGACTTGAAGAATTGAATGCAATAAATGTATACCATAATCAATACCAAAGAATTTGAGGAATGACTTGAAGCTTTACTGTTGGGAATAAATGCATGTGTATTAGTTCCCCCTGCTGGTTGGTCAAAGTTCCCCCTGCTAAAGTAAGTTCCCCCTGCTGATTAACAAAGGCAGGGGGATTGGTCCCCCTGCTAGAAGTCAAAGACCCTGCTGCATGGATAAACTAGGAAGAGATATTGACGCGTTTCTATTACTACTCCAAAATACTTTCCTAGTTTGTTAGTAGTTATCTTGTACATGAGTCCTTGTACTATAAAAGGACTCATTAGGTTTTGGTTTCGATATATCTTTTCTGTCATTTTCATTTCATAGCTTTAAGGTTGTAAAACCCTAATACCATCATTGAGTATTCGTATATCATCAAAATATTAAAGCTAAATGTTTGGTTCATCATTTGTTCTTGTGCTAAACATTACTTTCCGCATCTTGTTTAGTTACTTTCTGTATTGCAAAGTTTCTCTCATAATAGTTTGAATTCTTTCTTTCTACTATAACCCTTAAACAAGCTAAGGTTTAAGATCTGAGTTTGTGATCAACAAGTGGTATCAGAGCTTGTTGAGAAACTTTGATTAAACCAAGAACAACACAAACCTCACATCCATCCACAATCATATCTACTGACTCTATTTCATCCACAAACAACAATGCACTCAAACTTCCAATATTGGATCCTAAAAACTTTGAAATATGGGAATTCAGGATTCAACAGTATCTCAAGATGGAACATTATGCCCTCTGGGAGGTCATAGAACTTGACGATCAGTTCACCAAAACAGTACCAATTGAAGATAAGAACAAAGAAAAGGTAGATGGTGGTGAAAGCTCCAAAGGTGATGGAAAGAAAAAGTCTGACGCTGTCTCAGACAAAGAGATCCAATTGAGAAGGCATGATGTCAGAGCTCATAGTTCTTTGTTGTTGGATCTACCTGATAGACATTAGCTGAGGTTTAGGAAGCATAAGACAGCTAAGGATCTTCAGGAAGCCATTGGTAACACATTTGGAGAAAATGAAGCTACCAAGAAGAAGAAGAATCAGATGACAGACTAATTTGCTTCTTTTAAAGCAAAAGGTGATGAAGCAATTGGTTCCATCTATAATAGGCTTCAAGATCTAGTTGCTCAACTGGAATTTTTTGACATAGAGGTGTTAAAAGAACAGGTCAATGCAAGACTTATCAACAGTCTTCAGAAAGAATGGTTTGTTTACAAAGCCATTTGGCAAAATAGAGATGACATTGATGATAAAAACATTGATGATATCTACAACAACCTGAAGGTTTTTGAGCATGTGGTCAATGAAATGAAGGCCTTAGGGACTATTCCCACAAACTCAAGTGGAACTACTGATCCATCTGCCAACATGGCTTTCATTTCTCAAAGCAGTGGAATTGCTGTTTCAAACACAAGCAGTGGGATTGAAGTTTCCCCTGCTACATACTCCACTGTTTCAAATGGAGAAGAAAGGCCTGCAACATTTAGCCTTGACACTACTTGTGCCGTTATTGCATCACAAGGATCTCATGGTTCCATTGTGCTACATGAAGATCTAACTCAAATCAGTAAGCAAGGTCTGGAGGAAATGGACATCAAGTGGAATATGGCTCTACTCAGTATGAGAGCCAACAGATTCTATAAGAAGTATGGGAAAAATATTTCCATTAATCCTTCTGATGTAGCTGGATTTGATAAATCAAAGGTGGAATGCTACAACTGTGGAAAGAAAGGTCACTTTGCTAGGGAGTGCAGAGGTCCAAATAATGGATGCAGCTATAGGAAGGAAAGCAGAGATGAGGATTCTGAGGCTAAGGCTATGGTATCCATGCAAGGAATAAATGGAGTTGTTGGATGGGACTGGAGCTCTATGACAGAAGGTGTTGAAAGGAACCAAGCTCTAGTTGCTGAGAAGACTAAGGAAGAATTTGCTCTTATGGCTATGTCAACATCTAGCTCAGACAATGAGGTATATAATGACTCCTATTGTACCAAAGCATGTAGGAAGAATACTGAGTCATTAAATAAGAAAGCTAAATATTAATTACATAAATTCTGAGAATGATTTAGACAACTACAAACGTGCTTTAGAACAACTAGAGTCTAGCATTAGAGAATATAAGCAAAGAGAAAACCAATATAGAGATCACATTAGAATTATAGAAAGAGATGCTAGAGAAAAAGATGATTCCATTAAGGAATTAACTGACGAAGTTGAAATCTTTAGAGCTAATAAAAAGGTAGATGAACAAACTGTTGAAAAGTTTGGAAAAGCCTCTAAATATCTAACTAAGGCTGTTGAAATAGGACTATCTCCAAGAGATAAAACTGGTTTTGGTGTTAAAAATGAACATGCTACTTTTCCACCACCACCTGCTAACATACATGGAGCCACTCCTATCAAAGATCTTTCTTGGACTGGTCTTCCTTGTTTTGCTAAGCAGGCAGATATTGAGTTTAGCTTAAATGATTATGTAAAAATCAGTGATGTTAGGGACTTTGAAAAAAGAACAAGCTGCTTTAAAGTAGTGGAAAATAGATAACCCTATCCTTTTCTCTAGAGAAGGTTTCTTTGGTAGTGACACTAGTTCCAAAAGTACTTTATCTAGAACTAGTAGTACATCAGAAGCTGAAACTAGAACTACTAGTCCAAAACCTTACAAAACCACCACTAGATATGCAGAGATGTACAAGATCTAATTACAATAAAAATATGGTTAGAGGAAATCAAAGGAACTGGAATAATCAAAAGTCTATTCAAATAGGAAAGGACTTTGTGAAAAACACCAAACTTTTCACCTGTGGCAGTTTTGATCACTTAAACCAAGACTGTAAAGCAACCAAGGGAATGGTGGCTGCAAATCCTTTAAAGGAAATGCAACCACAAGCTATTTTATTGAATGCAAGAGCATCACCTTTTTCCCCTGCTAAGTATATTCCCCCTGCTTTGAGAAATAAGGCAACTGATAAGTATGTTGTACCTGCCTTGAGAAAGAAAAGTGAAGCATACCCCTAATCTAGCTCTAATGTGACCAGACCAACATCTCATAATGCATTTGCATATGGCCATATACCTTGCCAACACACCTATAAAGGCCAGAACAAGAAATGGGTTCCCTCTGCTAAGCATAGGGATTCCCCTGCTAAGCCTAGGGTTTCCCCTGCTGGCAAAGTTATAGCCTCTAGAAACATGGGTAGATGGGGAAAAGTTGTTAAAGCCTCAGCTCATTGGGTTTGGGCTCCCAAAAGGGGTACTCAACCCAGTGGTGTATCTTTAGCCTTTGACAAATTATTTTACATTAATACACGAGGTAGATCTAAGTCAGTAATAGCTTGGGTCCCCAAGAAAAACTAATTTTTTTTTCTTTTGCATGTAACAAAGCAGACCAAGAATGACAAAGCTTACTGGGATAGTGGATACTCAAGGAGCATGACTGGTCATAAAGCATATCTGTCAAACTTTGTTCCCCTGCATGATAATGGTGGTGTCTCATTTGGAGATGGGCATGGGACAATCACAGGGAAAGGGACCATAGTGACTAATGGAATGACATTTGATAATGTCTATTTGGTGAAAGAACTAAAGTACAACCTCTTTAGTGTGTCTCAGATGACTGAAAACAAGAACTTTGTTCTTTTCACTGATACTGAGTGTCTGGTGTTGGGAAAGGAGTTTGTTTTACCACCAAACACTCCTATTGTACTAAGAACACCAAGGCAGAAGAACATGTACACCATTGACTTAAAGGATACTTCTCTTCAAGACAATGAGAACTATTTTATTGCAAAAGCCTCCACAGATGAATGCAAGAAATGGCATAGAAGACTTGGTCATTTAAACATCAAAAATATGAACAAATTGGTTAAGTTCAATCTTGTTCATGGTCTGCCTCCTAAGACCTTCAATAATGATCATACATGTGTTGCTTGTTTGAAGGGAAAGCAACATAGAGCTTCTTGCAAATCAAAAGTTGTTCTCTCCAACACCAAGCCATTGGAGTTACTTCACATGGATCTTTTTTGGTCCTACATCTTTGGCAAGTATGAAAAAGAAATGGTACTGCCTAGTGGTCACTAATGATTTCTCAAGGTTTACATGGACCTTCTTCTTATTTGAAAAGAGTGACACAACAGGAGTACTTAAAGACTTCATCACTCAGATTGAGCTTCAAAAAGAAGGTGGTGACAATTAGGTCTGATAATGGTGGAGAGTTTAGAAACAAAGAGCTTGACACTTTCTGTACCAGCAAAGGGATCAAAAAGGGAATACAGCATAGCCAGGACACCTCAACAAAATGGAGTTGCAGAAAGGAGAAACAGAACACTCATAGAAGCTGTAAGGACCATGCTATCTGATTCCAAGCTTCCAGTTATCTTTTGGGCTGAAGCTGTTGCTACTGCTTGTTATGTTCATAACAGGGCCTTGGTGGTAAAGGCTCAAAACAAGACCCCTTATCAATTATTCAATGGAAGACCTCCTTTGATTGACTTTTTCGGACCTTTTGGGTGTCATGTAGTAATACTCAACACTCTTGATCATTTGGGAAAGCTCAATGAAAAAGGGGATGATGGTTACTTTGTTGGTTATTCACTAACAAGTAAGGGATATAGGGTCTTTAACTAGAAGACAAGAAAGGTGACAGAGAACTTACATGTGGATTTTCTTGAAGATAAGCCTGAAGATATACAAACAGGTCCCAAATGGTTCTTTTACATTGAAGTACTTTCCAAATCTATGAATTATGTGCTTGTTACTTTGGAAAATACTAACATTTCAGGTACAAAAGAACCAACTGCTATGGAGAGTCCACCTTCGAGGTACATGACTGTACCTTCATTATT
The DNA here is from genome assembly GCA_025667525.1 of Glebionis coronaria. Lineage (NCBI taxonomy): Eukaryota > Viridiplantae > Streptophyta > Magnoliopsida > Asterales > Asteraceae > Glebionis > Glebionis coronaria. The sequence goes on along the minus strand of CM046874.1, from coordinate 90,575,605 downwards.
CCCAGCTGATGATGCTGCTAAAGTGATGGATGAAGAAGAAGACCTCTCTCATAAGGATGCACAACCAGTTTCTTCCCCTACTAAGCCAAGCCATGAAAGTAGTAGAATCATGGATTCCCCTGCTGGTCCAAATGTTTCCCCTGTTGTTGAAGAAACAGTTGTTAATGATGCAGAAATAGAATCCCCACTCATTTATACATCTTCTCCAATCACTATCGCAAATAGTGGAAGCAGAATCATTAGGCTTGGAGGTCCAAGCTATTCAGAGCTGCATACAGCTCACCAGCATCCATCTCTCAGCCATACAATATCATTTGGGAACTCCTTTGAAGAGTTCTTTCCCAATCAAGATAGTCCCATAGAACCTGATTTGGGAAATGATGAAACTGAAGTCCTCATGAATATGCAGCCTACCTATAGAATTAATAAAGATCACCCCCAATCTCAAATCATAAGTGATCTTGATACTCCCAGACAAACAAGGTATCAAGCAAAGGAACATAGCTTCATTGCCAACATCACAATGAAATTTAATCATGACAATATGCAATGTTGCCTATTTACTGCCTTTTTGTCACAAGAAGAGCCAAAGAAGATCTCTCAAGCTTTAAATGATCCAAGCTGGGTAGAGGCTATGCAAGAAGAGTTATTGCAGTTTGATATTCAAGAGGTTTAGATTTTGGTTGATTATCCAAAATGGGCTAGACCTATTGGGACAAAATGGGTGCTCAGAAACAAGAAGGATGAGAGGGGGATTGTGGTCAGAAACAAAGCCAGGTTAGTAGCATAAGGATACACACAAGAGGAAGGAATTGATTATGATGAGGTCTTTGCCCCAGTTGCCATAATTAAAGCCATCAGACTGTTTCTGGCATATGCTTCTTACATGGACTTTATTGTGTACCAGATAGATGTTAAGAGTGCCTTCTTTATGAAACCATTGATGAGGAGGTTTATGTAATGCAGCCTTCAGGTTTTAAAGATCCAGAACATCCAGACAAGGTGTACAAGGTGAAGAAGGCAATGTATGGGCTTCATCAAGCTCCTAGGGCCTGGTATGGTACTCTATCCAAGTATCTATTGGATAATGGCTTCAACAGGAGGAAGATTGATCAGACCCTATTTATAAAGAAACAAAAAGGTGACTTTCTTTTGGTGCAAGTATATGTAGATGATATCATTTTTGGATCCACAAACTCTATGCTTAGCAAGGAGTTTGCCAAATTGATGCAAGAAAATTCCAAATGAGTGCAATCGGAGAGCTCAACTTTTTCTTGGGGTTACAAGTCCAGCAAAGGAAAGATGGGATCTTTATTTCCCAAGACAAATATGTTGCTGAGATTGTGAAAAAGTTTGGATTGTGTGAAGGAAAGAAAGTCTCCACTCTTATGGACAAAGAGCATCCTTGGGGAAAAGAGGGCCAAGGAAAACCTATTGATGTCGGTACATATAGATCCATGATTGGATCTCTCATGTATCTTACAGCCTCAAGACCTGACATCATGTTTGTTGTGTGTGTGTGTGCAAGACACCAAGTGACACCAATGGAGTGTCACATGTTTGCTGTGAAGAGAATCTTTAAATATCTCAAGTGTCACCCTACTTTAGGACTTTGGTATCCAAAAGAGTCACCCTTTGAGTTGATAGCCTATTTAGATAGTGATTATGGTGGTGACAACAATGATAGAAAGTCTACAACAGGTGGATGTCAATTTTTGAGGAGCAGACTTACATCTTGGCAGTGTAAAAAGCAAACTATTCTGGCAACTTCCACTACTGAAGCTGAATATGTGGCTGTTGCTGCATGCTGTGGACAAGTCCTTTGGATTCAGAATCAGTTGCTTGATTATGGGTATAATTTTCTTAATACCAAGATATTCATTGACAATAACAACACAATTTGCATAATTAAGATCCTGTTTTTCACACCAAAACTAAACATATTGAAATCAGACATCATTTTATTAGAGATTGTTTTGAAAAAGGGTTGATTGTCCCTGAGACAATTGATACAGAACTTAATGTTGCTGATCTTTTGACAAAACCTTTTGATATAGGGAGATTTCAGTACTTGGTTGCAATTATTTGGATGGTCAATCCTTGAACAGATATCTGTAGCTTTGTGTGTATATTCAAGATTGTATTAGTGCTTGTTGTTGTACAATTCCTAGTCTTTTTTTCATCATTCTTAATGCTACTGCTTTTGAACAAAGTTTCCCCTGCTTGGGTTGATTCCCCTGCTAGGGTACTTTCCCCTTCTTAGGATGTGTTCTTTTTAAGTGGTTACATATGGTTTTTAGACTAACAATGCATGGCTTAATATGGAGTATGGGTATACCCTATGGACAAAATCTGGTATGTAATCTATGTTTTAGGGAGGTTAGGTCACACCTTTAGGATTCAGGGTATCCTTAGGATACTCATGTATGATTCTAGATCATATCCACCGGTGAGTAGGGGCTTGGAACAATGAGAACTTGCTACAAAACTTGTTAGAGTTCTAAGACCTTCAGGCACTATAATGTGCACTCAAACTCTTGATTGAGCATCTTGCTACACAAAATGGAGCTTTTGAGTGTGTTGCCAAGACCACTTGACCATATGAAGGGAATAGTAGGGTTGGAGACTTGGGTATGAGTATTTCATTGGGTTGACCAGGTGCAGGGTTGCTTATGTGTTAGATTTTATGTTTGGGACTTTACTGAATGGAGGAGAGATGCTATGTATCTTGCTTGCTTATGCAAGTCTGTGCATTAGGATAGAGCTGTTTAGCATTGACCTATTTAAGTTAGTCTAATACCCTTAGGAAAGTTTTCCCTGCTTTTGATTTTCATTCCCCTGCTAGTATGACTTTCCCCTACTTTGCAGAACATTCCCATGTTTGATCGTTGACCGACAATACCGTTACACTGCTTATAGCCGTTGGGCCTGCTTGTTAAATTTTTGGTTAAGGAATATTTTATTATTTTCAAAAGATATTTAAGGCGCTTTCTTCGTTGATTGGTAACCTTTTTATTATTATTTCAAATAACTTACTTTCTTAGCAAGATTTATTTCTGATTTTTATGCAAATTGATAATTTGGTCCAATCACAAGTCTTCAATTCGCCTATATAAACTCAATCCCCGTAACCAACAGGCCTAACTCATTCAGTCGATCATATCACGCTTCTTTTTGCAAACTATAAACTTTTCTTAATTTTAATTTATTCAACGGCTCTCAAAATCTCTCCTAACCATAGCCAAATTGCTATTTTATCTGGAGAGACAGTTGAATTCACTGATGTAGTAGCCTACCTAAAGTCTAGTTATTTCAGGTTAGCTCCTGTGATCAGTCCAAGGAATTACACCTCACATATCCAACAGTTTTAGTCGAATGTTACAACTGAAACAGTGGATGGAGAGGTAACACTTAAAAGCCTGGTTTATGGCTACCCCAAGGTGATTACACTTGCCTCCATTCGAGACAAGTTCGTCCTGAATGATGAGGATGGGGTAGTTACCCTACCAGAGGCTGATATTTTTGAGGGTCTAACAAACTTGGGGTACAATATTTCTAAAAACCAAAAACGTAAATTTGCTAAAGGTCAATTTGCACCCAATTGGAAGTATTCAATTCATACAATTTTGCAATGCTTGTCCTCAAAAACCACTGCTTTTAATGAATTTGGGAGTCAAGTTGCTTTTTCTCTGGTGTGTTTGGCAACAGGGCGAAAATATTGTTTTTCTCAAATGATTTTAATGGTATGGTGAAAAATGTTAAAGGCAGTTCAAAATTTTGTATGTATCCAAGGTTTATAGAACTTTGTTGGATATGAGTCAACATGGTCCAATTCGACACAAAAATCACTTCACATTCAACCCCCACACCACTAAATTGTTCACCACTCTTGCAGCAGCCACCCTATAATTTTCTAGCAGGGCAGTTCCCCTCACTCAAACCATGATGAACCAGATCAGAAGAGAAGTTGCTTCACAACCAAGAGCAACCCAAACCACTCTTGTTGATACCCCTGCTTCATCTGCTGATGCCCCTGCTAGCCAACTACCCCATGCCAACCCACAACAAAAAAGGAGGACCAAAACCAGGTTTTCTAGGTCTCCCTTGCCTAGTGATCCTTCACAAGCAGCAGAGAGGAGAGTCTCCATGGGTATGGAGCAAACTGTGGATTTGGTTGCCACTACCGTCTCATCCCCAAGGGGTGAGCAGGATAATGACACCATAAGTAAGTCCACTTCCTCACTCAGTGATACCCAAAGAGGAGAAAGATCTCCTCCTAGGGTTGAGAGCAGACTAAAACTACTTTCCTTATTGGAATTGACGACTATGTGCATGAGCTGAAAAAACAAAATGCACAACTCGTACAAACAGTCAAAAAGCAAGGTCTGGTCATTAATAGCTTGGAGACCAGACTTGCTACACTTGAGGAGAGGATAAGACCAAAGCTGATTATATCCACAGATGATGATGCTTCCAAAGGGGAGGAAGTACCTCAAACAGATGAGTCTACTCAATGGTATATCTTTCCAAGTGACCAGGACCTTGGTAAAGAGAAGATAGTTAGTGAGGAGAAAGGAAGCGACAAGGGGAGTGCAACAAAGGATGTAGCCCAGACGTTGCTAAATATGGGTCAACAAGGAGAAGCCCCTGCTACAACAAAAGATTCCCCTGCTGTAAGTATTCCCCCTGCTATTACAATTACACCATCAAAAGCATCTTTCTCTCAAACATTTGCTAGGAACAAGAAGAGACAGCTAGCTTAGAAGGGGATACAGATTGGAGAGACTACTCCTAAAGCAAAACCAACAGTGGATCCAAAAGACAAAGGAAAGGGGAAGATGATTGAACAACCTAAGAGGAAATACAAGCACAAAACACCAGAAGAACTAAGGGCTCAGTCTGAACATGATGAACTTGTAGCTCAAAGGATGCATGAAGAAGAGCTACACATGCAAGAGGAGAAAATGCAAAAGAGGAGAAAAGCGGCACGACCGGATGTCTCTAAATTAGATCTCTCAGAACAGGAAAGGGTACATATGCAGCCAAGGGAAATGCTTAAGCAGATTGAGATTATGCATAGAGAGCTGGATGAAAGGGTACCTAATGTTGCAGAGTTCTTGGAGCAATCGAAGCAAGACCTTGTTAATGCTTCTTTGGAGGAAATGTATGAATTGACTATTTTGATCTTTAACTTTCAAAATGACTTTTTGGAAAAGAGAGCAATCCATCTTTAGAAGGAAAAATATCTGAAAAGGGGAGGTTAGAGCATTACAAAGTCATACTCAAGAGGTACAAGAGGTATACTGATGCTCACTTCAGGAAAATTACCTTTGAAGAAATTGAAAAAGCTGTCATTCTTATTATGAAGGCAACCAGTATGGATAACTTTCTTGGTATGGGCACATCTGAGGAGGCTGAGTATATTAGGAAGAAGGATGAGATGATGAAAAAGGCCAGGGAGGCTAAGAAAAGAAAAGTAGAAGGGGAAGCAGGTGAAACTACTAAGGCAGTAGAAACTACACAAACATGTGCAACTTCTCAAGCAGGTGGATCTTCATTAGTAGGTGAAAGATCTACACTTAACTTACAAAGAGCTGCCAAAAAGATGAAAAGAATGGAGAAGATTTGAGCAATAACTAAAAAAGATCAGCATCCCTCGAATGAAGAAATTGATAAACATTTAGTTTTGCAGGAATCAGATGAAATTGCACCAAAGTGAGTTAGGAAAGAAGTACTCCATAGTAAATTATGAGGTGTTCAGTATAGAGGCATGTCTTGGTGGAAGCTTACCAGGGCAGATGATACAGCTCAGACATTCCAGAGTTTGAGTCTTCTCTTTCAAACTTTTGATAGAGAAGACCTAGATGATTTATGGAGAATCTTAAAAGGGATGTTTGTAGCAAATCCTCCTACTATGGAAGGAGTTGAGAAGGATTGGCTGATTTGGGAGAGTATGCATAGGATGTATGTTAGCCCTATATTTTATATAGTCAAACAAGAATGTAATAGGTCATCTTAGTCGTTAATGGTCTTGTATTGTAATAGGTTAGTCGGGTTAACCGGGCTTGGACTTTAAGCTAATATTGCATAAGTTAGGGGCTCTAAGCCCAAGCAAAGCCAAGCCCGGCCCATGAACAAGCCCACTAAAGCCTTTAAGGCGTGGCATATATAAACCCTCTTTCATATGTGGAAGAGGGTGTTGGTTCATTCTTACTTTCTCTCTCTAGTAATGTTTTAACCATCTAATTCTATCTACTTTCTCTCTCTACCTTCTTCTATTTCTTTCTCTAAATATCATCTTAATATTGTGTTATGGATTGAATTAGGATTAACATTTCGTATCAAGAACCTATAGTGGATATGTGATTGAAGATTCGTGGTTGTGTTCTTATTGATTTTGTGAGGTATTTGATCCAAAATCCTTGATCCAATTTTTTTGTGTGGTTTTTTCGGTTTATTCTTGATACAAATCATCTACATAGTTGTGGTGGAGATTTGGTATTGATTTTTGGCTAAAAACACAAAAATTTTTGGTGTTTGGATCGATTTTTGGCTTAAAATCGCGTTTTGGGATTGTTAGATCCGATAAAGGTGGAAGTCGGCCAACTGTTTCACTCTCTTCGAAATAATTTTGGTCATATTGCGAAGTACTTCCTAGGGTTTTAATATTGCGAAGTTACTTTGGAATATTGGGTATTTTGCGAAGTTACTTTCTATTATTCCGAAGTTCCTAAGCTTGATTATTCCAAACTTCAAGTTCGGAATTATTCCAACTATTCTAAAGTTAACCAGAAGCAAAGTATTCCGAAGATAATACTTTTGTCAAGGATTCCGAAGTGGGATTCCGAAGTGGAATTCTGAAGTGTGTTTCTTTGAATATTCCGAAGTCAAGTTGCTTTGAGAATTCCGAAGTTAATATTGCGAAGTTAAGCAAATTTCCGAAGTGGGTTATTCCGAAGTTACTTATATTGCGAAGTTCATTTCAAGGGGATTCAGAAGTTAATTTTTCCTCATTCCGAAGTTCATCCATATTCCAAAGTAGCAATATTCCGTAGTGAAGATAAGTTTTGATTTATTCCGAAGTCCTATAGGAGAAGATTATTCCGAAGTGACATTTATTCCTAAGTGGAATTTATTCCGAAGTGACAAACTGTCATATTCCAAAGTCATCCATTTTTATTTAGACACCTTTTTAGATTTGGCCACCCTCTATACTAGTCCCGGATCATAGTTTCCAATAAAAAAAGAGTTTTTTGGCGGGAAAACCATGGTAACATTTATTTTTTCCTAGACCATTTTTTGGCCATTTAAGCTTGGATTTCAAATTTTGGTGAAACAAAAAAAATTTCGACCCAAAATTCAAATTTTCGGACCAAAATTCAAATTTTTAGGCCATTTTAGGTTTTATTTTTCGTCAAAATCTTTCACTTTTCAATTTTTTTTCCCTACTAGTTTTAGGCTATTTTTAACTCGATTTAAAATTTTGGTGATTTCAAATTTTCTCGATTTACCGTTATATCAGACTGAGGAATTTATTGTCGGACTGAGAAAAAATCGTAATTTTCGGAATTTTAACCACAATTGAATCACAACACATCTACTAAAGATCCATAATCCATACACATCATATCCTCTTCGAGACATCCGTTCAATGGACATCTTTGCGGATTCAACAACAACAACGTCCATGACTGAGATGAATAAAGCGAAGATGCAGAATCCAACGGTTCAAACAAATACTGAGACTCCAATCAGTAAACCTTCTAACAAGGATTCTACAACCAAAATCGTTCATGCAATCAAAAACAAGATGTTGAAAGCAAAAGAAAGATGCATGGAACACTTAAAGTTGTTTCAGTCACAGCTTTAGGTTCTTTCAAGAGAAGACCTAAAAGGCACTCGTCTTGAAATTAGATTCAAACGGGTATTCGTTCTACTATTTGGTCAAGATGTTGAGACATTCAACAGAACGATGCTACTTAATGCGGACCATCTTCAACAAGAACTTGACAGAGATTATTTTCATGAGATTATATCCATGGAGGTCCTTTTAGATCTCAACAATCAGTTCAAGCAATTCATAGACTCAAGTGGCTTATCCAACAACGATCAAGAGTTCACAAGTACATACTTTACCAAGTATACTTTCGTTGATCTTCAAGCGTTCAAAGAGACACTTCTTCAACATATGAGTAATATAAAGAAGTCAATTGCTGAAAGAACACGCCATCAAATGCAATTTGAAAGAAGGGTGAATCAAAGACTGATGCAGACGAAAGAGTACAACGTCGATAAGGGTCAAGCATTGGATGCTTGTTCGGTTGATACAGAAAGCAGCGGGATAGAATCCGAAAAGCAGTATACCAGCAACAGCTCAGGGAATGATCACACAGCCAATGATGTGGATATCAGACCCATTTATGATAATGAGCCAATGGCTACGGTACATTTAAACGCTGAATATGATGTTCCTCAACATACTGAGCAATCTGAACCCATTTTTGACACGTATCTAGTGGACAAGGATGATAGCACTACCACCCCTGATTCATCAGATACGAGTACTAATGGAGGAGAGAGTGCCCAGGATGTTGATTCTAAGATTCACGAGCTTGAATTTAGTTAGCTCAGAAGACAAAAGATTTTGAGGATGCCAAACTCGATTTTTCAAAGAAAAATAACAAATTTGAGGCTTATTTTGAAAAATTTGAAAAAACAAATGTTGTTCTTGAACAAAAATTGGATCGTAAGATTTAAGATTTCAATGCGGAAAAAGAACATTTTGTAAAATAAATAAATTTGTTAGAATCAAAGTTGGCTTCTCAAAATCCAAGTCCTCCGCCTGCCTCATTAAGTGAAATATCTGTGCAACCTATCGACACTATAGACAGTAATGACGCGAATGCTGATAACAACATATTTGATAATATGAACATTAAGTTAGAACAACATATCGCTCAATTACTTCTACAAAATGAGCAATTAAAAGCTCGGATTCAGGAAAAGGTTTTTGCACTGACAGCAGTGAAAAATGAATTAAGGAAGTTAAAAGGAAATAGTGTAGATACTAAGTTAACAAAACAGTCAGTCTTGGGGAAACCTCCTTCTCAACCATTCAGAAACCGCTCAGTTGCTAGACAACCGAATGCGTTCAAATCTGAACGACCTAAAATGTCAAACCCGAGGTTTGCCTCCCAAGCTGACATGCGTAGCAATTTATCAAAACCAGTCACTCCAGAATCTATACCCTCCTTAAGACAAGCTTCATCTACAAAACCCGATCACATGAATGCTTCAAGCAACTCTAGAAATAGCTCCAAGAACATACCTAGGCGTAGTTCAAATGACACGGGTCATAAAAGCTATCTAGAGGATGCTAAGAAAAATATACAAGAAAGAGATAGGACCAAACCATAACCTAGGAGCGTTGATCACACATCTAGGAATTCTAGACCCTTCTCGGATGTGCAAAAATCTGCCAACCCTAGGAACTCTGGAGCCTTCTCATATGCTAAGCACTTTTTTTGCACAAAATGTAACAAATGCGTGTTTAATCCCATTCATGATGATTGTATCACAAAAGTCCTGAACAAGGTGAACCAAAAAGCTAGAGCACCTCAATGACGGAACCCTAAAGGAAATAGGTTTTCTCCAACTAAGTCTTCCGTTGTGCATGAGAAATCTATGACTCCTAGACCCTGTCTTAGGTGGATACCAATGGGTAGGACTTTTAAAACAATTGGTCTTAGGTGGGTTCCTACTGGCAAGATATTTCCCTCTAGCACGTCAAAGGTTCACAGTGAACCCACACATGGTTCTCACAATGATATCACTAACCCAAATGCAAGCATACAAAATACTGATGCAAGTGCAGGTATCGACGTCACGGTTCAACGAGAACACAAAGGACCAATATTTGTAACCCGTTCAACAAAAGACACTCTCAGAGTTTGGTTGCTGAAGAAGTAGATATCAAAGAAATATGTGTCTCAGGGGTTTCACAAGTAAGCCTCACAATGACTTACAGTCAAATTACAGACTGTAACTCGCTTTTCAAAGACAGGGAAGTTTATCTCTTCAACGATAACTTACCATCAAAACGAGAAATTAAGTTTTCTCGGACATGAGCTATCTGTAAAAACATTCTACGTTTTTAAGCTCATGTACAAAGACTTACAGTCAAATGTCAGACTGTAACCCGTACTTCAAAAACAAGAAAGTTCATCCCGAGTATGACTTATCCTCATAACGAGAAATTCAATTTTCTTGGACACGAGCTTACATTAAAACTATTCGAAAGTTTTAAGCTCGTGTATATGACTTCTAAGCACATCACAACTTAAGACTCGGACCTCAAATAAGGAAAGTTTATCACGGACGATAACTTATCCTTCTCAATGAGAAATTCATATTTCTCGGTCATGAGATTCTCATAAAAACATTCTAAGTTTTTAAGTTCATGAAAAACGACCTCTAGGTAAATGTCAACTTAGAACTCGAACTTCAACTTAAGGAAAGTTTATCACGGATGATAACTTATCCTTCACAACGGGAAATCAATATTTATCGGTCATGAGTTAGTTACAAAACATTCAAAGTTTTGAGCTCCTGTAAATCGGATACTATTTTAAAACTGTTGAACACAATTTTTCAAGAATTTCTTAAAAGGTTTTTCTAAATCTTTCAAAATTGTGTGTTCAACACTCCCTTCTTCCTAAAATAGTTTTTATATCTCAAAAATGTCTTATGTTATTTGGATCAATTTTTGAGATGGAGCGTTTTAAAATCAAGCCTTTTAATTTTGTTGGGTACATCTATGAAATTGTCATATTTTATGTATACAACACATTTCGAAAATGATATAAAATTGTCATATGTAATATATTATATCGGAAAAGGCATTTCCTCTCCGTACCATAACATATATTGTGGTGTCACTTTTCTTATATATTGTCAAATTTTGAACAATTAGGACCCACATATATTGTTATGGGGAGCTACTCGACTACAAAAGTTCCACGATTCATGCGTGCACACATGTTTCTCTCCCGATCGGTTTCAGAAATTGTCATATTTTAATCAATTGGTATCTCTAATATTATGTTTTTATATTAGAGATAGGGGGAGAAAATGTGATTAAAATGTAATATATCGCAACATGTGATCTTAAAGACTCAAGTGCAACTCTTTCCTTCACATGCTAAACTATTTCGTATATCGATGCATGTGTGTAAGGGGAGCTTTTCGGAAATGTAAAAGTTTCAAAGTGTTAAAAGTTTTGATTTTTACCAATCACTTTGAATGGTTTTTCAATGGTTTTATGGTTACGATCTTTACCCAAAATAACCTACTATCCACGACAGAACGATGGAGTAAAAAGGTGGTTTAGGATAGGAAACTAAGTCCTATGATCCAACCAGAACCGGAGGGATCTACCCAAGGACATTCCATAGCTAGAAATAGTTTTCCTTAGGAAAGATGGAGTTGAATGAAGCTGAATGCGGACTAATTACTTAAGTTAGCACTGGAACAATCACAACAAGGTGCTAGTGATGACGTATTGGTAAGCATTGAAGGAGTTGAATATTCTATGCAACTTAGGCAGAAACCGGGTCAATACATCTATTGAAGACAAGTCGTCATGGACCCAATGATGCAATGCACAACCCTTCCCCAGCCATTCAGGTTTCTCTCAAAAGAAACTTGTCTCATTTTCACGGAGATCAACACGTATCTATTAACTTTCTCACTCCGAGTTAGTTAATATTGAAAAGGTGGCAGTCTGCTCTAGCCTCCGATTACCAAAATGTACTTATCGAGTCTAGAGCCAAAAAGAGATCAATCTATTATCTCATTAGGACACAATCGAGTCCTACGCATTATCCTTGTGATATTGCCAGAACATCTAGTGATACGGTTCACAATGAAGATGGAAATCCTGCTTGAGTCAACCTAAAACAAGCTCATGGTAGGTAACTTGTGCGATTCTACACGAATAAAACTTGTGAGAACTGGAAAGCAACTAAGTTTGGATTCTTAATTGATTCAAACTTGATTCCAGGTTTCTTTGCAAAATCCGTGTGATCTTGCCAGAACATTCAAAGTGGCACTCTTTAGTGCTCACAGTGACGAATGGAAATCCTTCCAGTGTCAACATCAAACAGCACTGCGGTAGGTGATTTAAAAGATTCTCTATGAATCAAGCTTGTGACAAACTATAAAGCAACAATGGTACGATTCTTAAAGAATCAAACTTGTTCCAGGAATTCTGAATTGACGACTCTAATTAGACGGATAATTTATCCTAATGATTCACTCTTTACGTTCGTAGTCTACTTTGAGACGGTCAAGTAAAGAGAACTGGCTAGTACTGCAGGGAAACCCTGTCAAGGAGATTCTTAATTGAATCTACCCGATCACAGGTACGGTATCTAATACCGTCTAACGGTCTTCACCGACCGGAGGTAAAACGCTACCGAGTTAGGGTGAAATGTTCAAAGCCATTTTATCTGTGTCTATATATGTTGCTGCATATCAAGATGGTAGCGTAGCTGTGTGATACAATGATTTTGTATGGGTTCAGATTAAATCTCGGTATCTTCTCGAATTGATCTAGGCTTTTTAAGTGGAATGATTGTTCTTGGTTACTAAATAAAAGGGTTTGGTTTTCTAATCTAATAAAAAGTGGAAATGAAACTTTAAATCAAAGATAATTAATTTAATGATGATTAATAAAAACTTGAATTTAACTTAGAATTAAGATTAAAATAAAATTAAAATTAAAATAAGGAAACAGTAAAGAAATAGAAAAGAAACAGTAAAACTTTAAAATACCCAAAAGATAACTGATTCGGAAGTTACTGTTCATTCGGAAGTTTTGCTTCATTCGGAACTTTGTGCTTGGTTCGGAACTTTTGGACTCATCCGGAACTCACTGATTCGGAAGTTTTACATTCATCCGGAACTTACTGATTCGGAAGTTTTCTATGTTCCGATTCGGAACTTTTGGTAAAAAATCGGTTCGGAACTTATGCCTTGGTTCGGAAGTTATTGATTCGGAAGTGATTGGTTCGGAAGTTTTTGGCTTCGTTCGGAACTTTTTTTAACTGATTCGGAACTTAATGCTTCATTCGGAACTTTGGTTTGGTTCGGAAGTTTTAACTTGGTTCGGAACTTTTTAAAGGTAAACTCATTCGGAACTTTTAACTGACTCGGAACTTTTGAGAACACAACTCATTCGGAAGTTACTGTTCACTCATTCGGAACTTCTGGGAAACCCAGATACAGAAACTGTACCGAAGAACAAGGAAACACGATTTTGATCCAAAAATCACCAAGTTTTTCACCAAAGACTAAAATAACTCAATCACAAAACATCTATTAACCATAAGCTACAAATCCCATCAACAAAAACATAAATCCCAACAACTTTTGAAGATCAAATCAAGAAAATAAAAACTTAAAAACTTGAAGATAAAGATGATGATGAACAAGATAAAATGGAAAGATTAAACAAGAACTTTGTATTGAATGATTAATGTTTTGACAAGATAAATCAAAGATTAAAATTACAAGATTGGAAGAACAAAGATTAAAACCACCAATCACCCTAGTGGTGATGGTGATGAAACGGAACAGAGAGAAAGAGTGGGAAAGAAGAAAAACTAAAAAAAAGACCAGTCTAAATGTGTGAGGGGAGGGCTATTTATAGCCTTGTCTTTTGGTTGGTGAGTGGGCTTTCTCCCGTTCTTCTTGTCTTTTCGTCTTTTAAGAAAAGTTTCCGTTTTCGATTCTGATTCGGGATTTGTCGTCGATTAAATTTGACTCGTCTTTTAATTTCTTCGTTTAATAGACTTGAATTTCTTCGACTTGTGTAAATCTTCCATCCTTGGTCCTTTTCTTCGATAAATCTTCGAATAGGCCCTAGTGACTTCAAATCTTTTGCATCTCTTGGACAATAGACTTTATCTTGAGTCTTTTTCTTCAGTAAAACCCGTGCAATCCCATGTTTTCTTTAATATTCATCCGGTTGGCTCTGAAAACACAATAAACACAAAAACCACGCATAATTCCAAACAAATGATATTAAATACGTGTTTTGGTCTTGTTTTAGCCAGAATTAAATGGTAAAAGGATGGGTGTTTACACACCTATCAAATCCCCTACACTTAACCATTGCCATGCCTTCATGCAATGCTTAATGATAAAGCAATTTTACATTTTTCTCATAATTAATCAACCTTGGCCTTATTTAAATTCTACCAAACAAAAATTAAAGAAATAAAACTTCAAAGGTAGCAAAGGGATAGAAACCCATTTTCACTTGAAAATAGCTACATGGAAATAACTTGCAAAGAAATCGATGACTTACATTAGGGCTTTGGTGTTGTGAAGATTTATCACCCTCAAGTTTCACGTTCCCCAAACTAAGCTTAAAAACGAGATCATTGTTATTATAAGTTAGCAATTCAAACACTTACACACATGGCTTAATTAAATGCTTAAGCTCCCTTATTCCTAAGTGTATCTCTTATATTTTATTTTTGTCTTAGAATGATCATGAAGATGCATTTTTGGACTTATTTCGATAGTTTATTAGGGCTGAAAGCAAAGTAGGACGATTTGATCAATAGTTAGCTAAAGGACAAAATCTCTTAAAACTGCTTCTCGGGATATCAAAAAGTTCATATCTTGGCATAACTTGGTTCACGATTTGAGACCTTTCTCGGGCCGATATTTGGCATGTACTTCATACTTCATATCTTCGAGAGACGTTCTTGAGATAATGGTCTTCTCATCATAATAGAGTTTCTACACTTGGAGACTTTTGAGGGGTACTCCAACTTTGTTGACCACGACTTCATGATTATTTCTTCAATCTCTAATTGGGATTTTGAGATACAACGATCCGCCTCCTTTTCGGACTTGGATCTATTTATCCTCATACCTTGTTAGGGTCTTTTCGGATAGACTTCTCCATGATCTTTATGGGAGTTGATTGCTTTTCGTCGTGAGTCTTGATCCTTCATATTGACTTTGGGAATAATGCTTTTCACATCACTTTGGATCTTCAGCAATAAAATGGAATCCTCATGCCTTGTTAGGGCCTTTTCGGACTCGCCAATCTTCGCGCCCCGCTTCATAAGTTATGCCTTGGCTATGAACTCTTATCATTACTGAGCAACTTTTAAACGATCTTGGGCTAGAAGCTAAGTAACTTTTCAAATCCTACGACCTTACTTATTGCAGATAAATTATTAGCAAGTGATGGGAGAATAGGCAAATAATTACACCAAGTGAGCTTGTGCAAGAATACCGACTTATAATTGACTCTATCATTTCTCGTCCTCCACAATTTAAAATCTCAAGTAATGAGACTCGTGGATACTTAGCCTAATAAACCAATTAAGGTCTACATGGTTAAGGATACTAGCTAGAATAAACTTGGATAAGTTTATTCGGGTTGAGTCAATATAAACGCAACGGGCCTAATATGTCAAAGACTTCTAAACTAGCTACCCACTTTATTAATATTTTTGACTTTATTGCGGGATATATACATATGAAAGCAACGATAAAAATTTAAAAATTACAACTAAATGGCCAAAGTTAATAAAAAATTTGAAAAATGTTGAAAAATATGATTTTCCGGTTAATTGAAGGCATTTTCATGGAAAAGTCCACTTAAAACTTCGATAGAAGTCCCCCCTACACTTAAGATAAACATTGTCCTCAATGTTTAAGCATGTGGGAAAAGTTTCCCCTACACTTATGACATTGTGCACGTTGGTTAACTCAAGCTAAGGAAGAGACGACTAACGTGATCAATTTCAAATGTGAGTATGAAGAAAATTGAATCACGATAGTTGAGAGATAGAACCGGATTTCGAATAACACGGGAGCACGGTTCTTCAAAAATTCCAAGAGTGCACTTATCCCTGTAATCACACCACACAAAGACAAACACGTATAGAAGTCCCCCCTACACTTAGGGGATTAAAACATAAAAGGATAGATACTCGGGCTGCCTCCCGGGAGCGCTTGTTTTTGATAACCGAGTCACGAGCCTGACTCGACCCAAAATTAGTTCATGGGGAACGTGGTGAGGGATGGAATCACCTCCTGAGAGGTGTCCTCACCAAAGTACAACTTCACTCGTTGGCCATTCACCTTAAAATTTGGTCCATCAGGTTGAGCGAGCTCGAGAGTACCATATGGAAAAATTTGGGCAATGGTGAATGGGCCGGACCAACGAGATTTGAGCTTTCCCGAGAAGATTTTCAACCGAGAGTTAAAAAGTAAAACTTTGTCTCCAACATGGAACTCTCGGTTTTTGATCTTGGAGTCGTGAATGAGCTTAGTTCTTTCTTTATAGATCAAAGAATTTTCATAAGCCTCATTACGGAGTTCATTGAGCTCATTGAGTTGGATCTTGCGTAGGTCACCGGCTTTGTTTATATCAAAATTAGCCCACTTCAAGGCCCAATAAGCCTTGTGCTCCAACTCAATGGGGAGGTGGCACGCTTTCCCGTACACAAGACGATAAGGCGTATAGCCGATTGGGGTCTTGTAAGCAGTACGGAAAGCCTACAAAGCATCATCAAGTTTATCAGCCCATGAGGCACGATGCTCTCCCACAGTCCTTTCAAGAATTCGCTTCAACCCTCGGTTTGATATTTCAGCCTGGCCATTAGTTTATGGGTGGTAGGATGTGGAAAGACGATGATTTACACCGTACTTAGCCATGACTCGAGCAAATTGGTCATTGCAGAAGTGAGTCCCACGATCACTAATAATGGCACGAGGCATACCGAATCTAGCGAATAGAGCTTTCAAAAAGTTACAAACCACCCTTGCGTCATTAGTGGGTAAAGCTTTGGCTTCAACCCATTTGGAGACGTAGTCAACGGCAACAAGGATGTATTTGTTTCCTTTAGAAGAAGGGAATGGCCCCATAAAGTCGATACCCCAAACATCAAAAATTTCACACTCTTGAATGAAATTCTGAGGCATCTCATCTTTATGTGTGATTTTGCCTTGCTTTTGGCAAACATCACATCGCTTAACCATATTGTGAGCATCTCGATATATGGAGGGCCAATAAAATCCCGAATCAAACACTTTTTTAGCGGTGTAGTTGGGACCAAAGTGACCACCGGTGGGTCCTTTGTGGCAAGCATCAAGGATTTCAGACGCCGCCGGTCCATCAACACATCGGCGAATAATCAGGTCAGCACATTGTTTGAATAGGTAAGGGTCGTCCCAAAAGTAAGTCTTGATGTCGGTGAAGAACTTCTTCTTTTGTTGGGACGTCAACCCTTCCTTGAGAATTCCACCCGCCAAGTAGTTTGCAAAGTCTGCAAACCACGGGGTTTCATTCGGCTTCGAGTTTATAGACATTAAGGTCTCCAAAGGAAAAGAATCATTGATTTCTTTGGTCGGATGATCCCCTTGGTAAGGATCCTCAAGTCTGCTGAGATGATCCGCGGCTAAGTTTTCAGCTCCTTTTTTATCGCGAATTTCGATTTTAAATTCCTGGAGCAGCAAAACCCAGCGAAGAAGTCTTGGTTTGGAATCTTGCTTTGTCAACAAGTACTTCAGCGCGGAATGATCGGTGTACATAATAGTGGTAGAAAGGACAAGATAGGGGCGGAATTTTTCAAAAGCATAGACAACAGCTAAAAGCTCTTTTTCGGTTGTCGTATAATGCAATTGTGCCCCAGTCATTGTCTTGCTAGCGTAATGGATCAGTTAGAAGTGTTTGTTCACTCTTTGTCCAAGAACCGCTCCAATAGCAAAATCCCTAGCATCGCACATCAACTCAAAGGGAAGCTCCCAATTAGGGGTAACCAAGACGGGTGCCTTAGTTAGCTTATCCTTAAGCGAGTTGAAGGCTTCAAGACACTCTTTGGAGAAGATAAAAGGAGTATCTTTTTCCAAGAGGTGGGTCATCGGGCGAGCGATTTGAGAAAAATCCTTAATTAATCGACGGTAGAAGCCCGCATGACCCAGAAAACTTCTCACACCCTTCACGGTTGATGGTGGAG
Source organism: Glebionis coronaria (assembly GCA_025667525.1). Taxonomy (NCBI): domain Eukaryota; kingdom Viridiplantae; phylum Streptophyta; class Magnoliopsida; order Asterales; family Asteraceae; genus Glebionis; species Glebionis coronaria. Next base: position 90,557,558 of record CM046874.1, on the reverse strand, counting down.
GCAACTTTGCGATAACATCGACTTTAGCACGGTCTACTTCAAGACCGGCTTTCGAGATCTTATGTCCAAGCACGACGCCTTCTGTTACCATAAAATGGCATTTTTCCCAATTTAGAACTAGGCGAGTGTCTTCGCACCGCTTGAGCATACGTTCCAAATTGGCAAGGCAAGAAGAGAAAGAATCCCTGAAGACCGAGAAATCATCCATGAAGACTTCCATGGTTTGTTCAACCATGTCATAGAAGATAGCTAACATGCACCTTTAGAAAGTCCCGGGCGCATTACATAAGCCAAAAGGCATTCTTTTGTAAGCGAAAGTGCCATAGGGACAAGTGAATGTAGTCTTCTCTTGATCTTGGGGATCGATGGGTATTTGGAAATAACCCGAGAAACCATCAAGAAAGCAGTAATATTCATTACCGGCTAAACGTTCAAGCATTTGGTCCATAAAAGGTAGAGGGAAATGATCCTTTCTCGTGGCATCATTGAGTTTGCGGTAGTCTATACAAACTCTCCACCCAGTAACGAGACGAGTGGGAATCAACTCGTTGTGTTCATTGGGAACAACAGTTATTCCGCCCTTCTTGGGCACACAATGGATTGGACTAACCCACGGTGAATCCGAAATAGGGTAAATCATACCCGCATCAAGAAGTTTGATAACCTCTGTTTTGATGACTTCATGGATTTTTGGATTCACCCTTCGTTGGCTTTGAATTGTGGGCTTGAAGTCGTCCTCCATGAGAATTTTGTGTGTGCAGAAGTGAGGATCAATTCCACGAATATCCGAAATCTTCCAAGCAATAGCCTTCTTATGATCTTTCAATACAGCGACAAGTCGGGCTTTCTCTTCATCCTTCAAATCCTTAGCAATAATGACGGGCGACTTCTTGTTGTCATCAATGAACACGTACTCGAGATGTGGCGGCAACTCCTTAAGTTCCAAATCCGGAGGATTTTCGACGGGAGGCATATTCGATGTCGGAGTATCGATAGCAATGACCGTGGGAGATGGAGGCGAAGGATTGTCTTCGGTGAGAAGATTGTCAAAGAAATTCATGTCTTCATCCCCATTGATAGGAGAAGCATTAGTAGCTAAATTCGCATCTCCCATGGTATCTTCAAGATTGTTCCAAAATAAATCACTATCTCCAAATAGAGACAACGATGAATCAATAGAGGACACGGTCTCAACATTGGGAAGAGAGGTAGGAATACTTTTGCAAGCATCATTAAAGTGTTCTTCACAAGCCTCATCAAGAACGTCAATACAATTAACGCTCTCATATGAATAAGGCTGTTTAGACAACTTTCCCATGTTGAAGACTACTTTATCATCACCCACTCTCATGATAAGCTCACCGGCTTCAACATCAATGAGAGTGCGACCGGTCCTAAGGAATGGACGACCAACAATCAGTGGTACACGTGGGTCTATCTCGTAGTCGACGACAACAAAATCAGCAGGGAAGGTGAATTTGTCGACTCCTACAATGACATCTTCGGCTATCCCCACTGGATAAGCAACCGTACGGTTGGCTAATTCCAAAGTCATTTTGGTGGGGACTAGCTCTGGGAGAGATAATTGCTTCCAAACACTTAGAGGCATGAGATTAATACTGGCACCTAGATCGGCTAGGGCCATGCAATTCTCTACTCCCGGGAAATTGCAAGGGATAAGAAAACGACCCGGATCACCAAGCTTGGTTGGCAATTTCCTTAAGAGTACTGCAGAGCAATTCTCATTAAGTTGGGTGTTGGCAATATCGAGGAGCTTTTCCTTGTCGCTCAGAAGGTCTTTAAACATTTTGGCGTATTTGGGCATGTGAGCGAGAGCCTCAGCGAAGGAGATATTGAAATTCAGTTGTTTGAACATTTTAAGGAAATTTGAAACCTGAATATCATCCTTGCTCTTTTGCTTCTCTTTCCTCAACCTTAAAGGATAAGGTATATTGGATAAAGAAGAAGGCTTTAGGGGAATAGGATCACTCACAACCACGGGTGGAGGAGGGGTAGAATGAAGAGGTGGAGAAATTGGGGAAGGAGAAGGGTGAGGAATAGGAGCAGGTGACTCGTTCTCCTTAGTCACAACCACCGGTGGAGGTATAGGAAGCTCGGGTTCCTTGGTACCTTTACCACTTCGAGTAGTGATTGCTTTCATCTCCCCTCTTGGGTTCGCAACGGTGTTACTCGGAAGAGTACCCGAAGAAGAGGGTTGATTACCTTGGAAGAAACTAGCCATCATGTTCCTCAGGTCATTTGTTTGGCTATCTAACGTATTTCTCATATCGGCTCTCAAATCATTTCCTTGCTTGACCAAGTCTGCTTTCAAATTGCGCACTTCCTCTTGGAGATTTCCCACTATCACATCATTGGTCCTCATATAGGTTGCAACCTCTTGGTGTAATGCAGTGGTGGCTTGGTTGGGAGGAGCATTGTATGCAGGTGGTTGGTAAGCAGGTTGTTGGTAGACTTGATTGTTACGTTGAGGTAGTTGTTGTTGCTTGTGAGGTGGGATGTATGGTTGTCGAGGTTGTTGTTGTTGTTGAGGAGGGCGGTTAAGGTTTTGTTGTTGGTTTGGGTTGTTTGGGGGAAAACCAGGTGGTGAAAGATAGTTGTTGGATCGATAGCTAAGCAAGTTACGGTCACCTTGAGGTCTGGCTTGATAAGCAGGTTGAGGATAGGTGCCATATGCCGCATTCACATTTTCAGCAGGGTAATCTTGGGTGGCGGTACAAGTTGTGTAAGAGTGAGGACCACCGCATATCTCACAAGGTTGGCTGACAGCGTTCACTTGAGCGTTTTTGGCGTTGTTGCTGTTGTTGTTGCTGACGGTGTGGGTGACAAGCGATTCAAGAAGCGTGGTGATTTTGTCAAGTCGCTTGTCGCTGTCACTAGTGCTAGCACTAGCGACATTGGTCCGAACACTCTTGGTTTGCACACGAGATTTGTTCTCAATGATGTCCCAAGCAGCATTGGAAGTCTTAGCCAATAGATTACCCCCCGAGGCACTGTTCAGTGAATCTTGATCACTCATGCTTAAACCATTGTAAAAAGTATTAATTTGATGTACTTTGGTAAAACCATGTTGTGGGCATTTTCTTAAAAGATCTTTAAAACGATCCCAAGATTCACTGAATGACTCATCGTACTTTTGTTCAAAATTTATGATCTCATTCCGCAAAGCGGTAGTACGAGAGGGTGGAAAAAAGTAATTTATAAACTTTGTTTCCAAATCCGTCCAAGAGAGAATACTCTGTGGCGGTTCCTTAGCAAGCCAATGCCGGGCTTGTCCCTCTAAAGAAAAGGGAAAAAGTTGTAACCTTATAACCTCTTGTGGAACACCATTGAACTTGACCGTGTTGGTGAGTTGCAAGAATCTCTTTATATGGTCATGTGGATCATCAATGGTTCGTCCCAAGAACGGTTGAGCGGAGACCATCTGGATAAAGCCTGATTTTAGCTCGAAATTGTTGGCGGCAATTGGTGGTATAACAATTGGATCTCTGTTGCCATCGACATGAGCTTGCAGCAATTCAATCATCGGGCGATTATCCAGAAGGGGCTCATTGTTGTTGTTATTGTTCATGTTGTTGTTGTTATTATTGTTTGGAGGTGGTACACCGGCCATGTCTAAGTGATCGAGAGGCTCGGGCTCTTGATATGACGTGGATCGAGTGCGCATACACCTGCAAAAGAAGGAACAAAGAAAAGCAAAGCACAAATATTTTTGGTTTTTATGATTTTTGAATTTTTTTGTATTTTTGAAAATTTTATATTTTTTAGTTGTTTTTGAAATTTTTTGATGAAAAAGAACGTTCACGGGGAACGGATCCCAAAATCCAAGTTCTCACAAAAAACTTTTGATCTTAACGAGAAGAGCCGGCAGCGGCGCCATTTGATACAATGATTTTGTATGGGTTCAGATTAAATCTCGGTATCCTCTCGAATTGATCTAGGCTTTTTAAGTGGAATGATTGTTCTTGGTTACTAAATAAAAGGGTTTGGTTTTCTAATCTAATAAAAAGTGGAAATGAAACTTTAAATCAAAGATAATTAATTTAATGATGACTAATAAAAACTTGAATTTAACTTAGAATTAAGATTAAAATAAAATTAAAATTAAAATAAGGAAACAGTAAAGAAATTGAAAAGAAACAGTAAAACTTTAAAATACCCAAAAGATAACTGATTCGGAAGTTACTGTTCATTCGGAAGTTTTGCTTCATTCGGAACTTTGTGCTTGGTTCGGAACTTTTGGACTCATCCGGAACTCACTGATTCGGAAGTTTTACATTCATTCGGAACTTACTGATTCGAAAGTTTTCTATGTTCCGATTCGGAACTTTTGGTAAAAAATCGGTTCGGAACTTATGCCTTGGTTCGGAAGTTACTGATTCGGAAGTGATTGGTTCGGAAGTTTTTGGCTTCGTTCGGAACTTTTTTAAACTGATTCGGAACTTAATGCTTCATTCGGAACTTTGGTTCGGTTCGGAAGTTTTAACTTGGTTCGGAACTTTTTAAAGGTAAACTCATTCAGAACTTTTAACTGACTCGGAACTTTTGAGAACACAACTCATTCGGAAGTTACTGTTCACTCATTCGGAACTTCTGGGAAACCCAGATACAGAAACTGTACCGAAGAACAAGGAAACACGATTTTGATCCAAAAATCACCAAGTTTTTCACCAAAGACTAAAATAACTCAATCACAAAACATCTATTAACCATAAGCTACAAATCCCATCAACAAAAACACAAATCCCAACAACTTTTGAAGATCAAATCAAGAAAATAAAAACTTAAAAACTTGAAGATAAAGATGATGATGAACAAGATAAAATGGAAAGATTAAACAAGAACTTTGTATTGAATGATTAATGTTTTGACAAGATAAATCAAAGATTAAAATTACAAGATTGGAAGAACAAAGATTAAAACCACCAATCACCCTAGTGGTGATGGTGATGAAACGGAACAGAGAGAAAGAGTGGGGAAGAAGAAAAACTAAAAAAAAGACCAGTCTAAATGTGTGAGGGGAGGGCTATTTATAGCCTTGTCTTTTGGTTGGTGTGTGGGCTTTCTCCCGTTCTTCTTGTCTTTTCGTCTTTTAAGAAAAGTTTCCGTTTTCGATTCTGATTCGGGATTTGTCGTCGATTAAATTTGACTCGTCTTTTAATTTCTTCGTTTAATAGACTTGAATTTCTTCGACTTGTGTAAATCTTCCATCCTTGGTCCTTTTCTTCGATAAATCTTCGAATAGGCCCTAGTGACTTCAAATCTTTTGCATCTCTTGGACAATAGACTTTATCTTGAGTCTTTTTCTTCAGTAAAACCCGTGCAATCCCATGTTTTCTTTAATATTCATCCGGTTGGCTCTGAAAACACAATAAACACAAAAACCACGCATAATTCTAAACAAATGATATTAAATACGTGTTTTGGTCTTGTTTTAGCCAGAATTAAATGGTAAAAGGATGGGTGTTTACACACCTATCACTGTGTACTAACCAAAGTCGTCTTCACATGTTCATACTAAAAGATAAAGTCTTCCGCAACTCTGATGAATATTTGAAGGATTAACTACAACTATAATTGTATGGGAAATTGTTAGCCTTTCAAAATCAACAAAGTGTGAACATGTCGATTCAGAAGTCTTAAGAGCACAAGATGGCGATAATCAAGATACCTAAGAATGTAATAGGTCATCTTAGTCACAAGGAGCACAAGATGAAGATCTCAAGCACTCAAAGTCAAATGACAATGGCTCAAGATAAAGATCACAAAACATGAAGGAACAAAGCCGTTACAAACAAGACCAAGAGACAAGACCAAAGAAGGAAGATCACCTCCACAAGAATGTATTCACTCAATCATCTTATGCATTTAAAGATGATCGATACATTGGGGGAGATTGTTAGCCCTATGTTTTATATAGTCAAACAAGAATGGAATAGGTCATCTTAGTCGTTGATGGTCTTGTATTGTAATAGGTTAGTCGGGTTAACCGGGCTTGGACTTTAAGCTAATATTGTATAAGTTAGGGGCTCTAAGCCCAAGAAAAGCCAAGCCCGACCCATGAACAAGCCCACTAAAGCCTTTAAGGCGTGGCATATATAAACCCTCTTCCATGTGTGGAAGAGGGTGTTGGTTCATTCTTATTTTCTCTCTCTAGTAATGTTTTAACCATCTAATTCTCTCTACTTTCTCTCTCTACCTTCTTCTATTTCTCTCTCTAAATATCATCTTAATATTGTGTTATGGATTGAAGTGGGATTAACAATGTATGAGACAAGGTTGAATGATCCTATTTTTTGATGCACAGAATGGAGCCAAAATGCTATATTGGAAGCTATTCACAAATTCAAGAGTTTATGAGCTAGCCATGGAATGAGTAACTGTTCATTTACTCAACAATCGTTTTTATCCTCTCTCCCAAGAGACAATGAAGAAGATGGTGCAGACTGACTTGATAGTAGATTGCAAGAATCATGTACCATATGATATTATCAGGTTTATTTATAGTCAGATTTGGCCAGGGAGTTTGTAAGCATCCTCATCAACCAGCATTTATTCAGAAACTTGTCATTTTGGTGAAAGCACAAGTTTAAGGGAGGATTGTTGGGAATAAATGCATGTGTATTAGTTCCCCCTGCTAAAGTAAGTTCCCCCTGCTGATTAACAAAGGCAAGGGGATTGGTCCCCCGGCTAGAAGTCAAAGACCCTGCTCCATGGATAAACTAGGAAGAGATATTGATGCGTTTCTATTACTACTCCAGAATACTTTCCTAGTTTGTTTGTAGTTATCTTGTACATGAGTCCTTGTACTATAAAAAGACTCATTAGGTTTTGGTTTCGATATATCTTTTCTGTCATTTTCATTTCATAGCTTTAAGGTTGTAAAACCCTAACACCATCATTGGGTATTCGTATATCATCAATATATTAAAGCTAAACTTTTAGTTCATCATTTGTTCTTGTGCTAAACATTACTTTCTGCATCTTGTTTAGTTACTTTGTGTATTGCAAAGTTTCTCTCATAGTAGTTTGAATTCTTTCTTTCTACTATAACCCTTAAACAAGCTAAGGTTTAAGATCTGAGTTTGGGATCAACATTTACAAGCTTTTACAAAATACTTTTCAAAAACCTCTTATGGTAATGTAAAAAATCTCTTCCAAAATACTTTTTCTAATAGTAATAAGTCTTGCATTACACATGCTCTAACTAGTAAACTCAAATATTGTTTATATCTAGTATCAATTAATTTTTCCTAAAACAAATATTTAAACAAGTCACTTAAAAAAGTATAATAAAAAAGTGATACTACGAGAGTAATGCTCTTTTGATATGTTTATCTGAAAATTCCAACGATAGACACCTTTTCACTTTTTTATTGCATTTTTATAAAGCATACAAAGGACTTACATGTTTAGTTTTTTATTTATTAAACGTCTTAATCATTTTTTTTAAACAACAAAATTTTATTAAAAAACTAACGAGAAGCTAAGAAGAAACAAATAAGAAATTACAAAACAAAAGAAATCAAAGGGTAAACCAATTGTTCCAAGAAATGAGAACTATTTTATTATATTTCTGTATATATAAGTGAAGTGTTAGTGATCTTGTAAAATACTTTTTTATTAACGACAACTTTTATTAAAACACTAGCAAGGAGCTAAAAAAAAGTTACAAAGAAATCAAAGAAGGGTTACGATACCAAATGTCCCAACTAAAAGAAAAATTACATCTAGCGAAATACCACAAAAAGACCGCTCAACAATATCATTAAACAACATCGCTTTCCTTGGTTTAATGGACGAAAAAATCTCTTGGTTCCTGAAATTCCAAACAAACCACCATGAAACATACCAAACACCTTCGAACAAACTCTTGATCTTAGAACCCATACGAAGCAACTTAAACCAAGAAAGCTAATCTGAATAAGACCCATGAAGAACCCACGCCACACCCCACCAACGACAAATTAAACAGGAGATCTCGGTCACCAAGGGAAAGCTGGAAAAATATGCGACAAGTCTTCAAGAGAAGAGCTGCAAATCAGACATGAGGGGGTACTAACCTGAATACCTCTACGATGGAGATTTAACTTAGTCGGCAAACGATCAAGGCAAACTCTCCATGCCAACACATTCATTTTGATAGGTAGTTGTTTAATCCACCGAGTAGCAACATCATCTTTAGGGAGAAAAAAAACATCTAACCTGTGACGCGCATCTTTAACACGAAAATCCCCACTTCCATTAAGATCCCAAACCCAAAGGTCATAGGAATTGGAAAGCAAAACAGGACGAACCAAATCCACCAGTTGATCAAATCGGTGCATCTCAACCCCCATCTCTAACAGATCGACGAAAGGTAGACTCCACCCGAAAGCTTTAATTTTTCCGCCACACAAATATACTTATTCAATTCTAAAGCATATAACCGCGGAAACATAGAGCATAATTTAGAATCTCCTATCCATAAATCATCCCAAAATTTGGTAAGCAAAACATTACTGACACGCTTCTTACAGTGAGACACCAAATCGACGCCTTTATCCTTAAGCGAACTAAACTCACGAAGGATAGAACACCATAAAGATGAAGAATTAAAAGAACAAACCTGGAGAGATGATCCATGAACAACATATATGAATCGAAACCACAAAGACTTATCTTGCAAAATAAGACACCACACCTATTTGAAAAGAAGGCATATGTTGAGAGCAAAGAGACTAGATACCCCCAACCCGCCATATGATTTGGATGCCAGAACTTTACACCATTTAATCCATGTACTCTTCTTATCGGTTCCTTGATTACCATAAAAGAAACATCTACGAAGCGATTCCATCGACGACAAGACAGACGTAGGGACCTTATAAAGTGACAAAGGATAAATAGGAGAAGAGCCTAAAACCGATTCGATCAACGTGAGACGTACACCAATAGATAAAGTTTTAGACTTCTAATTCGACAATCTAGACTTCAACTTGCACATAATATCATCCCAAGCATTGATTCTCGCCATATTTCCACATACCATGACGTCGGGGTACTTAAAAGGAGCTTTCATAACCGAGCATCCAAGCAAGGTAGCCGCATGTAATGTGATCGCATGCGGAATACCCACACCGAGCAAATGACTTCTCTGAACATTGATCTTCAACCCAGAAGCTAAAGAAAAGCAATGAAAAACTTACAGGATCCGCTTTAAATTATCATCAGACCACTCTCCAACAAAAACCGTGTCGTTCGCATAAACAGATGTGATAACGTAACAACGTTATCAATTTTAATTCCTTTGAACATACCCGCCTCAACAAGCCTGGAAAAAGATAAATGCAGAGACTCCATAACAAGAATAAAAAGATAACGGGCCAAAGGATCACCTTGTTTCAATCCACGATGAAATTGAAATTCAGACGTCGGGTTGCCATTAACCAAAACAAAAGTCATACTAGATACTAAAGTACCCTTAATCAAAGCACACCACTTATCACTAAAACCAAACAAACCTAACACATCCATTAAGTAATCTCACTGAACAGAATTGTAAGCTTTGGCAAAGTCCACCTTAAACAACATAGCCGGATGCTTAAAACGTTTGCACCAAGAAAGTAACTCATTGATGATAAATGTACCATCAAGAATCTATCTACCCGGAACAAAAGCTATTTGGACACCAGAAATTAAAGCAGAGATTACCACAACCATGCGAGAAGCAAGAGTTTTAGTTACTACCTTGTACATACACCCGATCAAACTAATTGGCTGATAATCCGTCACAAACTTTGGATCTGACGTTTTAGGAATAAGAGAAACAAACGAACTATTGCATCCCCTAGGAAAAGAACAATGATCAAAGAACCATTTAATAGCCACACAAAAATCAGGCCCTATGATGTCCTAATACTTACAAAAAAACTCAAACATAAAACCATCAGGACCTGATGACTTGTCTTTACCACAACCCCAAACCGCCATACGGATGTCATCATTAGAAACATGTTGTTCCAACTCCGAAACCTGATCAAAATTTAACCGGCGAGGAAAACCAAAAGAAATCCTACTCCAATGATGAGACGGTTCATCGAACCGCTTAGCAAAGTAAATGTGAAACTCCTCTTTAACACGGATTAGATCAGACATCCATTCACCATTAACCAACACACCTTTGATAGATAAAGTAGATCACTTCTTTTGAATAATGGCGTGAAAAAAATTAGAGTTTTCATCCCCTTCAATAGCCCAGCGGATCTTAGCTTTCTGCATACTATCTCGACCATCAGAGGCCTTGAGATCGTGTAGTTGGTTCAATAATTCCAAACAGACTTGAGAATTCCATCTGTGACACTTCCTTAATCGAGCTTAACATCTATCTCATGCAACCTGGATTAATATCATTTAAACGACCCAGGTGCTGCTTTTTCCTCTCCAAGACCCATAAACGAATTTCTTTTTACAAAATTTGAAGTTTCTTCTTAGATCGGACCATACCATTACTATCATTGAGTAAGGTCGAATTCCAAACACTAGAAAGCACGCGATCAAAACCATCCCAACCTAAGCAGGAATGATACAAACTATAAAGGAGTAGAACCGTAATCAATAACCACCTCACGAAGAAAGATAGGCCGATGATCCGAAAGGTGGCGATCCAAACAAATACCCGACATAAAAAGTCGAGATGAAACCAGCAGAAACAAGAATATTGTCCAATTGGCTCATATTTGAAGCTGAAGGATGCGACCAAGTGAATGAGAAATGAAATCTGATTTCATTTCCAACTTCGAAACCTAATCAATAAGATTCGAATTAGAAATAATATCATTAAAAACAGTAGCCTCTTGAAGATTGAACACATATCCCATATGTTCTTCGACACATCGAACCTCACTGAAATCACCTATAATGATACATTCACCATCCCAACGACTTATCAATAAAGACAAACAATTCCACATGGTATTCTTCTCAGAAAGAGCTTGAGGAGCGTAAACCGAAATCACCAAAAGTCTAGTCTTGGTAGGTTTTCAAAGACCATAAAGAGTAACAAAATTATCCGAGATAGTATGATTTTCAAAAACAAAAATCGTAGTATCCCACACACACAGAATACCACCTAAAAAACCAATGGCATCACTAAAAATGTGATCAAACCAATAATTACCCCATAACGATTTAACCTCCATATCCGAAACATTATACATCTTTGTTTCTTGAAGAGACAAGAAATTCACCCTATGTTTAGACAACAACTCCCGAATCTATGTTTTTGGTCTTGGACCCTAGACCTTGAATATTGAGGGACAGACAATTCATTTGGCAACCTCAAAACCTCCCCTCTGCCCTATGATTCCTTTAATATCTTTCTCGTAACGAGCCATCGAATACCCCATAGTTTGTCCTACTTTAATAATATCGTCCAGAAGATCTAAAATAGAACCTCCCTTTTTGAGCTGGAGCCATAACATGGCCATTAGATCCTAACTCAGAATTCATCACATTAACTTCCTCTACAATACGTGAACATGCTGATCGATTAGGAGATTTAACAACTTCATTCACATGAGACTGATGGTTGCTTAAATCACCTTTACTATTATCTGGTGTGTATCGGGGAGGAAAAGGAACACTCGCGCCATTCTCCGAAGGAGCCGCAGCATCTCCTTGTTTCCACAAGTGATCATAAATATCAAATGGATCACTAGACAACTCATTTACATTCACAGGCTGTTCAACATCATTTTTGCCTTCAATTTTCCCATCATCCTCACCAAAACATGTGTCAAAAACAACTTCGTCATCTTCACTTGCAAGCTCCATGTTAAAAGTATTTTTTGCCTCGCCCCCTTAAGTGACTCATCATCCGAAACATAACCAACCTCATTAGACTCTGTAAATACCGAAGACCAAGTGAAAAGCTCTTTAACTCTAATCACAAAAAATTTCCCTCGAGTAATGATCTTGAATTTCTCCAAAATGTTATCTTCCAATTTGGTTTAACTCGAAAACGTCATTTTGACCGATTTGAAAATCTAGACAGCAAGTAAACGTACAAGTTTTCGAAAAACGTACTTTTTTCCACTACGACAACAAACGACCATATCTTGCTCATTCTAACTCTGATTTTAGCGTATAATATATCGAAATGAAGGTATTAACTTGTATTTTCATAATATTGTACTAATCTAGTGTCAAAACAATTTTTATAACTGTTGTCTCATTTTATGATGATTAAACACGAATTAAAGGAAGAAAAAAGATGAAATTAGATGAATTCTAGAGAAAGAATGTAGAGAGAGAAAAGAGAGAGAATGGTGAAACTTATGGAGGATTAGATTAGAATAATGAACAACCAACACCCTTCCTAATAGCTATGAAGGGTATTTATAGTCCCCCTACATGTGGGCTTGTTTATGGACTATATTGTTTGGTTCGGGCTTGAATAAATGCTTAGTACCTTGAAAGAGGCCTTTTAAGCTAGCCATCAAGCCCGTAATGTCACGACTATTTAACTAACTATTACAACGTTCTAATAAACGATACATAATAAACCTATGACCGATCATTCTTGTTTGACTCAATATATTGAGGCTAACAATCTCCCCCAATGAGAGGTCATTCCCCTTTGTCATTTGAAGATTTATAGAGATTAATAATCTCACCATAACTGAGTCTTGAACGTGTAATAGTAGTCTTGTTCCTTCATGCTGTGATCTTTGAGCCTTTGTCATTGTCTTTTGACTTTGTCTTTAATCTTGGGATCTTCAAATCATCCTTGACTTGTCTTTGCCATCTTGCAATCTTGTGTCTTTATCTACATGCTCATACTTTGCACCATCTTAAAAGCTTGCTAACAAACTCCTTTGAAGAGAGGTCATTCCCCTACATTAATTGATAAGGAAGATTTTTTCATCAGAGTTGCAGAAGTCTTTAGCTTTCTTGATTGTTGAATATGTCTTATGAGTATGTGGTTTTGAATCTTCGACTTTGCTGAGTACACCGTAACGCCACCTTCTCAAGACAAAACATAGACACGGACTGAATGGCTTTGACATTCGTCCTAAATCGGTAGCATTTTACCTCCGGTCGGTGAAGACCGTTAGAAGATATCAAATATCGTACCTGTGATTAGGTAGATTCAATTAAGAACCTCCTTGACAGGGTTTCACGGTAGTACTAGCCGTTCTCTTTACTCGACCGTCTCAAAGCAAGACTGCGAACATAAAAAGTGAATCAATTGGATAAATATCCGCTTGATAAAAGTCGTCAATTCAAATTCCTGGAACAAGTTTGATTTTTAAATAATCCTACCATTGTTGCTTTCTAGTTGACACAAGCTTGATTCATAAAAAATCTAGCAAGTTACCTACCGTAGCGCTGTTTGAGGTTGACGCTAGAAGAATTTCCATTCGTCACTGTGAATATTAATGAATATCACTCTGAATGTTCTAGCAAGACCATAAAGATATTGCGTAGAAACCTGAAATGAGTTTGATCAATTCGCAATCAAACCACTGTTGCTTTTCAGTTTCGCACATGTTTAATTCATAACAAATCTTACACATGACCTACTGCAGTGTTGTTTGATGTTAACACTGGTAGGATTTTCACTCATCATTGTGAATACTAAGTAGTATCACTCTGAGTGTTCTAGCAATATCGCAAGGATATAGCGTAGGACTCTCTTTATCGTCATTTCATGTGTCCTAACGAGATTTGATTGATCTGTTGGCTCTAGACTTGATTTGTGCACTTTTAGTGGTCGGAGGCTGGAGCAGATGCCACCTATTCAATATCAACTATCTCGGAGTGAGAAAATCAATAGAAGTCCTGTTGATCTCCGTGATAATAAAACAAACTTCTTTATAGAGAAGCCTGAGTCAGCTAGGGAGGGATTGTGCATTACATCACTGGGTCCATGATGTGTTAACCCGGTTTCTGCCTAAGTTGTATGGAGGGCTTCTTTCTTTACACCATTTATCCTTACATTTCATTTTCATTCTTCAACCCCTTCAATGCTTAGCAAGACATCATCACTAGCACCTTGTTGTGATTGTTCCAATGCTAGCTTCAGTACTTAGTCTGCATTCAGCTACATTCACATTCTACTCCATCTTTCCTAAGGACTTCTAATAATCTATTGGATTGTACCTGGGAAGATCCTTCCAGTTCTGGTTGGATCATAGGACGTATGCCTAACCACCCTTTTGACACCAATAACGTCGTAAATTAAAGATGTTGTGGGTATGAGATCGTAACCATAAACCACTTGAAAAGTCTAACAAAGTGTTTGAAAAAGATTTAACACCTTACTAGTTTTGTCGTTTCAGAAAAGCTCCCCCTTCACATGTGCATCGATAATCGAAAGTGTTTTACACATGTGGGTAAGAGTTAAAATGCTTGAGTCTTTAGATCACATTTTAATCACATTTTCTCCCTTATCTCTAATATATAAAATCGTTTGATATTATAGATACCAAATTTGATTAAAATATATTGTGAAAAATAGTCTTGAAAACTTTCGGGAGAAAAATGTGTCAAACTTAGCATGACTTAGGAAAGCTCCCCCTCAAAAATTGATCCAATTGAATTGTCATTGTAAGGATGTGATCCACATTTTGCTTGGATAGGAGTTGTTGAGCACACAATTTTTTGAAAGATTTTGAATAATCATTGAGAAACTCTTGAAAAATTGTGTTCAACGCTTTTCGAAAACCATTTCTTTTTGGCGACATGGTATTTCTAAAGCATAAACTTGAGTTCATAGACGTTGAATGTCTTGAGGAATCCACTCAAGTGTAAGAAGATTTCTCTTCTTTTGCTGAGGGTAAGAGCACTAAATCGTACACTCCCCCGTGAATATAGAACTGGGTTGCAATCTGAAAGTGATTACAAGCCATTGTGTTGAGCTCAAAACGTTGAATGTTTTGTGACAAGCTCAACCCAAGATAGATTGCTCTACCCGTTGTTTGAAAAGTTGTCCAAAATAGACAATTTCCTTTATTAAAAGTAGAAATGACATGTTTTGAAAAATATTTACAACTTTCATTCGAGCTTTATGTACACACCCGTGTCGTTATTGAGCGACATTTCTAGGTACGTCCATATTATCGATACTGAAAGACATGTCGAGAAGAATATTTTTGGTATTTTGAAAGTTTTGTTTTCATTTTTTATTTTTTTTTCTATGGATATTTACGTTTTATTTTATTTTTGTAGTTTTCAAGTTTTTCGAAAATAATCTAAAATAGACTTTTGTACAGCAGAAGAAGCTGATATCGAATGTACAGAGTTGGAACCCTTTGAAGAAGAAGTGGGTTAAGAATCCGCTGTTGTACCTGCAATGACAGAAGAAGAGTTTGCACAAATACTAGTGTTAGGAGTAACAAATTCATTGTCTACATTTAGAACACCCGCATTAGTGCTTGAGCAGGTTTCAACACTATTCTCTATGGGAATCCACTTAAGACCGCCTTCCTTGAAGATCCTACCCGTTGGTTTCTACTGAAGGCTAGATTTAGGAGTAGTTTTCTCTTGCACAACAGAAGACTTATTTGGAGATAAACTATGTTCTTTTTGAATCCACGTTTCAGATTTGTTGTTATTGTTTTTCTTTTCGACGGGTTTGTATCTCCTTGTTGTCTTATGGGATTCTGTATTCGATCTCCGTTCAAAGGAACGAGATTTGACCTCATAGAGGTATTGCAGAATGCAATGGTCATGATTTCCATTGTGAATACCCTTTTTTCAAGTGGGACATACAGGGAATTTGGGATTCACGGAAATACTTGTATCCCTTAGTTTTCCAAATCATTCAGGTGTAGTGTTCGAAACACGACTATTCATGGATGGTTTCCAATTCCTAGATTGCTGGTGAGGGATCCTAGGTTTTGGTTGACTACCATTAGGAGTGTGTTGAACTCTAGCGAAATTTTATGAACTAGGTTTTGAATACACGGGTTTGTCTTTCTTAATCTTCCCTTTTTTCTTAGCATCCTCTAGGTTGTTGGTATGAACTAAGTCATCTGAACCTACAGATTCCTTTGTGGACACGAATGTCACACATTTTGGAGGAGTCTTAGAAGTGCTAGATGCATTCACATGGTTGGGTTTAGCAACAGTGTGCTTTCGAAATAGAGGAACATAGGGTGATATGGATGGTTTTGGAACACTTGGTTGCACATCTGTCTTAGGGGTAACCTAGATTTAACATGAGAAGAATTGGAGAAAGGAGTCGGTTTTCCTAAGATAGATGGCTTTGGATCCTTGTAGGCATTGGGTTGTCGAACAACAGGTTTCACAACTTTAGGTTCCACATTTTTCCCACCCATTTTGGCATCTTCTATCGCTATGTCCTTTTCTTGCAACTGAGCTTTCAAGTCTGTAATTTCCATACTCATTTCGTTCATTTCTCGACACGATGCTGAAAGTTTTACTTGTAAGTTATTATCATTTGGTCCTTTTCTGACTTTGGCTTGCAAAGCAAGTTCAAGAGAATGACAATGTTTTTGAAGAAAATCACATCGGTGTTGAATTAACGCAAAAGCCTTTTGATCAACATTATTTGTGTGTTTCGAAAGCTCAGTTTCAAGACGTTCACACTCTTTGACTTGATCAAGATATTTGCATGCCACATCAGAATATTCGTCTATATCTGCACAAGATGTAAGAGCAACACACAAAATATATTTGGAGAAACATTCTTGTAAGAGTAGATCATATGCTGTGGAAAACTCGTCTCGTTCAGGTTGATGATCGTCAATTTCTTTTTCAAGAGATTCCATATATTTCAAATCGTCAAACATTTCTTGCTCAATTAAAGTTTCAAATTCCAAAGCATGTTTCTTTGTTCTTTCCGCAAGCGGAATCAAAATAGTTTTGACAAGCACGGTTATATCGTGAGGAATTTCTTTATCACCTTTCAAAAGTTCACGTTTTTTCCAGTCACCGTCAACAATCTTTTTGAAATTTTCTGTGGAAACCTTGGTTTCCGGATCTTTGAAGCTACTAGGAATGATCACTCTTCATAGCTAGAAAGAAGGTCCAAGTAAACCTAGAAAAGTCATCTGTGATGACAAAGCAGTAGGACTTTCCATTCAAACTTTCTATATTGGTTGGACCAAAGAGGTCCATATGAAGCAAATGAAGAGGTCTAGAACTAGAATGCACCTGTTTGGACTTGAATGAGACCTTGTGCTGCTTGCCTTTAAGACATGCAACACAAGAGTGGTCATTGTGGAAGGCCTTCTCAAGAAAACCATCAACCAAGCCAAGTCTCACAAGCCTATTAATATTCTTAAAATTTATGTGCCCTAGTCTCCTATGCCACAAATTACTCTCATCAACTGAAGCTTTAGCATAAAAACAAGACATATTGTTATTCATTCTAATCCCATTCAGATTCACATTGTATATGTCCTTATGCCTAGGTGTTCTATAGTCAATATATTTCTCATCAGGGATCTTATAATCCTTGCTTAACACCAAACATTCAGTATCAGTAAACAGAACTTTATTTTTGTTATCACACACTTGTGATACACTAAAAAGATTGTAATCAAGTTCTTTTACCAGAAATACGTTCTCAAAACGCAAGTTCTTGGTGAGAATGGTTCCTTTGCCTGTGATAGTACCATATCCGCCTCCAAAGTAAACCTTATCACCATCCTTAATGGGAGTGAAGTTTGTGAGATAATCTTCCTTCCCTGTCATGTGCCTTGAGCATCCACTATCCCAATATCCATAATCATTGATCTGTTTTTGAATGCCCTGCACATAAAGAAAACAAATTAGTTTTCTTTGGGAACCCAAGCCTTAGAAGACTTGGATTCATCTGGTTGTTCAATAAGAATAGACTTAGTTCTCACAACAACCCCATTTTCATCCTTCTTAGGATGAAATACCCAGTTAACCCCAATAGGTTTTGTAATGACTTTTGAAATGTAATTAAATCTGTTGCAGGTCATTGAAATCCCATTATCATTAGGGTTTTGATCTTTCTTTGGTCTCCATGTCAAGCTTGAAGAAGCTTTAGACCCCTTACCTTGTGGTTGCAAATATTTAGGTCTGGTCACGTTTCTGTCAGCGTTGGAATTGGTCTTGTCAACGCTGAAATTACCATTGTCAGCGTTGAACTTAGGGTTTGCTACAGAAACCTATTGCCTATTCGACCAAGTGTTTGTCTTTTGAAATGGTCTTTGTCCATTAGTGTTAGACCCTCTAGTGAAGAATGGGACATGTCTAATCACTTGTGGATTTTGCTGCACACAAGGTTTGGGTCTGACAACGTTTGACTTTCTAACAACGTTGACTTTGTTCCTGTCAGCGCTTAATTTGTTCCTGTCAGCGCTGACTTTGGGAGCGTTGACACACTTATATGCTAAATGTGAAAAGCTACCACAAGTGTAACAGGATTTTCTAGACACAACCCTAGGTCTAGAAGAGAAGAAGCCTGTTCCATTATTGCTAACTTGGCTCTTAGGTGACCTAGTATTCCTATACATCTCTGCATACTTAATGCTAGGTTTTCTAACAGTGTTTGAGCCAAGATCAACAGCCTTACCAGTGATTGGGTTTGTAACATTAATGGGAGTTGACTCATTAGGACTTTCACATAGCAAGCCACCCTTAACAAATAATGTAGGGTTAGCTTTCTTCCATTCATTCAGGTCAGTCAACTTTTGTTGATACTCTTCAACTAGAGTGACAACTCTTGGTGGAGGAATGAATTCCTCCTCTTGGAGTTCTGGCAAACCAGTCCAAGATAGGTCCTTTTGTTGGACACCATAGAAGTCACCAGCTGGTGGTGGAACCACAGAGTAGTCTTTCATCCCAATCCCAGTCATGTCCTTAGGACCCCTTTGTTTACCCACACATTCTCCTAGGGTTTGTGTTGCCTTATCAAATCTCTGGATTTTAAGGCCAACATTATCTTTGTTTTTAATGGCTTCATCTAATTTAGCCTGTAACTCACCATTAACCCTTTCCATGATGTTTCTAATATCTATACTAGCATTTAACTCATGTTTTAAGATATTTATTTTATCTTTTAAGTCAAATTCCATTTTCTTATATTCAGAAACTGTCTTCTCAGTTTGAGTGAGAGCTAGTTGGTAATTAGACAGTTTGCATCTTTCAGTACTCACATCACTTAATAATCTTAACACCTCTTTGTTAAGTTTCTCAGTGTTTAACCTACAACCTTTACTACAAAAAGCATCATCGTATACCTCATTATCAGATGAAGAGGAGGAGTGCGCCATGAGAGCATATTCAACATGCTCTTCTTCTTCAATTTCAGCAACCAAAGCTTTATCCTCTTCCATATCTTTAGCCAGATAGCTCCAATCCTATCCCATACCATCAATTCTTTGAACAACAACCATGGCTTTAGGATCCTGAGCCTTAACAATTTGACTTGAGGGTTTACCAGCATCAGATCTTCTAGGAGATCTGCATTCCCTCATGAAGTGCCCCATACGATGACAGTTGTAGCACTCAACTTTGGATTTATCAAATCCAGCTGTATCTTTTGC
This sequence comes from Glebionis coronaria, assembly GCA_025667525.1. Taxonomy (NCBI): domain Eukaryota; kingdom Viridiplantae; phylum Streptophyta; class Magnoliopsida; order Asterales; family Asteraceae; genus Glebionis; species Glebionis coronaria. The sequence goes on along the minus strand of CM046874.1, from coordinate 90,538,011 downwards.
ATTGAAGGTCATCTTCTTCTTAAACCTTCTGTTCCACCTGTTTGCTCTTATACTAGCAAGAGCCATGTTCCACTTAATGTCCATCTCTTCCAAGTGCTCATCACTTATCTGCTCAAGGTCCTCATATGTAATCACTGAACCATTGGGCAAGGAAGCAATATAAGCATATACAGTATCCAAATCCAAACCAGCATGTTTAACTCTTGGTGAGTCACTTTTGAATGTGTCAGCTTCTGAAAAGGAGACGTTGACAGGACATGTTCCAGCGCTGACACATGATGATCCAGTAACTGGATGCATGTAGGAGTCCTTCTGATTGAATTGACCTTCACTATGAGAGAAGAAGGCCATGTTACTGTTGGTAGACTTGCTTCCATGCTCTAAAAGAGTTTCGTCTTCCAACAGCCTCAGTTTGTTTTAGATGTCATCAAACGTGGAACTTTTGTAAGTATTATTGGCAAGAATAGATCTTGCCTCAATCTTCCACGCCTCACCAAGACTTTTAAGAAAGGTAGCATTAATGTCAACATCACCAAGTTGTGTCCCCATGAAGGACAATTTGCTTGTAATCTCAAGCAATCTGCTTCTCACACTACTCAGCTTCTCATTGGGTTGAGCTTTGAAAACAGCATAATCATGCATGCGTTGTTTCTTCTTTTCTTCCCTAGTATCTTTATTGCCACCATATGCAACTTCAAGAGCTGCCCAAAGGTCTTTAGCATAATCATAACCTCTGTATTTATGTTGGTTCTCTTGTCCCAAAGAGACTTTCAGAATATTTAGGGTTTTCATGTCAACCCTTTTCTTTGCTATGTCTTCAGCAGACACAGCTCTACCATCTTCAGGCTTTTCCTTCTTATCTTCTTCAGAACATCCAGCAACAGCTGCTCTTCCAGAAATAGCATCAGCAATCTTTTGGGCTTTATTGAATGTGTTTCCATATTCAATAATCTCCCAGAGTGTGTAGTCATAGATCCCTAGATATTGCTCAAAGTTGAATTTCCACAATTCAAAGTTGGTTGCATCAAGCATGGGAATCTTGATGTTTGGTAAAGGTGAGGAGGAGGAGGTTATTTCTGAAGTTGACATGATGTTGTTAGGGTTTTTGAGAAAATTAGGGTTTTGGTGATTTTTAGGGTTCTTGTGTTCTTTAAGATCAAAAGTTCCTCAGAAAGCTCTGATACCACTTGTTCATATGATTATTGTTCATATGATTAAACAATCAAAGCGGAATTAGAACAACAACCATTAACAAGGTGTTTAGGGCACAAGAACATGAATTAAAACAAATGGGTTGCTCATTATATTAATAATAAACAACCACTAGACGTGTATACATTGAATCCCACGTCTAGTGCACACACGCTTTTAGGTTTACATTGTGAATATGAATGATGAATAAAACCTAAGACCCTTGGTTCCTTTTATAGTGTAAGGATTAGGGTTTACAAGATATAATAACAAATAAACAAGTAAATCTTCTATTTAAATAAACTTATGAAGAATATATCTTGCATGTTTATCTAAATAGAAGCTTCCATAAGCTTCTTGTCTACGTTTTCTATCAACTCTTAAATTGCACACGACAATCTTGAGCCAACAACGCTTAGTTTGTTCTTGTCAACGCCTAAATTTCTCTTGACAACGCGTAGACAATATCTTCATGTTTTCTTCATTTTTGAGTTTCTGCCACATCAACTTTTTGACCCAACAATCTTCCCCTAGTTGATGTTGGCAAAACTCTATGTGTATCTCTTGTAAGTTGTACATGATCTTCAAATTGCTTCCCCTCAAGTGTAGCATGTATGTCTTCCCCTTTTTGTCACATCAACAGGGAAGTAAACAATGTATGTAATCTTTGAAGATTCTCTAAATGGAGGCTCTGTGTAATGATCTTAAAGAAAAATAAATAAAGTATTCTTGATGTAGAAGTAGAATAACCCAACCTTGTGTTCCATGTCTTGCACTATCCATGTGACGTCGAACTTATATGAGAACGTTAAAGTATAAGCAGACCTCAATCCCTTGTCAATATTCTCATCCTATGTGAGACACTGAGCACGATAATGTAACTCCTTCAAGTGTTATGACAAGTCTTCATCACCAACCAAGTAAGCACGAACAAGTTATTGTTAAGTCAATGGCTGTCGTCCATAACTTAACAATATGATAAAACACAAACTCGCGAAAATCTTCTTCAAACATCAAACTTACCATAAGAATTCTTCCCCTTAAGCCAACACTTCTTCATGACGATTTTAATGGAATCACATCTTCATACCATATGTAAAAGTATTTGGATGGATAACTCTTTCACAAGGCTATCCCGATTACATAGTTTAAAATATCCATCAAATTCCCACGAATAGTTGCTAACTCGCTTTAATATCATTAATTCCTTTTAAAAATATCCGAGCCATAAATATCACCATGATATTCTGAATAAAAACGGAGATTCCATGCACCTTCGTGTGTATAATCCTCCTTTTTGTGTGCTAAAAACGTACCAATTTTCTCAAACAGCAGCAATCATTGTGTTGTCCAACATCCTCTTTTATCCAAGATCCTCATCAGAAGTATTGTCCGATATTGGACAATACATGTCAGCGTTTGAATAAACATATATCGGACAACACTGTCAACGCTATCATGTCAGCGTTTGACTTATTCACGTCAGCGTTAATGTAATACCTGTCAGCGTCTCTTACAATCACAAACGCTGTCGTCTTCCACAGCAGCTATACTTTCAACAGTGACTAAATAATACTTAATAGTAGTCATATTAGGCTTAAACAAATATCCTTTGTAACCTAAGCCCAAGAACTATCATATTCAGCCCATGTAACCTAGAATATCAGCAGATCATGTCCTTAGAATAAAAAAAACCATAGAGTCATATCCTACGTGAATTGTGTCAATAACCATGCGATATATAAGGAAGTTATATCTTCCCCGTATAACCAAATCCCTTAAATAACAAGATTGTAGGAGATATATACTAGCATAACTCCAAAATTCACGCAGCAACTCCAAATAACACGTCTTTTTGCTGATTTGATCAAAGAACAGACTATAGCTTTTGACTCCAAAGATCACGTTGAATTCCAAAAATAAAAAAAAACAAAACGTGTGATCTTTTTCTCTTGATCATGTGAACACAAATTGTGCATTACCTCTTTTATCCCACGTGAACACACCAATATAACCACTTCATTCTTTAACCGTGTGAACACATGATTCTGACCAATCATGTTTGAAGCACCATGTGAACACTAATATTCTTCATTAACTGTTTGATTGGCTGCCTTTCTTTAATCGTGTGATCCTCTTGGTTGTGTGAACACAGAAGAAACAAATATAGATACTATGACCGTGTGAATAGAATCAGAATCCCAACGAGTAAACATGCTGTAATAAGCAAGATCTGCTGAATAATAATCTGCTTCATTAATGCATCGAAACCCTAATTAGGGTTTGTAAATAAACCTTAGATCTTGAATCATAACAGCCACAATCCTCCAGTTTTTCAACCTTAAGTTGATTGAGGGTTTGTAAAAACCCTAATCATGATTTTATGTAAAAGCTGAAAATCTGAAAATCACCTTTACAGCCAACTTCGACGCTTAATAACTTTTGATTGGGGATAAAACTCGACAATCCCTCCGGTGGATGTTTAGATATATGTATGTAGAACACTCATATAAAATTTGGTGACGATCCAACGGTTCAATCGAAAGTTATGACCTTCTGAATACTGCTGCGCACACAAAAACGTCCAGAAAAACCCTAGACGGATTTTTCTTCTTTTCACCATACACGAACACCTTGTTGGTCCTAGTATCACGAGCCACGAGTCTCTGATACCAATTGTGGAAACCTTGGTTTCCAGATCTTTGAAGCTACTAGGAATGATCATTGTTCATATGATTAAACAATCAAAGCGGAATTAGAACAACAACCATTAACAAGGTGTTTAGGGCACAAGAACATGAATTAAAACAAATGGGTTGCTCATTATATTAATAATAAACCACCACTAGACGTGTATAGATTGAATCCCACGTCTAGTGCACACACGCTTTTAGGTTTACATTGTGAATATGAATGATGAATAAAACCTAAGACCCTTGGTTCCTTTTATAGTGTAAGGATTAGGGTTTACAAGAGATAATAACAAATAAACAAGTAAATCTTCTATTTAAATAAACTTATGCAGAATATATCTTGCATGTTTATCTAAATAGAAGCTTCCATAAGCTTCTTGTCTACGTTTTCTATCAACTCTTAAATTGCATGTGACAATGCTTGGATTGCACACGACAACTCTTGAGCCAACAACGCTTAGTTTGTTCTTGTCAACGCCTAAATTGCTCTTGACAACGCTTAGACAATATCTTCATGTTTTCTTCGTTTTTGAGTTTCTGCCACATCAACTTTTTGACCCAACATTTTCGATGTTACTCTTAAGAATACTAAGCGCTTTCTTACTCTTGCTGATAGAAGCTTGATGCGGCAAGTACCCAATAAATTTTGAAACATTAGTTTTCTTAGTGGCAAAAACTTGTCTCCATTTAATTCTTATATGTTCACATTCGAATAATATTTGCTCACGAGACTTCCGTGTTTGCAGTTTGAAAATACCATAAAGACTGTTTTCATAAGCATGATTATATGGTTTAACAAACTCTTTATTAACTTTTGATCTACTCTCTTCTTCCAAGTCGGTTGTCTCTTCACTGTCGGGCCTTACAACTAGGCAATCAAGATCGGTCCATTGGGACTCATCAAGATATAAGTGATGATTCTCAGATTGAGCTTGCTCTAGGTACTTAGGATTTGCAAAACTAGGTCTACCCTTGAAAAACAAACGAGGTGCCAACATTCTCATGGTTTGAATTGATTGATTAGTTTGTAAACAATTTTCTTGTAAAAATCAATTTGAGTTTCAAGTTCCACCATTTTGTCGATATCTTTCGCTTGTCTAGTTTTGAAATCCTTTTCCAACTTTTCAACCACTGCTTTCTTTTCATTAACAAGTTTAGTTTTATCCTCTTGAAGAAAACCATTTACTTGAGTTAGCTCATTGACTTTCGTGGTAGCAAAATACGTTTTGTGACGTTCAGTACTCAAAGAGGTGTTATAATTACGTTTCTCTTGTTCTAGAAGCTTAAGAGTTTCGTTATACTTCTGTTGATAATCATCCTTTTTGACGTTAATTAAACACCCTTTGTAACCCTCAATCTCATTGGTCTTTTAAAGAAGCTGAGCTCTATAGCTATCAATGGTCTCACTAGATTTAATTAGAGCAGCTTTGCATTCTTCAAAATTTTCAGTGAGCATAGCGTTTGCCTTCTTTAATTGATTTTGACTCTTTCTAGTTTCTTTGACATCTTTTTGTAAAGTAGCCATTAAATTAGCAATCGCAATACGCTCCTCATCATCATACTCATTTGCATGTGGATCATCGTCAGACTCATTATTGCATGTGTCTGAGGGATCAGGTATGGTATTGCTATCAACCTTTTCCGTCATACATGTGTCAATAAGGGTTTGAGTTTGATCACAATACTCATGCGTACCTCTTCCAATGGCTCAGAATCGTAAGCCGGGCCATTATCATAGGAAGGTGTATTGCTGTTGACAGTCTCAAAACTGATGCCTTGTGTGCCAGTGTTGCTGCTTTCTTTCCCATGTATGGTATGATCATTCTGCGGACCATGCTTTGTGTTCTGTGATGTGCAGCTTTCATTCTCATGACCCGATACTGTACCACAACTTGCCTTGAACCTTCTATCTATCTCTTGTTCGTGAACGTGAATTATTGTTCTGTGGACATAGGTTACAATGGATTGGATGTTACGTGGGATCAGGTCTTTGAACGTTTGAGCAGTTTGATTATGTCTCATGAAGCATCGCTGTGTACTCGAAGACATGAGAAATTCTGAATCAAAGGTCTTTTCAATTGTCGTGTTGAGTTCAGTGAAGGTGATCTTGCATTCACTCCCAAAAAGTCTTTCTTGACAAGTTGCGCCGTAAGTTTCTCCATGGCGTGTGTGAATGCTCTTATGAACGTGCCAGTGGATTCACTTAAGTCTAGCAGAACTTTTGAAAGGCTCTCAAACAATGATTGAAGTATTCTCAAACTTTCCATGCATTTATCTCTCAAGAAGCGTGTCCATAGTTGTAATCGGTCCATCTCGAGAGTTGTCACATCTGAACACTCATTGCTCTTTTCCATGATGATGGTGTCTCAATTGATGAAATGACTTCGGATCTTAAGTAGATATGGTGTGATAGGGTTCTGGTTGAAATTCCGAAAATTGCGAATTTTTTTCAGTCCGACAATAAATTCCCCAGTCCGATATAACGATAGACCGAAAAAAAATTTGTAATCGCCAAATTTTGAAATCGAGCTAGAAATAGCCTAAAACTAGTATGGAAGATTTTTTAGTTTACTTGACGGGAAAATTTTAACTCTATTTTTTTTTGTAAACGATATTTCGAAACTAGTCTAGATACTGGCTAAGTCTAAAAATGCTTCGATAAAAAATTAGTGATTTCGCAATGTTCATGATTTCGCAATGTTGAACATGCAATCTTCGCAATGTTTGAAAATGCAATCTTCGCAATGTTTGAAAATTCAATCTTCGCAATGCTTTGAAAATCCAACTTTTACCAATGCCAAAAACTGAATCTTCGCAATGTTCAAACAATTCTACGCAATGTCAAAAACTGAATCTTCGCAATGTTCAAAAAATAGTCTTCGCAATACCAGTAACATGCAAACTTCGCAATACAAAAAAAAGTCTTCGCAATACAAAAAAAGTCTTCGCAATACGCAAGAGTAATCTTCGCAATACCTGTCGCAATATGAAAACCCTAGAGTAATCTTCACAATACCTGTCGCAATATGAAAACCCTAGAGTATTGCGATGGAATTTTAAGCACAAGTTTCGCAATAATGATACTGTTTCGAAAAAGACGAATAAAAATGAGATTTTTGCTTAGAAATCCGTGATTTTAACCAATCCAAAGCACCCAAATCCCAACCACAACTATGTAGGAGATTTATATCAAGATTTAGAGCACGGAAAACACAAAAAAGTTGAGACGTGAGGTGTTGATCTTGAATAACCCATGAAATCAATCAATAACAAAAACCAATCACTAATCTACCCCATGGCGATTGATACCAAATATTGTCCCATTTTTTGATGATTAAACACGAATTAAAGGAAGAAAAGAGATGAAAGGAGATGAATTCTAGAGAGAGAAAGTAGAGAGAGAAAAGAGAGAGAATAGTGAAACTTAGGGAGGATTAGATTAGAATAATGAACAACCAACACCCTTCCTAACATGCTAGGAAGGGTATTTATAGTCCCCCTACATGTGGGCTTGTTTATGGACTATATTATTTGGGACGGGCTTGAATAAATGCTTAGTACCTTGAAAGAGGCCTTTTAAGCTAGCTATCAAGCCCGTAATGTCACGACTATTTAACTAACTATTACAACGTTCTAATAAATGATACATAATAAACCTATGACCGATCATTCTTGTTTGACTCAATATTTTTAGGCTAACAATAACCCTTTAAGCCTGATCATAAATTCAGGTAGAATATAACCTCTTTGTAAAAATATATTTTCAACCATTTTCAAGTAAAACCACTAGTAGTAACACTACTAGTTTCCCTCTAATTTTCATAAACATAAATAATATAGTAAAACACTCTCAAGTTCATAGATCTAAAAATATACTTACATATACTTTGTAAAATCTTCAAATTAGATTTAAAATACATGGGTTTAATAGATCCATCCATAGATTACATAGATCTAAAAGTTTATCATAATCAAAATAATTTTTATCTTTTTATTTTCAAGAAAACATATGATAAGCAATATGCATGCATAGATCTACTTAGATTATGCATGAAAAAGAAATAACTGAAAAAGGTTTAAGAAATAACCTCAAGTAGCGTATCTACGTAACCACAATAATCTGATCTACTAACTAATCAACTAAAAATCAACAAAAGACCAACTTCTTCAAATCTTCTACCAAATTAACTCAACCAACCAAACCAAGAAAACCCATTCATCCCTTTACTTGTATAAACCCTAGGTTGTGTTTAATTTATGCTAAATCTTCTTGAAATTAAGCTTTCAAAAATAAAAAATAGTGGTTTTGTGTTCTTTGTTTATGCCGTGAGTTTTAGAGAGAGAGGAGAGTTTTGTGTGTTTTTTTTTCTAGTAAAAATAATGGGTGAAAGTGTATGTTTATGTATAGTAATAAGTTAAAAATAATGAGGTAATATGATTGTGATATTATGTTTAGCTTAACCAAAAATTTATCCAAGGTCATGTGATGGTGCATTGTTGGCCAGTTATGGGGGGTCCCACAAGGGTGAAATTTTCAAAATTTTACTAATGGTAATTAGTTAAAAGGTTTGAGGTAAAAAAGTTAATTAATTTTAGGTAATTATCCAAAAGTATGTAGTTAAGTTTAAAAATACGCAAAACTTAAAATTTTGACGAAATATATTAATTTTAGGCTTTTTCGACGAAAAATGATATTTTATGATTTTTAAAACGTTTTATGCATGCTAACGACGGTTAAACGTAAAAATAACGTAAAATACGAAAATACGTTACGTGAATTAATTATTCACAGAAAATACGATTCTTTACTATAAATAGCAAAAATATAAAAATACGTACATAGAAACATATACAGAAGGTAATAAACACTCAGATTACATAAAGAACGATTATGCAGTTAAAACTAAACAGTTAAGCACGTAATTCACATTTACAAATAATCTCAAGGATTATCGTCAATTCATTGACCATTATAGAAATTAGGTCAAATTCAAAGAATATTTGTAGAACGATGACTGAGCACAGTGTCAAGTCATTACACGCCATCAGATGGTTTTTCAGAAACGCGGGATAACTTCCCGATTCAAACAAAGTTCAAGCACATAGTTGACTAAATAAAAAGTCAAAGGGCAAAATAGTCATTTAACAAGTCAAAAAAATTACCGGATGTTACATCCTCCCCTTGTTAGATAAGCTTTGTCCTCAAAGCTTAGGAGTGTCACGGGCTCTAGAGTTGTCAAATAGATGTGGATATTTCTTGCGAAATTGATCCTCACGCTCCTAGGTGAATTCAGGTCCACGCTTAGAATTCCACCTCACTTTGACGATCGGTATAGGACTCTGTTTCAATCATTTGACCTCCCGGTCCATGATTTCAACAGGTTCCACGACAAATTGCAGTTTTTTGTCAACACGAAGTTCTTCCAACGGTATAACGAGCGTTTCATTAGAAAGGCACTTCTTCAGATTCGAAATGTGAAAAGTAATGTGCACACGGCTCAATGCCTGCGGTAATTCAAGACGATAAGCTATGGTTCCAACCTTTGCCAAAATTTTAAAAGGTCCAATGTAACGGGGGTTCAGCTTCCCGCGTTTGCCAAAACGTACTACCCCTTTCCAAGGCGATACTTTTAGCATCACTCGGTCTCCCACTTGAAATTCTAGAAACTTACGTCGAACGTCGGGGTAACTCTTTTGACGATCACAGGCTGATTGAATTCGGCTCTTAATTTGAACGATCTTCTCAGTAGTTTCATGGATAAGTTCAGGACCATTGAGTTGACTATCCCCAACTTCAGTCCAACACACAAGTGAACGACATTTATGACCATACAACGCTTCAAACGGTGCAGCCTTAATACTAGTATGATAATTGTTGTTTTAAGAGAATTCCACTAGAGGCAAATGTCTATCCCATTGCTTTCCAAAGTCAAGCGTGCAACATGTCCTCCAACGTTTAAATAGTTGTCTCACTTTGTCCGTCAGTCTGTGGGTGATAAGCAGTACTCATGTCTAATTGCGTACCCAACGCTTTATGAACAGATCTCCAGAACTGTGAAGTGAATTTCCCGTCTCTATCAGGAATGAACAGATCTCCAGAACTGTGAAGTGAATCTCCCGTCTCTATCAGGAATGATTGAGATCGACACTTCATGTTTTGAGACTACTTCCTTCAAGTAAAGTCTCGTAAGTCTATCCATTGAATCATCTTCCTTCATAACCAAAAAGTATGCAGATTTCGTAAGTCGATCAACAATTACCCAAGTTGTGTCATATCCATTTGTCGTTTTAGGTAGCTTAGTTACGACATCCATGGTTATGTTTTCCCATTTCCACAAAGGAATTACTAGTTGAACTAACAATCCAGATGGATTTTGGTGTTCCGTTTTCACCCTAGCACATGTCAAACATTTCCCAACGTAAGTAGCAATTTCAGCTTTCATATTGGGCCACCAATATAGCTTCTTTTTATCCTGATACATTTTATCAGATCCTGGGTGAATCGAATACTTTGATTTATGCGACTCGTGCATAATCACATCCCTTAGTCCTCCAAACTGTGGTAACCAAATCCTCCCATTTAGACATAGCGTTCCATTAGTGTTAGTCTCCAATATCTTTGTAACCATTCCTCTTAATTTCTCAGCTTCAACATGTTCTGGTTTAAGGGCTTTGGTTTGTGCTTCACGAATTTGCACATGTAAGTTTGGGTTAATAATCATAGCTAACTACCTAACTCTACGTGTCATTAACTGTTCCTTTATACTTAGTGCATCAGCCACCACATTGGCCTTCCCAGGTTGGTAACGGATCTCATAGTCATAATCACTGAGCAACTCGATCCATCGATGTTGTCTCATGTTCAGTTCCTTGTGATCAAGAATATGTTGCAAGCTCTTGTGATCGTTGTAGACAACACACTTGGTTCCATACAAGTAATGTCTCCACAATTTCAAAGCAAACACTACCGCTCCGAGTTCCAAGTCATGAGTCGTGTAGTTTTTCTCATGAGTTTTCAATTGGCGAGACGCGTATGCAATAAACTTCTCCCTTTGCATCAACACTGCTCCTAGTCCTTTTGCTGACGCGTCACGGTAAACCACAAAATCTTCCGATCCTTCTGGTAACGATAAAATAGGTGCACTACACAACATTTGTTTCGACTTCTGAAAAGATAATTCGGCTTTTTCTCCCCATTCGTACTGCACTTTCTTCTGAGTCAACTTCGTCAACGGTTACGAGATTTTCGAGAATCCTTCGATAAAACTCCGATAGTATCCGGCGAGACCTAAAAATTGACGAATTTCAGTTGGTGTCGTAGGAGTAGCCCACTCCCTAATTGACTCAATCTTGGCAGGGTCAACATGAATTCCTTTACTGTCAATAACATGACCTAGAAATTGTACTCTTGGCAGCCAAAAATCACACTTCAAAAACTCGGCATACAATTCCTCCTTCTTAAGGAATTCCAATATTAACATAAGGTGTTCCGCATGTTCTTTCTCATTCCTCTAGTAGATCAAAATATCATCGATGAAAAAAATGACAAACTTATCCAAATACGGTTTGCACACCCGGTTCATGAGGTACATAAATACAGCAGGGGATTTTGTCAAACCAAATGGCATCACTTGAAATTCATATGTCCATACCTTGTGTTAAAAGCAGTCTTAACAACGTCCTCCTCACGATCTCTTAATTGGTGATAACCAGACCTAAGGTCAATATTTGATTAAACACTCGATCCTTGTAATTGATCAAACAGATCATCGATCCTAGGTAATGGGTAATGATTCTTAATGGTAAGCTTGTTTAACTCGCGATAGTCGATACACATCCTAAAACCTTCATCCTTATTCTTAACAAACAAGACCGGCGCTCCCCAAGGTGAAGAACTTGGTCTTATAAATCCTTTGTCAGTCAACTCTTGTAGTTGCGCTAATAGTTCTTGCATTTCCGACAACGCTAAACGGTAAGGCGCTCTAGCAACAGGTGCAGCTCCCGATTTCAAGTCAATTTGAAATTCAACTTGTCTAGTCGGCGGTAATCCAGGAAAATCTTCGGGAAAGACTTTTGGATAATTATGTACAATACGTACATCTTCCAGTCGCTTTTCCACAGTCGGCTTCTCAGTAATACGAGCTAAAAATACATGGCAACCTTTCAACAAATACTTCTGAGCCTTAGTACACGAGATAATGTTCAATCGTGACTTGCTCTTTCAATTACATCCAACTCCTTGTATCTCTAAAACTTCATCACCAAACGGCACATGAACAACCTTCTCGTCACATACAATCGTAGCACGATATTTTGACAACCAATCCATTCCGATAATCACGTCAAAACTTCCTAGTTCAAAATGCATAAGGTCTATACCGAAAGGATGACCTAAAAGATTTAAAGTACAACCACGTAGGATAGTGTCGACTTCTATCAACTTTCCATTAGCTAACTCAATAGTGTACTTAGTGTCTAAAGGCGAAGGGGTCACATCAATTAAAACACTAAAGGTAATCGATACGAAACTCCTATCTGCGCTAGTATAAAATAAAATTTGAAACATAACGACAATTGAGAAGAAACGTATCTGTAACGACGTTAGGGTTTTGTTGTGCTTCTCCTCCTACTATCACATAAGCCCTTCCACGAGCTTCTTCGGTCTTAACAACTTTTCCTTGGTCCTTATTCTTATTCTTTGGGCACTCATTATTGTAGTGTCCCTTTTGTTGGCATTCAAAAAAGGTAACATTGGCTTTCAGATTAGGTGCTGACTTGTAGTCCCTAGCAATATGTCTAGTTTTCTTACAGTTGTGACATTGCACATTACACTGTCCATTATGGTGACGCTTACATCGGTTACACAAAGGTAACGTTCCATTGTAGACTCCCTTTTCTCTAGTACCAACAGTGTAAGCCTTCACAGTTTCTTGCCTCTTGTTCGGATAGTATCCTCGATTAATCCTTTGCTTATTTCCCCATTTTCTCTTGTTATCCACAACTCTTCCAGCAAGTGCCCGAATAATTTGATCCATTAAATTGTGAGCCAACCTTATAGCATCACTAACCTTAGTCAGTCCAAACGATGTTACATTTTTTCAATACTACTAGGCAATCCCCAAATGTAACGCTCAACCTTTTTCTCCTCATCTGGAACCATTCCAGGAAATAGCAAACATAACTCTTGAAATCTCCTAGTGTATGCCCCAATGTCATTACTCTTCACTGTCAAATTTCACAATTCAGTTTCCATTTTCTGAATTTCATGACGAGGGCAGTACTCCTTAGTCAACAACTTCTTCAGTTCCTCCCAACTCAATCCATACGCCTCTTCAGCTCTAACAGTTTGCACATAGGCGTTCCACCGTGTCAACGCTCCAAAAACTAAACTACAAGTAGCAAAAGTCACTTGGTTTCCTACAATACACTCACTAACACGAAACACAGACTACATCTTTTCAATCCAACGAGCAAATACAACAACCCCTTCAGTACCATGAAAACTAAGCGGGTCACAATTCCTAAAGTCCTTATAAGTGCACGACTTAGGTGGTCGAACATCAGGATTGTTCAGTGGTGCTTGGTTCATATTGTTAGCTTGAACATTTGCCAAAGCGGTAGTCACTCGTTGTGCAATTAGTTCCTCCAATTGCTCATCAGTCATTCCAGCACGCGTGTTCACCATTGTTTCTCTATGTTAAGACAACAATTCAAGGTAAGATTCAAGCACGAATGTACATGTTATATATTAGTTATGCTAATAATGCAGAAAATAACAATACAACAGTATAGTAAAGATAGTCAATTATCAAAGTAAATAGATCACATTCCCATTCATAATAAGAATATCAAGTACATATGTAACACCCCATTTTGATAATGGAATGTCACGCGTAATTATGGCGTGTCATCAAAGCATATAAGGATAAATGTCTAAAACATTACATGACCATAGGGATAACCGGAATCAAACATCGGTTCCCAAACATAAGCCCAAAACATAATAAATCAAAAGAAATGAATGAAAGACTAAATAAGCATAAGTATATGAAGGCAAAAAGGAAAAGAAGTCTCTAGCAGCTTCCATCCTATGCACGTCCTCCAAATGCTCGAGTCTTTCCTAGGGTACCTGCCGTTTTGGGACATGGAAAGGAAAGTAACGGCTGAGCAAAACGCTCAGTGCACGGATATAGACATAGTATAAATGACTAAAACATAATAAAGACTTAATAGCAGCGGAAATGTATAAGTCCTGGAAAACCTGGAACATGTTCATAAAACTGGTTTTATAGTTTGAAAAGCCTTATGTTTATCTTATGAAAACTGTTTAACATATTTTACCATTAGCCAATATAGGTCATGAAAATACACCGTGCATGAATACTTGGAGGGGTGACCTCATCATGCAAATTAGAGGGGTTGCCTCTAATTTAATATATTGGTTTGGGTAGGAGGGATCAGCTCCTTGTGAAGGATGCAAGGCACACACCACATTCACACTGAGTAATCTGCTGAAAAACATGTAACTAGGATGCACCCATACACCCCACATGATAAATATAATAATATAGCCAAAAGCTGAAGGGACGCCACGAGCAATCACTCCGCCGTGGGGAAGTCATAACACCAGTGCCTCTAGTGTTATGGTTATGGTACCTCCATAACTAGGTGAAACTGGTCATGCATGTATATGGCTATAGGTATTCTAAATTAGACATAAGCAAATCAAACATATAAACTTATACTACAGGAAAACAGTTGGCTGCATAGGGGGAATCATAATAAGGAAATAATGTCTATACTGAAAGGACGGGAATCCGTACCTTATGTCCAGTGAACGAAGAAGACGAACAGAAGAGAGTCCTACTTCGGTATCACTAATGCTACATAAATACATACGTGTATAAGTATCTGATTACTACATACGTAACTGGTTTTATGTCATGTCTTAGCTTATTTTATACGTTCATGTCATGTTTTACTGTTTTAAGCTTTAAACTGTGTTTATCTTATATTCTGTCTATTCTGATTAAGTATTACTTGTACTTCATGTATTATTATACTTAGTGTGTAATAATAAGTAACTTTCTAAAAATAACAGGTTTCCTAAAATAGAAAGTTTCCAAAAATAGAAAGTTACCAAAAATAGAAAGTTTCCAAAAATAGAAAGTTTCCAAAAATAGAAAGTTTCCAAAAATAGAAAGTTTCCAAAAATAGAATTACTGCTTAAAATAAATAAGTTTCTAAAATAGAAAGTTTCCATAAATAGATTAGCTGCCTTAATTAAATAAGTTTCTAAAAATAGAAAGTTTCCATAATTAGATATAAGCTGGTTAAATAAGCTAATTATATAAGCTTAAATGGTTTCTGATTATTTTCTAAGTCATATTGATATAAGGTATAGTTTATTAATCATTACATGTAAATTAATTAAACTATAGGTTAAAAGTATTTAATTAAATATATCATGTTTTTAATTAAATAAGTTAAAATACTTAGGTTAAAACATGTATTATTAATTACTAATAATATAACCTAAGTCATGTTGATTAATTAATTATAGTCATGGTTATTAATAATTAATTAATTATAAAGTCTAATTAAAAAAATAAATACTTAGGTTAAAATTCGTGATCTAATAATTAAATTTATAACCTAAGTCATGTTAATTAAATTAATTATGTCATGTTTTATTAATTTAATTTTTAACATATAACTATTAAAATCATAAACGTTAACATAATCAATGAACCGGATCGTGACTAGAAACCATGAACCGGACCCGTAATCAACACCATACCCCGAACCAAGTCGGGGTTCCCTTGATTTGGCTGCTGCCGTGGGACCACCATCACCATACCGAGACCTTGTGGTCTCGGTGGTGTGGATTAAATCAAGCCGAGACCCCTATGGGGCTCGGTTCTTGCGTCGGCCACAACAAACAACCCTAAAACATCAAAACATTTACCCCCTTGATTTAATTAACATGATAATCATATTAAAACAAAACCCTTATAAGTTCATGTGTAAAAATAAATTAAAAGATTAAAAGAAAAGGGTTTTAAGGTTTACCGAATGCGTGAATCAAGGAGGATGAACACACTAATGCTCTTTGTAAATAATCAACACCAAAATCAACCCAATCACCCTTGTGGTGATGATCCAAACCGGCGGCCAAAGAAAAAAGGGGAGAGAAAAGGAGGCTAGGGTTTTTACTTTTTTTAGGTTTTGTTAAAAATGAAACAAGTTTCCTCCTTTTTCTTGTTTAGTAAAAATTGATGGGCTAAGTCCTTTTCCTTCCTAATTTCGTGGGTAGGGGCCCACATAAGGGTAACCCGTACATTTCTCGAGTCTAAATATTATAGTGTATGTTCGTGTTTTATCGTGTTCGTGTTTTATGTGTTCTAATTAATTATTGATCGTGACTTAATATATTTATTCGTGTTCATAATAAATATATATACGTAAATAATATTATCTCGTGATTAATTTACGTTCATGATTATCATTATATTTGAATAATTATTGTGTGTTCATACGTGATAAATACTTATCGTTTTCTAACACGTACGTAATACTTAAAATTCTTATACGTGAACGTAAACATACTATAAAAGGAAAGTTTTAATCTAGTACGTAGGATCTTAAAGGTACTATTCATGGTAAAAGCATGCGGGTTTTACAACTCTTCCCCCCTAAAAGAATAATTCGTCACCGAATTATAGATAACGTAACTGAAAGAGAAACATACCCGAATCAAACCGAGAGGGTACGTAAGATAAATGAACGTACAGGTGACCTGGCAGAAGGAACGCGGAACGTGACATGTCTTGAAAGGACATGGAACGTGACATTACTGAAAGGACATATCTAATTGATAAGAGAAAAAAACAGATAAGAAGTTCGGATGAACTTGTCCGTTTCCAAGTGGCTTCCCTCTTGGAACGGTTCCTTCACCAGATTTTGACACGATTGATCAATCTAGGTCCTCCTGACCTTGACTTGAAATACGAAGAAGTTCTTGGTTGTCAACGTTAGGTAGATCCCTTAAATTTGATCGAGGGAATAAGAAATAACGTGTATGGGCAACTAAAACGTTATCGTGCAAAGCACTCTAACTTAACTGATAATTAGCAACGATGCGCGAGATATAAAGAAATGTAGTACGTGAAAATTTTTGAACGTAATACGTGAAAAATTTTGAACGTAATACGTGGAAAATTTTGAACGTAATAAGTGAAATTTTTTGAACGTGATACGTGGAGTTATGATGAGTGTAATATGAGTAAACATATCGTGATCCATGATACGTGTAACATATCTTGATCATGATATGAGGAACGTGGAATGTACATGACATGTGAAACATATCGTGAACATAGAATATAATGGCGGTAACGCCAAACGCTACAAGGTGAGACATAGAATATGACGAGAAACGTCTATCTGAGGATAAGGAGTTATACTAAACTTGGGTTTGGTCTCTCAAGTTCTTGCAAAACTTCCCAGAACGAAAATGAACGTAAAATCGTAAGCCAAGATACGATCATGAACGTGAATAGTGTCATGAACGCGAGCGCGAACGCAAGTCGTGGAATTAGAATGAAGACGTGAAGTAAATAAGGAGCACAATTGCAAATCTTTGTCTGACCCGATAACTGAGGGATTGCCAAGTGATCGGATGAGCCTTGGCTGGAACATGTTCGATCAATCTGTTGGTTCAGAAATCCTTGCGGATGTAAGGATTCTGCAGACTTGATCAAACTGTTTACAATAAACCAGATAACATCATGCTTCTTCCGAGTTTGCGTTAAACTGGTAACCAAAATCCGTGGAGATCTTGTCCCATTTCAATTCACAATTTCAGATGATGAAAACATCCCAGTCTGTTGGTGTCCTATCTTAACCTGTTGGTATGTCAGGTACTTAGATATGAACGTAATTGTATCTTGCTTCGTAGAACTTGATACATAGGAGTTTGCGAAACTCTGAGTCTCTGAATCTAGACTTCTCCTAGCGTAGGATTTTCTAGAACACCTAACGTAGTGTAGGGTTCTCTCCTTTACGCATAAGCAGAGTCATGGTAAGATTAACCGTAGAAACCAATGTGATTCAGCGTGTCACTGTAATCAAACAAAATTGATATTGGAAAAAAATTTCCAGGTAAAATTTCTCTTGTCATAGAATTTGCAACATAGAGCAGATATGGTCTTGTTCTTCTCTAGACTTAGAGGAAATCAGGTTATCCTTAATGAAAACGCTGATGAATTTGCTTATGAGTTCATGGAAACTCAATTTATTAAGTCCATAATGCTGTTGGAGCATTGATGAGACTAATTCAAAATCATAAATCTAGCATGACCGAGTCGTGCACGAATAGCAGTCATGGACATATCCTGCTCTTTCACCCGTCACTATTGGCAACATGATCATGAATCCGATCTTGTCAATACGTGGAGGAGAGTAACGGTTGTAAATGGTGATTTGTTTAAAATCGACGGTAGTCGACACATAATCTTATGTTATCGTCCTTCTCCTTGAAGGTTCTTCTGGAGTGTAAGGGACAATTTTGGAATAATCCGTTGGTTATGCGTAAAAGGACTTCAGTAGTCGTGTCTTACTGACAGCTAGAAAAATTTAGCAACTGATAGGCGTGAAAACACCCATCCTTTTACCACTTATTTCTGGCTAAAACAAGACCAAAACACGTATTTAATATCATTTGTTTGGAATTATGCGTGGTTTTTGTGTTTATTGTGTTTTCAGAGTCAACCGGATGAATATTGAAGAAAACATGGGATTGCACGGGCTTTATCGAAGAAAAAGACTCAAGACGAAGTCTATTGTCCAAGAGATGCAAAAGATTTGAAGTCATTGTGCCTATTTGAAGATTTATCAAAGAAAAGGGCCAAAGATGGAAGATTCATATATGTCGAAGAACTCGAGTCTATTAAACAAAAGATTATAAGACACTTCTCAAAACCCAAAGTCGGAAACGTTTATTCAAAGCAACGAGAAGACTAAGAAGAAAAAACAAGCCCACAACCAATCAAGCCCACAAGACAACTATATAATGACCCTCCTTTCACAAAAATGTAGTTAGTTTTTTACTTTTAATTTTTCTTCTCTAGTTTTAGAGAGAGAAAGTTCCCAACTTTCTCTCACTTAGTTTTTCTTTGTTTTCATCTTTCAAATTTTAAAGCTTTTCATTAATCTTTGTACTTTGAGTTTCATTAATCAAAAGTTTGGAATAGGCTACCGCGGCTCGCTTCGCTTTTGTTGCGGAGCTCACTGCTTTTGGAGTAGTGCTTGCAGCTTGCTGCTTTCTGTTCAAGCGGAGCTGGCTGTCTACTCCACTTGTATATAGAAGTTTAAGTTTGTGTTCTTTAATCTCTTCCTACATTTCTTGGTTTCATTTTGCCTTTGGTCCGAAATTTACAATCCATACGGTTTGATTTCGTTTCATGTTTAAGTAGTTAAAAGATTAATCTTTTTACTACTTTTTAATCTTTTATTTGGTTTAGGCTATAAGTTCTCCATGCTTATTGGCTTATTTCTTGTTTAAGCTTATTGTTTTCGGATTTCATCAAGGTTTTAGTCATTCAAAAGTTCCTTTTATAAAGTTCATGATTTACGTTTTCAAAAGTTGTCAAATTTAATCTTTTTGAAGTGTTTAAGTCCCGGTTAAAATAGCTTATTGTATGTGCTTATTGAAGTTTCAGCTTTTCACCATTTTCGGATTGATTTGAGCTTCCATCGAAATCCAAGGGTTTATGCACATTCCGACGGGTTCACTGGTTTAGATCGCAATAACCCTTAAGGGTTTTACTTTGCGATCGTTTAGTCATTCCCCCTTATTCCGGTCTGGATTGCGATCGCTTATTGCGATCGCATATTCCGACGGGACTAAGGTTCCTTTTTAGTCGAAACTCTGCCCATTTTTAGTTTGCAACTTTCCGATAGTAGTGCATTGCGACAGAAGTATTTATGCCATTCCGATCTGACTTTCCGATCTAGACTATTCCGATCGTGATCATTGTGATTGACCATATTGCGACAGCTTTGATTTTGATTATTCCGATGGTAATTAACATGGACATTCCGATGGACTTTACCTTGACATTCCGATGGTTCATTTTAGTTACATTCCGATGCTTATGACTTTAATGCATTCCATAGAAATGATTTGCAATATTCCGATAGCTTAAGTTTTTAAGTTTTAAAGTTTTAGAAAAGTTTTTAAGTATTAGTTCAATTAAGTTTTCAAAGTATTTTTCTAATCTTTTCTTTACGTTTTCTAGCATTAACTTTTAACTCGTCAATTTAGTTTAATCTTTCAAAGCTCTTAATTTACTTAACGCCACTTACATTTATTTGTTGTTAGTTTAAAATAGATAAACAAAAAAACCACCTAGTTGTAACCAAGAACAATCATTCCACTTAGAACCGTGATCAATTCGAGGAGATACCGAGAAACGAACTTTCAACTAGTAAAATCTCTAGTATCAAATGGCGCCGCTGCCGGATCTTCTCGTTAAGATTAACAGTTTTTTGTGAGAACTTGGATTTTGGGATCCTTTCTCCGTGAACGTTACTTTTTCATAAAAAATTTCAAAAAAAAAAACCCTAAAAAAATATAAAATTTTCAAAAATCCTAAAAAATTAAAAAAACCCATAAAAACCAAAAATATTTCTTGTTTGATTTGTTAGTTCTTTAGCAGGTGCATGCGTACACGATCAACGTCTTATCAAGAGCCCGAGCCTCTCGAAGACTTAGACATGGCCGGTGTACAAAACAACAACAATAACCCACCTCTCAACAACAATAATAACAACAACAATAACAATCCCCCTCTCAATAATGAGCCTCTACCAGACAATCGCCCGATGATTGAACTTCTGCAAGCACATGTAGATGGAAACAATGATCCAATTGTCATACCCGCGATTGCAGCCAACAACTTTGAGCTCAAATCTGGTTTTATCCAGATGGTCTCTGCTCAACCATTCTTGGGGCGTACCATTGATGATCCTCATGACCACATCAAGAGATTCTTGCAACTCACGAATACGGTCAAATTCAATGGTGTTCCACAAGAGGTAATCCGTTTACAACTTTTTCCCTTTTCTTTAGAGGGACAAGCCCGACATTGGCTTGCAAAGGAACCGCCACAAAGTATTCTTACGTGGACGAATTTGGAGACCAAGTTTATAAACTACTTTTTCCCACCCTCTCGTACTACCGCTTTGCGGAATGAAATTATCAATTTTGAACAAAAGTACGATGAATCTTTTAGTGAATCTTGGGACCGTTTCAAAGATCTTTTAAGAAAATGCCCACAACATGGTTTTACCAAAGTGCACCAAATTAACACTTTTTATAATGGTTTAAGTATGAATGACCAAGATTCACTAAATAGTGCCTCGGGGGGTAATATTCTGGTTAAGACTTCCAATGCCGCTTGGGACATTATTGAAAATAAGTCTCGTGTGCAAACAAAGAGTGTTCGGACCAATGTCGCTAGTGCTAGTACTAGTGACAGCGACAAGCGACTTGACAAAATCACTACGCTTCTTGAATCGCTTGTTACCCACACCGCTAACAACACCAACAACATCAACGCTAAAAACGCTCAAGACGCTCAAGTCAATGCTGTTAGCCAACCATGTGAGATATGCGGGGGTCCTCACTCTTACACCATTTGTACTGCCACCCAAGACTACCCTTCTGAGAATGTGAATGCAGCATATGGTACCTATCCTCCGGCCGCTTATCAAGCTCGTCCTCAAGGTGACCGCAACTTGCTTAGCTACCGCTCAAACAACTTTCTCTCACCGCCCGGTTTTCCTCCTAACAACCCCAACCAACAACAAAACCTCAATCGCCCTCCTCAACAACAACAACAACCTCGTGCACCATACATACCACCTCACAAACAACCATATCCACCTCAAAGAAACAACCAAGTTTACCAACAACCTGCTTATCAACCTCCCACCTACAATGCTCCTCCCAACCAACCCACCGCATTACCTCAAGATATTGGAACCTACATGAGGACTAATGATGTGATCGTGGACAATCTCCAACGGGAAGTGCTCAACTTGAAAGCAGACATGGTGAAACAAGGAAACGATCTGCGAGCTGATATGAGAAACACTTTGGCTAGTCAAACGAATGACTTAAGGAACATGATGGCCAGTTTCTTCCAAGGTAATCAACCCTCTTCTTCGGGTACTCTTCCGAGTAACACTGTTACGAATCCAAGAGGGGAGATGAAAGCA
Organism: Glebionis coronaria; assembly: GCA_025667525.1. Taxonomy (NCBI): domain Eukaryota; kingdom Viridiplantae; phylum Streptophyta; class Magnoliopsida; order Asterales; family Asteraceae; genus Glebionis; species Glebionis coronaria. The sequence continues at coordinate 90,515,842 of CM046874.1, read as the reverse complement.
ATCACCACTCACAGTGGCAAAGGTACCAAGGAACCCGAGCTTCCTATACCTCCACCGGTGATTGTGACTAAGGAAAACGAGTCACCTGCTCCTATTCCTCATCCTTCTACTTCCCCAATTTCTCCACCTCTTACTTCTACCCCTCCTCCACCCAAGGATGTGAGTGATCCTATTCTCCCAAAGCCTTCCTCTTCTCCCGACATACCTTATCCATCTAGGTTGAGGAAAGAGAAGCTCAAAAGCAAGGATGATATTCAAGTTTCGAACTTTCTTAAAATGTTTAAACAATTGAATTTCAACATCTCCTTCGCTGAGGCTCTCGCTCACATGCCTAAGTATGCGAAAATGTTCAAAGATATTCTTAGCGACAAGGAGAAGCTTCTTGATATTGCTAACACCCAACTTAATGAGAATTGCTCTGCAGTGCTCTTAAGGAAATTGCCAACCACGCTTGGTGATCGAGGTCGTTTCTTAATCCCTTGCAACTTCCCAGGAGTAGACAATTGCATGGCCCTAGCCGATCTAGGTGCCAGTATTAACTTAATGCCTTTAAGTGTTTGGAAGCAATTATCTCTCCCTGAGCTAGTCCCCACCAAAATGACTTTGGAATTAGCTAACCGTACGGTTGCTTATCCAGTGGGGATAGCCGAAGACGTTTTTGTAGGAGTCGACAAATTCACTTTTCCTGCCGATTTCGTCGTCGTTGACTATGTTATGGACCCTCGTGTCCCATTGATTGTTGGTCGTCCATTCTTGAGGACCGATCGCACTCTCATCGATGTTGAAGCTGGTGAGCTTATCATGAGAGTGGGTGACGATAAAATTGTCTTCAACATGGGAAAGCTTTCTAAACAGCCTTATTCTAACGAGAGTGTTAATTGTATTGACGTTCTTGATGAGGCTTGTGAAGAACACTTCAAAGATGCTTGTAAAAGTATTCCTATCTCTCTTCCCAATGTTGAGACCGTTTCCTCTATTGATTCATCACTATCTCTATTTGGAGAAAGTGATTTCCTTTGGAAAGATTTGGAAGCCACCATGGGAGATGTGAACTTAGACCATGACGATTCTCCCACCGATTGGGATGAAGATCTTCGCGTCATTGAAAACATTCTTAAAGAAGACAATATTTCTCCACCATCTCCCATGGTTATTGCTATCGATGCTCCGACTTTGAAAATGCCTCCCATCGAAAATCCTCCGGATTTAGAACTTAAGGAGTTGCCGCCCCATCTCAAGTACGTGTTCCTAGAAGATGAGAAGAAGTCGCCCGTCATCATTGCTAAGGACTTGAAAGAAGACGAAAAATCTCGCCTCATCGCCGTGCTTAAAGATCATAAGAAGGCAATTGCTTGGAAAATTTCCGATATCCGCGGAATTGATCCGAACTTTTGTACTCACAAGATTCTCATGGAAGATGACTTTAAACCCACAATCCAGAGCCAAAGAAGGGTTAATCCTCGCATTCACGACGTCATCAAACAAGAGGTTACCAAACTTCTAGATGTCGGCTTGATTTACCCTATTTCAGATTCGCCGTGGGTTAGTCCCGTCCATTGTGTGCCCAAGAAGGGCGGAATAACCGTTGTTCCCAATGAACACAACGAGTTGATTCCCACTCGTCTTGTTACTGGGTGGAGAGTTTGTATTGATTATCGCAAGCTCAATGATGCCACGAGAAAAGATCACTTTCCTCTTCCTTTCATGGATCAAATGCTCGAGCGTCTAGCTGGTAATGACTATTAGTGCTTCTTAGACGATTTCTCCGGGTATTTTCAAATTCCCATCGATCCTAAGGACCAAGAAAAGACCACATTCACTTGTCCCTATGGAATATTTGCTTACAAACGCATGCCTTTTGGTTTATGTAATGCTCCTGGGACGTTCCAAAGGTGTATGATGGCTATCTTCCATGACATGGTGGAAGACACTATGGAAGTATTCATGGATGATTTCTCGGTTTATGGTGATTCATTCTCTGCTTGCCTTGCCAATTTAGAACGCATGCTTAAGCGGTGTGAAGACACTCGCCTTGTTCTTAATTGGGAAAAATGCCATTTCATGGTAAAAGAGGGCATCGTGCTAGGACACAAGATCTCCAAAGTCGGTCTTGAAGTAGACCGTGCTAAAGTCGATGTTATTTCTAAGTTGCCTCCACCTTCAACCGTGAAGGGTGTGAGAAGTTTCCTGGGTCATGCGGGCTTCTACCGTCGTTTCATCAAAGATTTTTCTAAAATCACTCGCCCGATGACCCACCTCTTCGAAAAAGATACTCCTTTTATCTTCTCCAAAGAGTGTCTTGAAGCCTTCAACTTGCTTAAGGATAAGCTGACTAAGGCACCCGTCTTAGTTACCCCTAATTGGGAGCTTCCCTTTGAGTTGATGTGCGATGCTAGCGACTTTGCTATTGGAGCGGTTTTGGGCCAAAGAGTGAATAAACACTTCCAACCGATCCATTACGCTAGCAAGACAATGACGGGGGCCCAATTGCATTACACGACAACCGAAAAAGAGCTTTTAGTTGTTGTTTATGCCTTTGAAAAGTTCCGCCCCTATCTTGTCCTTTCCACCACAATCGTTTATACCGATCATTCCGCGTTGAAGTACTTGTTAACTAAACAAGATTCTAAACCAAGACTTCTTCGCTGGGTTTTGCTACTCCAAGAATTTAAAATCGAAATTCGTGATAAGAAGGGAGCTGAAAACCTAGCCGCGGATCATCTCAGTAGACTTGAGGATCCTTACCAAAGGGAACATCCGAACAAAGAGATCAATGACTCTTTTCCCCTAGAGACCTTAATGTCTATCAACTCGACTTCTGATGAAACCCCGTGGTTTGCAGACATTGCAAACTACTTGGCGGGTGGAATTCTCGTTGACGGGTTAACATCCCAGCAAAAGAAAAAGTTCTTCAAAGATATTAAGACTTACTTTTGGGATGACCCGTATCTCTTCAAACAATGTGCTGATTTGATTATTCGCCGATGTGTTGATGGACCGGCAGCTTTAGAAATCCTTGACGCTTGCCACAAAGGACCCACCGGTGGTCACTTTGGTCCCAACTACACCGCCAAAAAAGTGTTTGACTCGGGATTTTATTGGCCCACCATTTACCGTGATGCTCATGAGATGGTTAAACTATGCGATGCTTGCTAAAAACAAGGCAAGATCACACATAAAGACGAGATGCCTCAGAATTTCATTCAAGAGTGTGAAATCTTTGATGTTTGGGGTATCGACTTTATGGGGCCATTCCCTTCCTCTAAAGGAAACAAATACATCCTTGTAGCCGTTGACTACGTTTCAAAGTGGGTTGAAGCCAAAGCTTTACCCACTAATGACGCAAGGGCGGTTTGTAACTTTTTGAAATCGCTATTCGCTAGATTCGGTGTGCCTCGTGCCATTATTAGTGATCGCGGGACTCATTTTTGCAATGACCAATTTGCAAGAGTCATGGCTAAGTATGGTGTAAATCATCGTCTTTCCACCGCCTACCACCCACAAACTAATGGCCAGGCTGAAATATCCAACCGAGGATTAAAGCGAATTCTTGAAAGGACCGTGGGAGAGCATCGTGCCTCATGGGCTGATAAACTTGATGATGCTTTGTGGGCTTTTCGTACCGCATACAAGACTCCGATTGGTTGTACGCCATATCGTCTCGTGTACGGGAAAGCATGCCACCTCCCCATTGAGTTGGAGCACAAGGCTTACTGGGCCTTGAAGTGGGCTAATTTTGATATTAACAAAGCCGGTGACCTACGCAAGATCCAACTCAATGAGCTCAATGAACTCCGTAATGAGGCTTATGAAAATTCTTTGATCTATAAGGAAAAGACTAAGCTCATTCATGACTCTAAGATTAAAAACTGAGAGTTCCAAGTTGGAGACAAAGTGTTACTCTTTAACTCTCGGTTGAAAATCTTTTCGGGCAAGCTGAAATCTCGTTGGTCCGGCCCATTCACCATTGCCCAAATTTTTCCATATGGTACTCTCGAGCTCGCTCAACCTAATGGACCTAATTTTAAGGTGAATGGCCAACGAGTGAAGTTGTACTTTGGTGAGGACATCTCTCAGGAGATGATTCCATCCCTCACCACGTTCCCCATGAACTAATTTTGGGTCGAGTTAGGCTCGTGACTCGGTTATCAAAAACAAGCGCTCCTCGGGAGGCAGCCCGAGTATCTATCCTTTTCCGTTTTAACCTCCTAAGTGTAGGGGGGCCTATATAGGTTGTTTGTCTTTGTGTGGTGATGTGATTACAGGGACGAATGCACTTTTGGAACCTTGGAAGAACCGTGCTCCCATGTTATCCGAAATCTGGTTCTATCTCTCAACTATCGTGATTCAATTTTCTTCATACACACATTTGAAATTGATCACTTTAGTCGTCTCTTCCTTAACTTGATTTAACCAACGTGCACAATGTCATAAGTGTAGGGGAGACTTTTCCCACATGCTTAAACATTGAGGACAATGTTTATCTTAAGTGTAGGGGGGACTTCTATCGAAGTTTTAAGTGGACTTTTCCATGAAAATGCCTTCATTTAACCGGAAAATCATCTTTTTCAGCATTTTTCAAATTTTTAATTAACTTTGGCCATTTAGTCATAATTTTTAAATTTTTATCGTTACTTTCATATGTATATATCCCGCAATAAAGTCAAAAATATTAATTAAGTGGTGTAGCTAGTTTTGAAATCTTTGACATATTAGGCCCGTTGCGATTATTTTGACTCAACCCGAATAGACTTATCTAAGTTTATTCTAGCTAGTATCCTTAACCATGTAGACCTTAATCGATTTATTAGGCTAAGCATCCACGAGTCTCATTACTTGAGATTTTAAATTGTGGAGAACGAGAAATGATAGAGTCAATTATAAGTCAGTATTCTTGTACAAGCTCACTTGGTGTAATTATTTGCCTATTCTCCCATCACTTGCTAATAATTTATCTGCAATGAGTAAGGTCGTACGATTTGAAAAGTTACTTAGCTTCTAGCCCAAGATCGTTTAAAAGTTGCTCGGTAATGATAAGAGTTCATAGCCAAGGCATAACTTATGAAGCGGGGCTCGAAGATTGGAGAGTCCGAAAAGGCCCTAACAAGGCATGAGGATTCCATTTTATTGCTGAAGATCCAAAGTGATGTGAAAAGCATTATTCCTAAAATCAATATGAAGGATCAAGAATCACGACGAAAAGCAATCAACTCCCATAAAGATCATGGAGAAGTCTATCCGAAAAGACCCTAACAAGGTATGAGGATAAATAGATCCAAGTCCGAAAAGGAGGCGGATCGTTGTATCTCAAAATCCCAATTAGAGATTGAAGAAATAATCATGAAGTCGTGGTCAACAAAGTTGGAGTACCCCTCAAAAGTCTCCAAGTGAAGAAACTCTATTACGAAGAGAAGACCATTATCTCAAGAACGTCTCTCAAGATATGAAGTATGAAGTACATGCCAAATATCGGCCCGAGAAAGGTCTCAAATCGTGAACCGAGTTATGCCAAGATATGAACTTTTTGATATCCCGAGAAGCAGTTTTAAGAGATTTTGTCCTTTAGCTAACTATTGATCAAATCGTCCTACTTTGCTTTCAGCCTAAATAAACTATCGAAATAAGTCCGAAAATGCATCTTCATGATCATTCTAAGACACAAATAAAATATAAGAGATACACCTAGGAATAAGGGAGTTTAAGCATTTAATTAAGCCATGTGTGTAAGTGTTTGATTTGCTAACTTATAATAACAATGATCTCGTTTTTAAGCTTAGTTTGGGGAACGTGAAACTTGAGGGTGATGAATCTTCGCAACACCGAAGCCCTAATGGAAGTCCTTGATCTCTTTGCAAGTTATTTCCACGTAGCTATTCTCTATCCTTTTGTTTACTTTAAAGTTTTAATTTCTCTTAGTACTTTAATTTTTGTTTAGTAGTATTTTAATAAGGCCAAGGTTGATTGATTATGAGAAAAATGTAAAATTACTTTATCATTAAGCAGTGCATGAGGACATGGCAATGGTTAAGTGTAGGGGATTTGATAGGCGTGAAAACATCCATCCTTTTACCACTTATTTCTGGCTAAAACAAGACCAAAACACGTATTTAATATCATTTGTTTGGAATTATGCGTGGTTTTTATGTTTATTGTGTTTTCAGAGTCAACCGGATGAATATTGATGAGACTGCAATTATACATAGTCTCATCGTCCAAATTGGGCTTAAAACGCTTAAAATATCATCAAAATACCCCTATATATGCTTGTATTTGTGTCTTGTGCGGATATCGTGAAATCAACAAATGATCACAAGAATGAAACAATAACGAACACGGGAAAGGAAGCCGCACAAGAAACCGGGCCCAAATCTGGAATTTCCAAAATGGCCCTTGAAGTTTGAAGATTGTACAAGTTTGGTCCCTTATCTTTTGAAGACTTGTCATTTTAAACCCTTGTCAAAATCAAAATTACACATTGGGTCCCTAAAATGATGAGATTATGCAAGATTGGTCCTTGAAGAATCTATTTATTACATTTGAAGCCCTTGGAAAAAGTTGTAAACATGATTGTGCCATAAATGACAACTTTCCCAAAGTTGTCACTTGTATTTTGGGCGCTGTTGGAAGTTTAAACCAAAATGAACAAACAATGGGAGTCTAGGGGGCAATCTGGGCAGACAAACAAACCTCTCCCATCCAATACCCACACGCCACGTGCCCCACTATCCATCCTCAGCCAATCACCACCCCCTAAAACCCACACGTCATTTCCCACTTCAGTTTTTAAAATAACTGATTATTTTTAAATCAGTTTAATAAAGAATTAGTGGGGGAAACACTAAATTTAAAAACTCACTCTCCCTAATCCGAATCTAAACCTGCCTTTTACCCACCTTCATCCCAAAAACCCTAAGCACACCCAGAATTTATTAAGCTCATTTTTAACCTAAACCTAAATTAATATTGGGGGTTTTACCCACAACCCCACTCCCAATACAAGACCCAACCCAGAAAACGACCTTCCCCTCTCTTGTCCCCTTAATGAGACTCCCCTGACCCCACTTTTGTGCAAGAAAACAAAGGACACAGCAAATCAAACGACCCATGTGATTTTCTTCCTCCCAAAGGCATCACCAACGGCTCAGATCAATTCTACACCACTGGCAATCACATGTTGCTTATTTGACCAAGATTTTGAAGATTCGTCCAAGGGCAAACAAGGAATTTCCAGGATTAGGGTTTAGCATTTGTTCAAGTGTCTAGAATCATCTATGTACGCCTATAAAAGGCACTAGGATTTTACTTTTCTTTTTGTTCCAGATTTTTGTAATCTTTAAATTTTAAGTAATGAAAATGAAAAAAGTTTGAATTGCATAATCTGAGTTCCTTTAATTCTGTTTTTGTTTCAGTAATAGTTTGAAAGTATTTTTGGATGAAAAATGTTTCACTTTTATCAAAAATAAGTTTCAAGGAAATTTGTTTGAAAAAGCTATTTTTTTTATCAGCTTAAGGAGATAAGCTAGCTTAATCAATAAGCTAGACTTATACTCCTATAAGCTTGTTTACCCAGGTCACTCTCTTTCTTTGTTTGATATCTTGGCAGGAACAAATCTCACATATTGAAGGTGGTGGCTGTTTTCTTTTGAAACCCATCAATCTCTCTAGTCATACCAACAACCACTCCCTGAACTTGGTCAGCTCAAGCCCGGGCTTGATGGAAAAGGCAAAGCTGCCTTGGTGATCCCTGGATGTAGGGTCACAAGGTATAATACTTTCTCTTCTATACTTGCTTGAAAAAGGTTTTTGGCTAGAGTAATTTTTAGGATTATGATTGTGGATGATAGGGACAAGTGTTAGATATTGTTTGCTGGATGATTTGAAACATGTAGGGATGGTTTGATCAAGTTTTATGCAAGTTAGCTTAGAAACCTTTGTTGAAATTTCATTTTTCAGTTTTAAAGGGGTGTTTGGATTTAAGTTTTAAAATCAATTTGTAAGGTGCACTTGGTTTTTAATCTGCTTAGATTCAGTCATTTCAGTAATTTCATGTTTATTATGCTTAGTGTGTTGTGTTGGATGCTATTTGGTAAGTTTTGAATGCAAATTTTAAGGAAAACATAGTCTAAAAATCAGTAGGCTACAAACTTGCTTGATTTTGTAGATTTTGGCCTGCAATCTTTGAACTAGGCTTAGATTAGGGTTAGGTTAGTGCTTGTGTTTGATTTTGGCTAGTTTGTGAGTGCCTTGAGTGAGTTTTGGCCAACCAAAACTCACCAAAGTGCACAACACACCAGCAAAATCCCCACAGACCCCCTATTTAAGAACAGTGACTGATTTTGGGATTTGTCTGCTTGATTTTTCTTAATAGCTTATTGTTTTTATAATTTTGTTGACTCCCCACAACCCAACTGGTTGTGGGGGTGCCTTTGTTTGCCCACAAAACCAAGAAATCAACAAGTTCTAGGCACAAAAGTGCCCAGACCCGTTTTTTTTGTGAAAGCAGTGGGAACTCACTTCCCACTGTTAGTGTAAAAGTTTCCCCTGCTAAGCTAACAGACAAAAAGGGTCAACATGTCATTGTCAGTCTTCATCCTTTTTTGTCTTTAGTGACCAAAAATAGGAATTAGACCTTCTAACCAGTTTTGTTAATTTTCTTATTTTATTTAGGATTTTTCTGTTTAATTAAATTTTTATTTACTGTTCATTTGCTATTTTTTAGGTTTTATTGCTATTTTTAATTAATTTTTATGTTTCTGTTTTTGGCATTTAGTGCCAAAAATGCGTCTTTTTCAGTTTAAACATTTTTCTTAGATTAGGAAAAACATTTTAAGATTTTAGGTTAAAAAAGTTTTCACTGTTCATCTTTTTATTATTTTTTAGAATTAATTTAAGTTAATTAGGGTTTTATAATAAACTGTTTTTGTCTTTTAGTGAAAAATATTTGATTTTTCAATCTTTTTCATTTTTCTACTATTCATTAGAGTAAATTAGGATTTTTAAAATTGTTCATTTATTTTTGGAATTATTTATTTATTTTTTATAATTATTTTGGTTTTAAAATAATTTTTAGTGATTTAAAAATAGAAAAATAGTGTTTAAAATTTAGGAAAAATACTTTTTAGTTTATAAATAATATAAGTGAGTTATTTGTCCAATAAAATAATATTTTGGGCTTTTTCTTAATTATATTTAACTTTTGGGCTTTAATTAGCATTAAAAATTGAATATTTAATTAATAAAAGGTTTAAAAATATATTTATTGGGTTTTTACCCTTATTTATATTATTCTGAACTACTTTTTCATTTTTAATTTATTTTTAGCTTTAAATTTTTAATTTTTCACGTTTTTCGTACTTACGTTCGCGTTTTACGTCTTTCGTCGTAGTTTAATTGTAATCGTAGTTCGTCTTAGTTTTTCTTTCTTTTCTCATCTTAAAACGACACTACCCTAAACCATTGATTATATATTTTGGCACATTAATCCACACACCTCCTCGAGAACGAACCCGCATTTGTTCGACTTGTCGGTTTTCCTAAATCGTCGAGTTTAATACTTGCCCCCATTATACGCTCTTTTTCCTAAAAGACGTATTTCTACGACTATCAAAATGGCGCCGCTGCCGGGGAGGTGTTTTTAGTGTGCCATTATTAGTATCGTGTTTTTGTGAGTGGTGCGTTTTTGCTTTTCACAATTTTGAAAAGCGTGAATACCGTACATACTCATTTTTGTTATTTTACCTTATTATATTATAGTATCCAAATAAATTGTGTTTAGTTTTCCTAAATTAAACACACTACATCATTTTACTATATTGTAGATATATTGGTTTTTCGTTTTTATTGAGAATATTATTAATATATTGTATTTACGTAGAACAATAAAAATACAAGTACTCCAAATACGTGAGAAATCACAACCTTGATTCGGGATTTCATCACTCGGTCATTGTATTCGAATCCAAAGCAAAAGTAAAAGGCAAAAATAGATAAATACTTTCGTGAGGCTTGATTTCAATTAACACAAACTATAAGGTGGGTATAAGGCGGTTGTATTTCACGACCTAAAGGAAAAAGGCTCTTAAGTGCTTAGCGCCGCCTCGTTTCCTCCGCTTGCTTGTGCGTGTTTTGAGAAAGAAGGCTAATCGAGGGTTTGCCAACCAAAGTATTATCTACGTATATATATTTGCTTGTTTTCAAGATTAAACCCTCTTGAACGTTTTGGTGTTCCACCAACGTTCTAAAGTCATCGAAGACGTTCACTCCACGTGATCGTTTTCATTCTTTGAGGCTCCTTTAATCGAGAAAGTCGATTCGAGGAGAGATTTGTAGATTTTTGTCTACGTAATACATTCAAAATACCAAAAAAATTAAAAAACAATCAAAAGCACAAAAATAATCTTCTACATTCCCTCTAATTTCATAATTCTCTTCTTTCACCCTCTATAACGTTTAATTCTCGTAACACCGTTCTCGTTGCATCATGTCGAATCATGGTGGTTTTTATTCATGTCCAAATTGTGGAGGCCCGCCCGATGGTGCCAATTGTTTTTATTGTGAGGTTATTGGAGGTCGAGGGGGTTATGTATATAACCCCACTCCACGTGATCTTGGTAACAATTTTCAATCGTACGACCAAGGTCACCCATCGTCTTCGTTTTATTCGTCGTATGATCCGTCTTTTAATTGCAATAATGAGTTTTTTCATAATGCCTTTAATGATTTTGTGAGACGAAATAATGAGAAATTAACGATGGTGGAAGAACAATTGTCTAGCCTTAAGGAAACTTGTAATAAACGAATGGCAACCCAAAGGGACACTTTCAAAAAAATGGAAAACGATTATGACACCCATATTGAAGAGCAACAACGTTTGTATGATCAAAATGAAGAGATGTGGAAAGGATATGTGGATAGCATTAAGGAAAATCATGCTCTTGAAAGAGAAAATTACGATAGAGAGAGAGATAAAATTCTTTTAATGTTCGAGGGCTTAGTGGAAAATTTTCATTCTTTATCTAACAACACCAATCCTAATTCCGAGGGAGAGGTTAAAGCTTTATCGACTCCTAAGACTCGTACGTCTCGCATTGATCCCAATCTCTCGAATTTTAGAGTCGTGCAACCTTCGTCGTCTTGCAAAAACGTTGAGGAAACAAAAACGTCATCCAACGAAGTTTTGAAAAATGTTTTTGAAAATAAACCAAAGGAAAAACTCGTAGGATACTTGGGATATTTAAATCTTGTACCTTCTAAACCTAATTTTTCTAATGAGGATGAAATTATTGAGGATTTTCTAAATCAATATACACTTGATTTTGACAAAGAAATTCCATTAAGTGATTTTAAAAAAGAAAAATGTGAAAAGGTTTTTAAGGAAAGCATTGAACCCTCGTTTTTACAAGATGAACGAAAATTAATTCCGAAGGGACGTGTTAATAGTTTTGCTAAAATGTTTGAAAACCCACGTTCGATCCCTTCGAAGGACAAAGTTGAAACCGTCAAGGCAAAATCGTCACGAGACGAGCCTTTTACTCCTAATCCCACACCGTGTGAGATTTTGGATTTATCATGTGAGAAGTCCGCCGATGGCCTTGCTCACATCGATACGTTTTTCGATATCGAGGTCGAAACGACAAAGGCAAAATATTCAATCGAAGAGCCTTCTTTCACGACGGTTGAAGCTAGCGACTCGATTATCGACGACTTTATTGCTCGACCTCTTCCACGAGGAAGAGAAGACGTTTTTTATCCCGATGGAGATTTTTGCGAGATCAAACGTATTCTTGATAACCCGCTTTCGATTTTCGAGTTTGATGAGGACCGTTGCGTTAGCCCGGAGGGGGATGTTTTGTTAATTGATTCACGTTTAAAAAATTCAAATCCTCCTCCCGCCTTCAAGATAAATGTGGAAATTTTAAGTGTGCCTAGAATTATCTTAGAAACACCAACTATTTTCAATTTAATCAACTTGGGTTTTCGTAACAATGAGTTAAAAAATGAAAAAGGGAATGATTTTAAAATCAATTTTAAAGATTTTCCAATGTTAACTCCGTCATCACCTCGCTTAATTGAACTTGCTACAAGCTCGTCTTCTCCTTTTGACGATGCTTTGTGTGGACCTAGTGTGGGGGAAGCCCCTTATGTTCCCTCACACTTCTCCACCGAGGACGAGATTTTTGACCCCAGTATCACGCTTAAGATAAAATCTCGGTCTTTTACCGAATTAGTCACTAGAAATTCTTTCTACACTTACGGTGAAAGTTTACCTCGAGTGACTCAATTTTTATGCCCAACCAATGTCTCACCCTTCTCTTCTTATGCTATTTTCTTGTGTCCCTTTGGGACGTTGTTACTCGAAGTCGTGTTGTTTCGTTTATCATCCGAAAACGAAGACACGATCTTTGATCCCGGTATAGAGGTTTTGCCTTTATACACGGTTGCTTTTGGGCCTTGATTACATGTAAGTCCCACCAAAAATGACCGAACCTAGGATATCCCTAAATGATCACATTTATGGGGATTCGAGTCGAGCTTTTGACTCGGTTATCAAAAACAAGGTGCCTCGTGGGGGAGTCCCATGCTTATCCATGTACATATTATTGCTTTTTAGTTAATCCTAATGTGAGGGGACTTGTGCTCTTCCAACCTTTGTTTCGTGGTTGTTTGTGATTGTGATTTATTAGGTTCATCGTCATCATTGAAGCCTCTCGTGTTCGTTTTACGTAGCACTCGAGCTTCGATCGTTGCCTTTGGAGATTCCGATATCCGATGATATCCTTTTATGTTCTAACGTTTATCTTAATAGCATAATTCATAAATGGCTTTTAGGTTATTCGTTTTACCCTTTCCATGCTCGAGATTAAGCATTCGACTTCGTCTCTAGTATGGGGGTGTTTGCACCCCTAGACTCGAAACATTGAGGACAATGTTTAGTTTTAGTATGGGGGGGGTGAGTAGATACTTCACCTTGCTTACATCAACACGCAATCCAAAAATTCATCGTTTTGTTATCGTTTTGTTGCAAATAAGGCTAAAAATGGCCAAATTTTAAAATTTTTCTTGTTTTTCATAAGTGTTTAAGACACGAATGTAGGTTTTCCGATGGTGAGAACGAGAGTAATTTTTGACTCGACCGTGCGTGTTGAGCACTTAGCTTCGATTCCTTAACTTTTTAGGCTAAGTCTCTTAAATGAGGACGAGAAATGATAGAGTTATTTATAAGTCTCGTAATCGTCACGATCTTATGTGTAGTAATTATTAGCTTATTCTCCCAACGCTTTTGCATAATAAATTGTTAATAAATATTGATTTGGCGGTTTAGTCACTATTGTTGGGTTTCTAATTTGTTTTGGTAGCTTCCATGTAATTAAATTGGGAAAACATTAAGGTATCGCCAGCGTCACGGTTTTGAAGTATTGGCAACCCTAATAATCGAAAGCTTCACCTAATAATAAGATTTCAAGTGCTCACCAAAATCAAGCAAACAATTTGAAGCCCCACAAGGCCTAAAATCTATGCAAAATTGAAAGTGAATCAAGCCTTAATCTTCGAAGCTTTAAAGATCCAAAATTCGCTTTAGCGTGAGGATATACGTCTTTGGCTAATAAAACCACCGATGATGGCGGATAATAAAAGGCAAGGCAAGACCGAAGTCATAATAAAAGCTTCATGGCGAAGTTGAATAAAAGATGGAGGTAAACCAAAGATAATAAGGCCCTTCCGTTAGGGGGCGTATAAAAGTCTTGGTAATAAGTCTCATGTTCAAAACCGTTATAAAACCGTGTTTATCGATCCTTCTTGTTGACTTAATTTTTTTGACATCGTTGTCTATTGGGATGAATTATTGATTTAATGATTTTGGTTACACCGTTAAGTTTCTATTTTTAGACTTAATCTCTATTCACGCATAAGTCAATGATGTATCCTCGTGATCATTAAGACAAAATAAAATATAAGAGATACCAATTAGGAATAAGGGAGTTTAGGTTTGTAATTAACACTCATGAGATATGATCGTGTTGCTAACTTAGAATAACAATGATCTCGTTACACGCTTAGCATGGAATTGGGTGAAAATCAAGAACGACGAAATTATTTCTAACGAAGCATTCACGTGTTCTTGTTCTATGATCCCAAAAGTCACGTTCTCGTGATGAAAACAATACATTATGTCTAAAACGCGTGTAGTAGTTTATTTAAATTTACGTCTTCAATAAATGTCATCATAAAATGAATTTTGGAAGTGCTATGATACTTAATTCTAGCATTGCGTGGGGACACGGCAATGGTTTAGTATGGGGGAGTGATGAGACTGCAATTATACATAGTCTCATCGTCCAAATTGGGCTTAAAACGCTTAAAATATCATCAAAATACCCCTATATATGCTTGTATTTGTGTCTTGTGCGGATATCGTGAAATCAACAAATGATCACAAGAATGAAACAATAACGAACACGGGAAAGGAAGCCGCACAAGAAACCGGGCCCAAATCTGGAATTTCCAAAATGGCCCTTGAAGTTTGAAGATTGTACAAGTTTGGTCCCTTATCTTTTGAAGACTTGTCATTTTAAACCCTTGTCAAAATCAAAATTACACATTGGGTCCCTAAAATGATGAGATTATGCAAGATTGGTCCTTGAAGAATCTATTTATTGCATTTGAAGCCCTTGGAAAAAGTTGTAAACATGATTGTGCCATAAATGACAACTTTCCCAAAGTTGTCACTTGTATTTTGGGCGCTGTTGGAAGTTTAAACCAAAATGAACAAACAATGGGAGTCTAGGGGGCAATCTGGGCAGACAAACAAACCTCTCCCATCCAATACCCACACGCCACGTGCCCCACTATCCATCCTCAGCCAATCACCACCCCCTAAAACCCACACGTCATTTCCCACTTCAGTTTTTAAAATAACTGATTATTTTTAAATCAGTTTAATAAAGAATTAGTGGGGGAAACACTAAATTTAAAAACTCACTCTCCCTAATCCGAATCTAAACCTGCCTTTTACCCACCTTCATCCCAAAAACCCTAAGCACACCCAGAATTTATTAAGCTCATTTTTAACCTAAACCTAAATTAATATTGGGGGTTTTACCCACAACCCCACTCCCAATACAAGACCCAACCCAGAAAACGAACTTCCCCTCTCTTGTCCCCTTAATGAGACTCCCCTGACCCCACTTTTGTGCAAGAAAACAAAGGACACAGCAAATCAAACGACCCATGTGATTTTCTTCCTCCCAAAGGCATCACCAACGGCTCAGATCAATTCTACACCACTGGCAATCACATGTTGCTTATTTGACCAAGATTTTGAAGATTCGTCCAAGGGCAAACAAGGAATTTCCAGGATTAGGGTTTAGCATTTGTTCAAGTGTCTAGAATCATCTATGTACGCCTATAAAAGGCACTAGGATTTTACTTTTCTTTTTGTTCCAGATTTTTGTAATCTTTAAATTTTAAGTAATGAAAATGAAAAAAGTTTGAATTGCATAATCTGAGTTCCTTTAATTCTGTTTTTGTTTCAGTAATAGTTTGAAAGTATTTTTGGATGAAAAAGGTTTCACTTTTATCAAAAATAAGTTTCAAGGAAATTTGTTTGAAAAAGCTATTTTTTTTTTATCAGCTTAAGGAGATAAGCTAGCTTAATCAATAAGCTAGACTTATACTCCTATAAGCTTGTTTACCCAGGTCACTCTCTTTCTTTGTTTGATATCTTGGCAGGAACAAATCTCACATATTGAAGGTGGTGGCTGTTTTCTTTTGAAACCCATCAATCTCTCTAGTCATACCAACAACCACTCCCTGAACTTGGTCAGCTCAAGCCCGGGCTTGATGGAAAAGGCAAAGCTGCCTTGGTGATCCCTGGATGTAGGGTCACAAGGTATAATACTTTCTCTTCTATACTTGCTTGAAAAAGGTTTTTGGCTAGAGTAATTTTTAGGATTATGATTGTGGATGATAGGGACAAGTGTTAGATATTGTTTGCTGGATGATTTGAAACATGTAGGGATGGTTTGATCAAGTTTTATGCAAGTTAGCTTAGAAACCTTTGTTGAAATTTCATTTTTCAGTTTTAAAGGGGTGTTTGGATTTAAGTTTTAAAATCAATTTGTAAGGTGCACTTGGTTTTTAATCTGCTTAGATTCAGTCATTTCAGTAATTTCATGTTTATTATGCTTAGTGTGTTGTGTTGGATGCTATTTGGTAAGTTTTGAATGCAAATTTTGAGGAAAACATAGTCTAAAAATCAGTAGGCTACAAACTTGCTTGATTTTGTAGATTTTGGCCTGCAATCTTTGAACTAGGCTTAGATTAGGGTTAGGTTAGTGCTTGTGTTTGATTTTGGCTAGTTTGTGAGTGCCTTGAGTGAGTTTTGGCCAACCAAAACTCACCAAAGTGCACAACACACCAGCAAAATCCCCACAGACCCCCTATTTAAGAACAGTGACTGATTTTGGGATTTGTCTGCTTGATTTTTCTTAATAGCTTATTGTTTTTATAATTTTGTTGACTCCCCACAACCCAACTGGTTGTGGGGGTGCCTTTGTTTGCCCACAAAACCAAGAAATCAACAAGTTCTAGGCACAAAAGTGCCCAGACCCGTTTTTTTTGTGAAAGCAGTGGGAACTCACTTCCCACTGTTAGTGTAAAAGTTTCCCCTGCTAAGCTAACAGACAAAAAGGGTCAACATGTCATTGTCAGTCTTCATCCTTTTTTGTCTTTAGTGACCAAAAATAGGAATTAGACCTTCTAACCAGTTTTGTTAATTTTCTTATTTTATTTAGGATTTTTCTGTTTAATTAAATTTTTATTTACTGTTCATTTGCTATTTTTTAGGTTTTATTGCTATTTTTAATTAATTTTTATGTTTCTGTTTTTGGCATTTAGTGCCAAAAATGCTTCTTTTTCAGTTTAAACATTTTTCTTAGATTAGGAAAAACATTTTAAGATTTTAGGTTAAAAAAGTTTTCACTGTTCATCTTTTTATTATTTTTTAGAATTAATTTAAGTTAATTAGGGTTTTATAATAAACTGTTTTTGTCTTTTAGTGAAAAATATTTGATTTTTCAATCTTTTTCATTTTTCTACTATTCATTAGAGTAAATTAGGATTTTTAAAATTGTTCATTTATTTTTGGAATTATTTATTTATTTTTTATAATTATTTTGGTTTTAAAATAATTTTTAGTGATTTAAAAATAGAAAAATAGTGTTTAAAATTTAGGAAAAATACTTTTTAGTTTATAAATAATATAAGTGAGTTATTTGTCCAATAAAATAATATTTTGGGCTTTTTCTTAATTATATTTAATTTTTGGGCTTTAATTAGCATTAAAAATTGAATATTTAATTAATAAAAGGTTTAAAAATATATTTATTGGGTTTTTACCCTTATTTATATTATTCTGAACTACTTTTTCATTTTTAATTTATTTTTAGCTTTAAATTTTTAATTTTTCACGTTTTTCGTACTTACGTTCGCGTTTTACGTCTTTCGTCGTAGTTTAATTGTAATCGTAGTTCGTCTTAGTTTTTCTTTCTTTTCTCATCTTAAAACGACACTACCCTAAACCATTGATTATATATTTTGGCACATTAATCCACACACCTCCTCGAGAACGAACCCGCATTTGTTCGACTTGTCGGTTTTCCTAAATCGTCGAGTTTAATACTTGCCCCCATTATACGCTCTTTTTCCTAAAAGACGTATTTCTAAGACTATCAAATATTGAAGAAAACATGGGATTGCACGGGCTTTATCGAAGAAAAAGACTCAAGACGAAGTCTATTGTCCAAGAGATGCAAAAGATTTGAAGTCATTGTGCCTATTTGAAGATTTATCGAAGAAAAGGGCCAAAGATGGAAGATTCATATATGTCGAAGAACTCGAGTCTATTAAACAAAAGATTATAAGACGAGTTGGAATTATTCACCGACACTTCTCAAAACCCAAAGTCGGAAACGTTTATTCAAAGCAACGAGAAGACTAAGAAGAAAGAACAAGCCCACAACCAATCAAGCCCACAAGACAACTATATAATGACCCTCCTTTCACAAAATGTAGTTAGTTTTTTACTTTTAATTTTTCTTCTCTAGTTTTAGAGAGAGAAAGTTCCCAACTTTCTCTCACTTAGTTTTTCTTTGTTTTCATCTTTCAAATTTTAAAGCTTTTCATTAATCTTTGTACTTTGAGTTTCTTTAATCAAAAGTTTAAGTTTAAGTTTGTGTTCTTTAATCTCTTCCTACATTTCTTGGTTTCATTTTGCCTTTGGTCCGAAATTTACAATCCATACGGTTTGATTTCGTTTCATGTTTAAGTAGTTAAAAGATTAATCTTTTTTCTACTTTTTAAGCTTTTATTTGGTTTAGGCTATAAGTTCTCCATGCTTATTGGCTTATTTCTTGTTTAAGCTTATTGTTTTCGGATTTCATCAAGGTTTTAGTCATTCAAAAGTTCCTTTTATAAAGTTCATGATTTACGTTTTCAAAAGTTGTCAAATTTAATCTTTTTGAAGTGTTTAAGTCCCGGTTAAAATAGCTTATTGTATGTGCTTATTGAAGTTTCAGCTTTTCACCATTTTCGGATTGATTTGAGCTTCCATCGAAATCCAAGGGTTTATGCACATTCCGACGGGTTCACTGGTTTAGATCGCAATAACCCTTAAGGGTTTTACTTTACGATCGTTTATTCATTCCCCCTTATTCCGATCTGGATTGCGATCGCTTATTGTGATCGCATATTCCGACGGGACTAAGGTTCCTTTTTAGTCGAAACTCTGCCCATTTTTAGTTTGCAACTTTCCGATAGTAGTGCATTGCGACAGAAGTATTTATGCCATTCCGATATGACTTTCCGATCTAGACTATTCCGATCGTGATCATTGCGATTGACCATATTCCGACAACTTTGATTTTGATTATTCCGATGGTAATTAACATGGACATTCCGATGGACTTTACCTTGACATTCCGATGGTTCGTTTTAGTTACATTCCGATGCTTATGACTTTAATGCATTCCGATATAAATGATTTGTAATATTCCGATAGCTTAAGTTTTTAAGTTTTAAAGTTTTAGCAAAGTTTTTAAGTATTAGTTCAATTAAGTTTTCAAAGTATTTTTCTAATCTTTTCTTTACGTTTTCTAGCATTAACTTTTAACTCGTCAATTTAGTTTAATCTTTCAAAGCTCTTAATTTACTTAACGCCACTTACATTTATTTGTTGTTAGTTTAAAATAGATAAACAAACAAACCACCTAGTTGTAACCAAGAACAATCATTCCACTTAGAACCGTGATCAATTCGAGGAGATACCGAGAAACGAACTTTCAACTAGTAAAATCTCTAGTATCAGCAACCATGGCTAACAAGGCACATGCTTGTAAGCATAGATAATTTGTACAGATTTTCCCGATGGAAAATCAAGCTGAATGTATTGAGGAGCCTGAACATTACTGTACATAATTATAAATCGTAGCATGGTGTGCTGTTCATAGTCCATAATTAGGATAAAATTCAACTCGTGTATGTCCGAGGAAATGCGTTCGCAACTTGGATCTCATCATTAAGCTGAAGGAAAACCTTTGTATTCGTGGGAATACGAAAGGCGTCCTTCATGGTCATGAATCTATGAGCTATGGTTACAAGAAATGAAAGTGTCATCAAGAAACGTGACAGTTCTCACGAATGCGCCGATAATGGTACTGAAATTCTTGTGGCCTGATTCATACATGGCACAACAAAATGGATATACCCTTGGAGGGTACCCTGAATTTCTTAGAAATGTTCCATAATTAGACGTGAGTCATGTGTCTTGACTCGTGTCTTGAGAAATGTAAGCGTGACATATGTCTTGACTGGTGTCTTGACATGTGTCTTCAGAAAGTATACGTGAGACATGTGTCTTGACTGATGTCTTGACATGTGTCTCGAGATGTGAAATAACTAGAACCACAATATTAGGGTATTATGCCAGAATTGGCGGATCGGATGGACCACTGATCAATCGTATGTCTGATCACATCCGCGACTTGAGCCTCGGTTGCGATTTCTAGGATAGTTTTTGTCATAGTAGTGGTTACTATCATCCTGTCTGTCAGTTCCATGACGGTCATTCTCATGACTGTGATTCATGTAACTATTCAGCTGAGTGGCCGGCTGGTACCGATCTTCACTCATATGACTGAAACGACAACTGGATGACGTGTGACATGAAACTAAGAATTAAGGACAATGATTGATGAAAATCGTCTGGTGGTGAAGCATCATCTCGTCCGATCGCTTTGATCTAACGCATTTTTCTTCGTCTTGTATGAGCTCCAGGTTGTGAACAGCATCAGCATCTCGTAGCGTCTCCCAACATCAGCAGCATCAACCTTTATTAACATCTCCAAGCTATGAGCGGCATCTGCAATCTCGTAGAATATCAGCAAGTGAACATACGCCTGAGATGATTTAGAATCGACTAGCGAATACTCGTGAAGTATTGCAAGTGAAATACACATGGATTAAGGTATGTGAAATACACATGGAATACGGTACATGGAGTACACATGGAATGCACATGAAATGATTGGTATGGGGTCGATCATTCGTCATGATTTAAGGAAGGTGTATCGGTTAGACGGTTAGGAAAAACCATCATGATAACCTGGCAGTATTAGCATAGACATCACTCTGGTTGTATCGAGAAACGTTAAAGTGTGGTTACACAAAATTCAACGATGATTTACCTGACAGCATGATCAATGAAAACCAACCATGACTATCATGAAAGCAAAATTCAATGAAATCCAACAGTGTCTTTCATGAAAGCATAAATAACAAAAGAGGCGTAAGACGTAATCAACATGAAGACGGAATTATCATGAAGATACATGAAACAATCTATCATGAAGGAGTGTATAACATAATCAGCATGAAACTGAAGTTAACCATGACAGTATGAAAACATACTTGACATAAAACATAGTAACTTATGAGGGGACATAAAAAAAATTTATGCCAATAAATCATGAGAAAAATTTTATGCATGAAAAACAGTGCATGAATGCGTAATGTAGTTTATAAAAACCTTTATATGTGCGAGGGGACGCCTATGGGCCGGTCCCAAAACAAAAGACATGGCGAGGGGACGCCTATGGGTCGGTCCCAAAGTTAAAAGTTTCGATAAAAGCACATGCGACTAAATAGGGCCAGTCCTGTACCAACCATTACTTAGTCATAATCCCCACAACAATGATACATGAAACATAAGTAAATTAAACTCATCTCTCGAAACTTATCAGAAAAAAAATTTATGTGACTAATTATGAACTACTGGGGTTCAGTCCACATAGCCACAGTTCACGAGGAACATTATGCATGAAACAATGACACATAACTAAATATGAATGACGGTTGTCCATCCATATTAGTAAAACAATATCGATGAAAACATCAAGGTTAAAGCCTCAAGGTGCTGAAAACATCATGGTTAAAGCAACAATGCGCTGAAAACATCAATACGTTGAATAATAAACGTTGGCTTAGGAAGCTCCTGGTGACTACCCACTAGTCACAGGTCGAGTTTTAGAGCCTACAAGTCGAAGCCTTGGCTCTGATACCATAATTGTAACACCCCATTTTGATAATGGAATGTCACGCGTAATTATGGCGTGTCATCAAAGCATACAAGGATAAATGTCTAAAACATTACATGACCATAGGGATAACCGGAATCAAACATCGGTTCCCAAACATAAGCCCAAAACATAATAAAGCAAAAGAAATGAATGAAAGACTAAATAAGCATAAGTATATGAAGGTAAAAAGGAAAAGAAGTCTCTAGCAGCTTCCATCATATGCACGTCCTCCAAATGCTCGAGTCTTTCCTAGGGTACCTTCCGTTTTGGGACATGGAAAGGAAAGTAACGGCTGAGCAAAACGCTCAGTGCACGGATATAGACATAGTATAAATGACTAAAACATAATAAAGACTTAATAGCAGCGGAAATGTATAAGTCCTGTAAAACCTTGAACATGTTCATAAAACTGGTTTTATAGTTTGAAAAGCCTTATGTTTATCTTATGAAAACTGTTTAACATATTTTACCATTAGCCAATATAAGTCATGAAAATCCACCGTGCATGAATACTTGGAGGGGTGACCTTATCATGCAAATTAGAGGGGTTGCCTCTAATTTAATATACTGGTTTGGGTAGGAGGGATCAGCTCCTTGTGAAGGATGCAAGGCACACACCACATTTACACTGAGTAATCTGCTGAAAAACATGTAACTAGGATGCACCCATACGCCCCACATGATAAATATAATAATATGGCCAAAAGCTGAAGGGACGCCACGAGCAATCACTTTGCCGTGGGGAAGTCATAAGACCAGTGCCTCTAGTGTTATGGTTATGGTACCTCCATAACTAGGTGAAACTGGTCATGCATGTATATGGCTATAGGTATTCTAAATTAAACATAAGCAAATCAAACATATAAACTTATACTACGGGAAAACAGTTGGCTGCATACGGGGAATCCTAATAAGGAAAGAATGTCCATACTGAAAGGACGGGAATCCGTACCTTATGTCCTGTGAATGAAGAAGACGAACGGAAGAGAGTCCTACTTCGGTATCACTAATGCTACATAAATACATACGTGTATAAGTATCTGATTACTACATACGTAACAGGTTTTATGTCATGTCTTAGCTTATTTTATACGTTCATGTCATGTTTTACTGTTTTAAGCTTTAAACTGTGTTTATCTTATATTATGTCTATTCTGATTAAGTATTACTTGTACTTCATGTATTATTATACTTAGTGTGTAATAATAAGTAACTTAATAAAAATAGCAGGTTTCCTAAATAGAAAGTTTCCAAAAATAGAAAGTTACCAAAATAGAAAATTTCTAAAAATAGAAAGTTTCCAAAAATAGAAAGTTTCCAAAAATAGAATTACTGCTTAAAATAGATCAGTTTTTAAAAATAGAAAGTTTCCATAAATAGATTAGCTGCCTTAATTAAATAAGTTTCTAAAAATAGAAAGTTTCCATAATTAGATATAAGCTGGTTAAATAAGCTAATTATATAAGCTTAAGTGTTTTCTGATTATTTTCTAAGTTATATTGATATAAGGTATAGTTTATTAATCATTACATGTAAATTAATTAAACTATAGGTTAAAAGTATTTAATTAAATATATCATGTTTTTAATTAAATAAGTTAAAATACTTAGGTTAAAACATGTATTATTAATTACTAATAATATAACCTAAGTCATGTTAATTAATTAATTATAGTCATGGTTTTTAATAATTAATTTATTATAAAGTCTAATTAAAAAATAAATACTTAGATTAAAATTCGTGATCTAATAATTAAATTTATAACCTAAGTCATGTTAATTAAATTAATTATGTCATGTTTTATTAATTTAATTTTTAACATATAACTATTAAAATCATAAACCTTAACATAATCAATGAACCGGATCATGACTAGAAACCATGAACCGGACCCGTAATCAACACCATACCCCAAACCAAGTCGGGTTCCCTTGATTTGGCTGCTGCCATGGGACCACCATCACCATACCGAGACCTTGTGGTCTCGGTGGTGTGGATTAAATCAAGCCGAGACCCCTATGGGGCTCGGTTCTTGCGTCGGTCACAACAAACAACCCTAAAACATCAAAACATTTACCCCCTTGATTTAATTAACATGATAATCATATTAAAACAAAACCCTTATAAGTTCATGTGTAAAAATAAAATAAAAGATTAAAAGAAAAGGGTTTTAAGGTTTACCGAATGCGTGAATCAAGGAGGATGAACACACTAATGCTCTTTGTAAATAATCAACACCAAAATCAACCCAATCACCCTTGTGGTGATGATCCAAACCGGCGGCCAATGAAAAAAGGGGAGAGAAAAGGAGGCTAGGATTTTTACTTTTTTTAGGTTTTGTTAAAAATGAAACAAGTTTCCTCCTTTTTCTTGTTTAGTAAAAATTGATGGGCTAAGCCCTTTTCCTTCCTAATTTCGTGGGTAGGGGCCCACATAAGGGTAACCCGTACATTTGTCGAGTCTAAATATTATAGTGTATGTTCGTGTTTTATCGTGTTCGTGTTTTATGTGTTCTAATTAATTATTGATCGTGACTTAATATATTTATTCGTGTTCATAATAAATATATATACGTAAATAATATTATCTCGTGATTAATTTACGTTCATGATTTCATGATCTCATGTTCGTGATTATAATTATATTTGAATAATTATTGTGTGTTCATACGTGATAAATACTTAATGTGTTCTAACACGTACGTAATACTTAAAATTCTTATACGTGAACGTAAACATGCTATAAAAGGAAAGTTTTAATCTAGTACGTAGGATCTTAAAGGTACTATTCATGGTAAAAGCATGCGGGTTTTACAATATAGTCACAAAATACGAGTTTCGATTACATCTAGTCTACTCCAACTAACTGAGTACTATTCTAGTTTAGTGGATACAATGCCCAAAATATAATAGATGCTAATCTACTCTAGAAGTCGGTACGATAACGGCGAAACTCTAATTACGGCGATGACAGTCACACTCAGCACATCTCCGTGGGTCACCCCTGGGCCGCAAACTGCAGCTCCATCTCCACTACGAACTAACTCCAACTCACACCTTAAAGCAGTGATATCATCACACGCAGTATCCAACAAGTTGCGTGTATCCTCAACATCCTCTATCAATCCCTCGACTGCATCCTCAAGTCGACGAATGCAAACAACATCGTAATCCCTAGCAGATCCTAACATAACAACACATGACTTACGTCTAGAAGGCTCTCCAACATGATGTGTAAGTGGTGTAGAAATTGTAGTGATAGCACGGCTCTCATGAGTAGGTGATGTCTCAAGTGTAGGGTATGAATCAGGCATACGGTACTTCTTCCGTGAGGGAATAGGTGAGTATGTCGAATCAGAATTAGATAAGGCTCGGGATCTAACACCAAATGGTCCATCTCTATCAACAAGTGGTACGGTATCATTAGATGTAGTATAAATCTCAACAGGTATCAAACTCCATGCCGCCTCCCTAAGATCTCTAAATCTCTCACATGGAACAACAAATTTCTTCCTCAAATTAGATGTCTTCCTAATCTCACTCCTCCTAATAGGCACAACTCCCTTAGATACAACAGTCAAAGCACGATCAACAGTACGAGTCATCCATCCACGAAGAACATGAAAGTCAGGATGTCCCTCATCATCTGACACAAGTGGAAACTCAACCCTAGTCACATCATCAGTATCATCACTATTACTCCTAACTAAGTCCATCCTAACATCAGTATCACCCTCAACCTCATCATCCATCTCATCACCGTCCTCACGGTCTACCTCATATCCACTCATCTCATCATCCTAAAGTCCTAACCTAAGTAATGGTGATCCAATCACTCTAGGTGAAACAACCTCGATATCGTCACTCTCCACATCCTCATCAACATCCTCTGGATAATCTACCGGATTATCCTCTCCACCATCCTCTCTATCACTAACCCACTCGATCAAAGTATGATGCACGACAGGCGGCATCCCCTCAATAATATCAGAAGTATCCAAAAACTCAGCAGGCTCAATCTCATCATCTTCCTCCGGTTCCTCGTTAGAATCATACTCCTCCGGGTCAACTTCTGGCTACTCTTCTGGTTCAACCCAACCTGGTATCAACTCAGTCTCTTCTTCCTTTTCCCAATCAGTAGAGTCGGACTGGTAAGTAATAGTAGACGACGACATATCTTGCAACAACCATTCACACGTTAGAGGAGTTATAGGGTATGTATGAAAAAATAATGTATATAAATTAAAGCATGCAAATCATGCGAAATGCATATGTATATAATACATATTACGTATTACATAATACATATTACATATAGTATTATCTTACGTAGTACACCACGTAGTACACATAGTATAAACATGTAGCACACATCGGTTATAGTCTAGGCCTAAGATGCAAACCTAATTCTCTATAACCAAGGCTCTGATACCAAATGTGTAACACCCCAAAATACGGTATGCGGAAGCGGTAAAGCTCGAGGGCTGTTACGTCATTGTATCATAGTTAAAGGTACAAGAGAACGACTCTAAATCAGACGTTTTATAAAAATACCTCGTTGAATTGAATTAAAACAATAAAGTATAAAGGTATCAGTTTTCAAAAGATAGCGTAGCAGAATAAAGTTTTAGACATCAACGAGTTAATAGTTCAAAAGCATAAATAGATAAATATCTGAAGATAGCCATGAAATGCATGCGTACTCCAAGTACATCATACAACAGATACATATCATCATCAGTTACCTGAGATAAATGCTAAAATGGGTCAACATAAAGTTGGTGAGAATATAGGTTTCAAATAAAATCATATCAAGTTGGACCGCAAAAGTTCAGTTCATGTACACATGCAACTATAGGAGATATAGTGTCAAGTGTAGGATAAATTGGGTGTTTGCAATATTTATGATAGCTAAGCTCATGACATCGAAACTAATGATCCTATACATGCAATAGTTGCATATATAAATTGCCCCAAGAGAGTATCCAGCCAAGAT
The DNA here is from genome assembly GCA_025667525.1 of Glebionis coronaria. Lineage (NCBI taxonomy): Eukaryota > Viridiplantae > Streptophyta > Magnoliopsida > Asterales > Asteraceae > Glebionis > Glebionis coronaria. Next base: position 90,489,215 of record CM046874.1, on the reverse strand, counting down.
AACTCAGTTCATACAAATGGTATACCCTCGTCCGACGTCAGAATGCCCGAGTGGAGGTTGTCAAGCCTAAATAGATTTATTTATAACATAAGAGCTTAGTCCAGCAGAGTAATTAACGATTCATGATAGTGGGGACTATGGCAAAATCAACTTAAGCTATATCATAAACAGTGCTCACAGAGCGTTCAGAGAAAAACAGTTTTATTACGTCCAAAAACAAGTACAAAACATTTATCACATCCCAAAACATTGAACATTTAAAACAGTTTAATAGGGAACTATAAAGTCACTATAGACTCACCTCAAATAATGAATCAAACTGCACAAGTATGATCAAGTAATAGCGAACACCTCTAGCAACAACCTAAATATAATACTATAGTTTAGGCTCTAGCAAATAAATCACATAAGTTCGTCACATATGTTGCTCATCGATCATATGCATTGTTTCATAGTTAAAACATGACTTATCGAAATTATATCGTTATAAGTATTATAGTATACTTAGGAAAAAATATTTATTTTTGACTCAACGGAATTTCAACAGCCTTTCGGCGTAAATTTTAATTTACCCAAATTTAACTTAGTAAATTTCTTGACATAATTTCTACAGAAAATGCGACAGCCTTTTGGCGTCATTTTGAAATTTGCCATTTTTACTAAATACTCAAATCTCGACCTAAATTGCCCTAATTTCAACAGTTTCTCAATCACAATCAACCAATAACTCATTTCCGCAAAATACCAACTTCCACTTTTAACGCCCAGTTTCAACAATAATTCAAGTATTTCTATTTCGTGCTTTTACCTTTTTCAAAACACTTCCGACAATCATATACAATATTTGGTACTAATTTTGACACTTAAAATGGCTCGGTTTAAGTCGAAAACGTCATTTCGACCGATTTGAAAATCTAGACATCAAGTAAACGTACAAGTTTTCAAAAAACGTACATTTTTCCACTACGACAAAAAACGACCATATCTTGCTTATTTTAACTCCGATTTTAGCGTATAATATATCAAAACAAAGGTATTAACTTGTATTTTCATAATATTGTACTAATCTAGTGTCAAAACAATTTTATAACCCTTTAAGCCTTGTCATAAATTCAGACAGAATATAACCTTTTTATAAAAATCAGTTTTCAACCATTTTCAAGTAAAACCACTAGTAGTAACACTACTAGTTTCCCTCCAATTTTCATAAATATAAATAATACTATAGTAAAACACTCTCAAGTTCATAGATATAAAATTATACTTACATATATTTTGTAAAATCTTCAAATTAGGTTACAACTATATGATCTAATAGATCCATCTATAGATTACATAGATCTAAAAGTTTATCATGACCAAAATAATTTTTATCTTTTTATCTTCAAGAAACATATGATAAGCAACATGCATGCATAGATCTACTTAGATTTTGCATGAAGAAGAAAGAATTGAAAAAGGTTTAAGAAATAACCTCAAGTGGCGTATCTACATAACTACAATAACCCGATCTACTAACTAATCAACTCAAAATCAGCAAAAGATTAACTTCTTCAAATCTTCTACCAAATCAACTCAATCAACCAAACCAAGAAAACTCATTCATCCTTTTACTTGTATAAACCCTATGTTGTGTTTAATTTGTGTTAAATCTTCTTGAAATCAAGCTTTCAAATATCATAAATGGTGCTTTTATGTTCTTTGTTTGTGCCGTGAGTTTTAGAGAAAGAGAGGAGAGTTTTGTGTGTTTTTTTGCTAGTGAAAATAATGGGTGAAAGTGTATGTTTATGTACAGTTTTAAGTTAAAAATAATGAGGTAATATGATTGTGACATTATGTTTGTAACATTTCTGATTTTTGACCTCTTTAACACGTCATCAGTTCATTATTAATTATTCCAGATCATTACATTTTACTTTACCACCTTTGCATGAGTGATCATATCCCAGTACATATTAAATATTTACGTATCATACGTAAAACTTAACAGTTTAACTTTTGAGTTACCACTTTACTCATTTTAGTGTCATTGGAAACCGTTTGAAGAACTAATAATCATTAATTATATTATATATAATAAATAGTGATTATCCAAATTATTACGTACCAAGACGGACTAGAACCTATGTATATATTAGTTTAAACGTGAATCGTTCATATAAACTATCAAGACTTGTTTTTTATCAACCCAACACCACAAATAATCTTCATTCGACATCTTAATTCACATCAAATGTACACTATACGAACAATTTAAACACACTAACACAAACTACTATGTATTCGTGTATATACAACAACACTAAGAACAAAATTTAAGCTTAAACGTAAACAAGTTATCAAACAAGTTCATTGGATCCCTGGTTGAGACTCTCCTCGCCGGTCACTAGCAACAAATCAGACAAAATCCATCTCTCCTTGGTTTGAACATATACACGTCCCAACCTAGAACTTCCATGCTAGAATATCAAGCCCCAAGATACTTGTACAACACCTCTCCTTCCACAACTAGCGAACACATCACAATGTTGCATGGAAAACCCAAACCTAAGCCATGTAGCTTCATCCTTAACCACTTGTTAATCTTGTACATCCCCTTGTAATTAAAAGTTAGTACTATGGTTCCCTACACCTTATACAAGTCGACACACCCCATGTCTTTATACAAACACATTCCCAAAGTCTACTAAACAAACAAAAGATACAATATTGGGTGATTAAAGCTTGTACTTGACTAGTTTCAAAACCATGGGAGTGTTTAACTAGAGCTGAATACCACCTTGGTCTTGGACAACTAATATAAGTTGCATACACTCATACACAACACAAAACTCAAACACACATACTCCTTTATCTCTCTCTTTGTAACACCCCATTTTAATAAATGGAATATCACAAGATAATTATGGCGTGTTATCAAAGCATTCAAGGTAAATGTCCAAAAATATTAAATGACCATAAAAGGGAAATACCGGAATCAAACATCGGTAGTCCAACATAAGGTCACACACATGAATATAAGTACTGAAATGGAAAAGGACTAAACAATGTCCAAAGAAATGAAGTAACGTAATGTACGGAAATGCATAAAGTAATGAAGGCTAGATACCTTCCATCCGTATGCACATACTCTTAAGTCCTAGTTGCGTCCCTGAGTACCTACCGTTTGGGAACATGAAAGGAAAACGATTGAGCATAACGCCCAGTGAACGGATATACAAGCATAGCATGAAATGACATAAGCATAATAAGAATAATAGCAGCGGAAATGTATAAGTCCTAGATAACCTGAAACATGTTCATAAAACTAGTTTTTTAGTTTGAAAAGACGTATGTTTTTATATGAAAACTGTATTTATTAGCCAATAGCCCATATAGGTCATGAGGTTCCATCGTGCATAAATACTTGGAGGGGAGACCTCGTCATGCAATTAGAGGGGATGCCTCTAATTAATTAGTCTGGGTGGGAGGGATAAACTCCTTGTGAAGGATGCAAGGCACACACCACATTCACCATGAAAATCTTGTAAAAAACATGAAACTAGGATGCACCCATACGCCCCATATGATAATATAAATATAAGGCTAAAATTGTAAAGGAACGCCACGAGCAATCACTCCGCCGTGGGGAAGTCATAACACCGGTGCCTCTAGTGTTATGGTTATTGTACCTCCATAACTAGGTGTAACTGGCATGCATGTATATGGCTTAGGCATTTAAAACTAACATAAGCAGATCAAAGCATATAAAACAAATACTTAGGAAAACAGTTGGCTGCAAACGGGGAATCCTAATAATGAAAGGGAATGTCCATACTGAAGGACGGAATATTCGTACCTTATGTCCATGAACGAGGAAAGATGAAAGGATGAAAAGTCCTACTCCGACCTCACTAATGCTACATAAATAAGGGACATGAATGAGTTGTCTGATTACTGAGTATGTTACTGGTTATAGCATGTTCTTAACTTGTTTTATATGTTCTTGTCTTATTTTATTGTTTAAAATGATATACTGGATTATTCATTTATTTCATGTCTTCTGATTATGTATTATCTTGTATTCTTGTATTATTATACTTGTAGTGTAATAATAAGTAACTTTCTAAAAATAGCAGGTTTCCAAAAACAGAAAGTTTCCAATAATAGAAAGTTTCCAAAAATAGATCAGTTTCTAAAAATATAAAGTTTCTAAAAATAGTAAGTTTCCTGAAATAGAAAGTTTCCATAATTAGAAATAAGCTGGATTAATAAGCTAATAATATAAGCTGGTGATTATTAGTCATATACTATAAGTCATGATAAATTATTTATAAAGTTTATTAATTAAATATATAGGTTATAACTAATTATTAATTAATAATGATAGTACATATTTTATTAATTAATAACATATCATGGTTAATTAATAAACTATAGGTTATAAAAATTTAATTAAGTCATGGTTTAATTAAATTAAGTCTAGTACAATACTTAGGTTAACATGTTTTATTAATTTTAATTAATAAACCTAAGTCATGCATTATTAATTAATTATAAGTTCATGTATAAAATAATTAACTAATACAACTATAGTCTAAATTAAATGACAAAATATACTTAGGCTAAAACTTGTATTATTTATAAAAATAATATAACCTAAGTCATGTTTTAACTAAATTAATTATTAAGACATGTTAATTAATTTAATTAATCTTGTAAAAAAATAACTTGCAAATAATCCCGAGACAAAAACAAAAACCCGAACACCAACCACCACTCACAGCTGCGGCTGTGGTGGCGGCTGGTGGTTGCGTAACCAACAGCGGCATCTACTGCTACTGTTGCGCCGTGGCTAGACACTGCCCACACAAGGTTCCCACCGGCTTAGGCCGGTGGTTCCCCTACTGCCTCGCCTGCTCCCCTTGCTCGAACAACTTAGCGACCGGCAATAGTCGGTGGTTCCTACTACTAGAACGTGACTCACACCGAGCCCCTAGGGGGTCTCGGCTGTGGAAAATGGAGCACCGAGAGTCGTATGACTCTCGGTTTGGAGCTGCCGATCAAACAAACAAACCAAACGAACCCTCGATCATGATTTATTAATACCCATATCATGTTTATATTAATTGTTTTTAAGATCTAATCACGTGTTCATAAATAAATTAGAAAGGAATTTAAAAGATGAAGGTTTGATGTTTTACCCAAATGCGTGATTGAAAAGAACACGAACACGGATAACCAAAGATCAAAAATAAAAAACGAATCCTCCTTGTTCTTTGTTGTGTGTCGCGACCTATAGTCACCAAGGGGCTAGGGTTTTATTCCCTCGAGTTGGAACCTTAGAAGGAGAGGTATTGAAGTCTCTTCCATACTTTGTCCGACGTGTAATAATGGAGCTGACACTTCTTATCATTCCTTGTGGGTTTGCTCGCTTGCTACTCAGGTTTGGGATCGTATCTTTAAATGGTTGGATCTTCAAACTCCTATCATTCCTAATTTACGAGGGTTTATACATGGGTGGAAGATCTTCACATTCCAGCAAAACATAAGGATACTATCGAAGTTATAAGTGGCGTCGTCCTCTGGAATTTATGGAATTTTCGCAATGAGATGATATTTGGTTCATCGGCTCCTAAGCATAACATTTTATTTGATAAAATTGTTGAATTTTCTTTTCGTTGGTATTCGTCTAGGAACAAATTGTTCTCCATTTCTTGGAGCAATTGGATTCAAAACCCATTAATGGTTTATTCCTTGTAATTTTTCTAGCTTCTTGCTAGTTTTAATATAAAATCGTTGTTCAAAAAAAAATATGTAATATGTTTCATGTGTATTACTTTTACCATTAGTTAAATCAAACGGTCTTGGGCCCCCTTCCCTTTGGTTGTCGCAGACACAAGGGCCCAACAAGGCCAAACCGAGCTTTTTCATGTTTAAGTATTTTTCGTGTACACTCGTGTTAATTATTCGTTCTAGTTCGTGTCTTAATACTCGTGTTTAAATATACTCCTTGTATGTCGTGTTCTAATAGTCGTGTTATAATTATTATACGTAATAATTATCGTGTTTATAATTGTTCGAGATCATATGTTCGTGATTATAATTATTATACTTAATAATTATCGTGTAATATTACGTACTTAATAATTATCGTGCATTATTACATACGTAGTTTCTGAATTTAATGTTCGTGACACATGTACATAACATAAATGGAAAGTTTTAATTGGTTTGTAGGTTTATGTGATGTACTGTTCATGGTCTTTATATGCGGGCTTTACAACTCTTCCCCCTAAAAAGAATAATTCGTCCCCGAATTATAGATAACGTAAGTTGAAAGAGACACATAAAGGAATCTAAACTTGAAATGAGGGTAAGAAGTCCAGATAGACTTCTTCGTCTCCCAAGTGGCTTCCCGCTCGGAATGGTCCCTCCAAAGGATTTTGACGAATGGAATCGTCTTCTTCCTCATGACAAGCTCTTGACGATCAAGAACTCGTTCGGGTTCCTCAATGAAAGTAAGATCCTCACGAATCTGTTTGAATAGGTACTGAACCATGTGAAGGGGATGATAATTGTACCCTCTAAGTAAGGGCACATGAAAGACGTTATGAACGTGAGAAAGCTGCGGAGGTAACGCTAAACAATATGATACTTCACCGACTCGTTCGAGGATATGAAATGGTCCGATGAATCGAGGACTGAGTTTTCCTTTGATTCCAAAACGCCTAACTCCACGCGCCGGTGATACCTTGAGAAAGACATGATCTCCCACGTTGAAATGAAAATCCCTACGATGCTTGTCGGCATAACTCTTTTGACGTGCACGAGCTTCTTGTAGTTTCGCCTCAGCTACAGCGACTCTCTCGTTAGTCATCTCTATCATCTCCGGACCTTCAAGTGTTCGCTCACCAACCGGATCCCAGCATATTGGGGCGCGACATTTCTTGCCATACAACATCTCAAACGGTGCACACTTGATACTGGCGTGCCAACTGTTGTTGTATGCAAATTCTACCAAGCAGATATAGTCGTCCCAACTTCCTGTCCATTCTAAAGCACATGCTCGAAGCATGTCCTCTAATGTCTGAATGGTTCATTCCGATTGTCCGTCTGTCTGGGGATGAAAAGCCGTGCTAAGCTTAAGTCTGGTTCCCCAAGCTTTCTGCAGACTCCTCTAAAATCGCGAACTAAACCGAGAATCTCTGTCCAAGATGATACTGGATGGAGCACCATGAAGTCTCATGATCTCCTTCTGATATAGGTCAACGAGTTTGCTAACCGCGTCATCCTTGCAGATCGGTAAGAAATGAGCTGACTTGGTAAGTCGGTAAACTATAACCCAAATGGCATCATGCTTCCTCTTGGTCTGCGGAAGTCCGATGATAAAATCCATGGATATCTTGCCCCACTTCCACTCTGGAATGTCTAACGGTTGTAGTAGACCACTAGATCGTTGATGCTCAATCTTAACCTGCTGGCAGGTAAGATATTTGGAGACATAGGTAGCAACATCCTGTTTCATACCACTCCACCATAAATACTGTTTGATGTCGTGGTACATCTTGGTGGAACCAAGATGAATAGAGAATGGGGAGCTATGAGCTTCAGCCAATAACGCCTCCCTGAGTGTAAGATCATCAAGAACACAAAGTCTAGTGCCCTGCCATAAGATACCGTCGTCATCTACCCGAAACTCCGTCTGCTAATCTAGGTTCTGAATAATTGCCCAGATTTCACCATCCTCCTTTTGAGCTTCCTTGATCCTAGAGAGTAAGTCTGGTTCAACTTTAAGATTAGCCCAGTAGCCATGTTGTCCGCGTATCATGATCTCGATATCCAATCTCTCCAAATATCGTATAATCTCTTCCTCTATCTTAATGCCGTTGATCATACCTGACTTTCTACTAAGAGCATCTGCCACTACATTCGCCTTGCCGGGATGATACTGCAGATTAATGTCATAATCCTTCAACAGCTCTAACCACTTTCTCTGCCTCATGTTCAGTTTACGCTGAGTGACGATATATTTCAGGCTTTTGTGATCTGTGAAGATGTCACATGATTCGCCATACAAGTAATGCCTCCAAATCTTCAGTGCAAACAAAATAGCTGCAAGTTCTAAGTCATGCGTAGGATAGTTCTCCTCATAAGGCTTAAGCTGCCGTGATACGTAAGCAATCACTTTCCCATGTTTCATGAGAACACAGCCAAGGCCCTTCCTTGAAGCATCACTATAGATATGAAATCCACCTGTACCAGATGGGAGAGTAAGAATAGGTGCAGATACCAGCCTCTGCTTTAGGTCTTTAAAGTTCTTCTCTCTTTCTTCAGTCCAGACGAATTTCTTTCCTTTCCGCATCAGTTTGGTCAATGGCAGTGCTAATCGGGAAAAGTTCTCTACGAACCTACGATAGTAACCAGCTAAGCCTAGAAAGCTGCGAACTTCAGTTGATGATGTCGGTCTTGGCCACTTGGTAATAGCCTCAACCTTCGCAGGATCCATGGTTATTCCCTTTGCGGATACAATGTGGCCTAGAAACGTCACTTTACTTAACCAGAATTCGTAGTTGGAGAACTTGGCATACAACTGCTTCTTGCGAAGTATCTGTAATATTGTATGAAGATGGTCTTCATGTTCTTCCTTTGATTTAGAGAAAATTAGGATGTCATCTATAAAAACTATAACGAACTTGTCCAAAAAACATGGAAAATACGGTTCATCAAGTCCATGAAAACTACTGGAGCATTGGTAAGGCCAAATGGCATGACTACGAATTCGTAGTGTCCATAACGTGTACGGAAAGCAATCTTGGCGATATCCTGCTCTTTCACCCGTAGCTAATGATAGTCAGACCTCAGATCGATCTTAGAGAAATGTTTGGCACCTTGGAGTTGGTCAAACAGATCATTAATGCGTGGCAAAGGATATCGATTTCTGATGGTGATCTTATTAAGCTCATGATAATCAATGCAGAGTCACATACCGTCGTCCTTCTTCTTCACGAATAAAACTGGTGCACCCCATGGAGATGCACTAGGGCGGATGAAACCTCATTCCAAAAGTTCCCATAGCTGTTCCTTTAACTTCTTAAGCTCGATGGGATCCATGCGGTAAGGAGCCTTGGAAATTGGCTCAGCTCCTGGGGTGAGCTCAATATTAAACTATACCTCACGAGCATGTGGTATACCCGAAAGTTCTTCAGGAAACACGTTTTGAAATTCTAACACGATAGGTTGATTCTGGATGGATGGAGATTCAGCCTCTATATCATGAACAGTAGCTAAGAAGCCTTCGCAACCATGTAACAGTAATGCACGTGCTTGTAAGATTGAAATTATTTGTACAGACCTTCCTAGTATAAAACAGTTGTGAATGTACTCTGGCGCGTTTACATCACCGAAAATGACCCGATATGAATGGAAATCTATGGTGGCGTGGTGTTTGGATAACCAGTCCATGCCTAATATCATGTCGAAATCGCACATGTCCAATGGAAGTGCATCAACTGAATGAATTCTGTCGTCAAACTCAAGGGGAAGACCCTTGTACCCATGTGTGATGCGTACAGAGTCTCTTAAGGTCATGGAAATGTTTAAGACATTTTCTAATGGCATAGGGGATATCCTAACACGATTCGCATAAGTAGTGGATATGACCGAATGAGTAGCACCCGTGTCAAATAATACGCATGCAGCTTGACCATACATATACAAGATTCCAGTGATGGTACCTAATGACTTATTGGCCTGGTCACACGAGGTAGTGTACACCCGTCCGGTAGTCGGAGGTGGCTTGGAGTCGGCATGTCCAGAACTGCCCTCAATCTCACCCTTACGGCAGTCCTTCATGCGATGGCCTGGTTGGCCACACTTGAAGCAAGCATCACTATCACGGTGATACGGCCCTGGGTGTCTGCGGTTACATGTCGTGCAAAGAGGGTGAGTATACCCTCCAACAGGTGCCCTAGCTGGTTGGGAGCCTGTTTTAGAAAAGTATACGTGAGACATGATGATCGGGTACAATAGGACAATGCTAGAAAATCTTAAGACATAATACCAGATGTAGTTGTACGGTTGGGCTATGAACCTCTGCGGTCCTGCTCCCATCTGTTGCCATTATTCCTGGTAGTAGATACTGAAGTGTCAGAATTATGAATCATAAAGTACATAACAAATTAATAAGTAAGTTTAGGGATGTGATGCTTTTGGAGTTGTTGGCGTTGTTACTGTAATTGTCATTACCGCCCCGCCTATCCGAAGCAGAACTGTCCTGAGTCTAACTGTTACCCTTAGGCTGATTCTGCTGCTGAGTGGCCGGTTGAGACCGGTCCCCAGTCTTATGCTTGAAAGATGTAATTGTATAGAGAAAGATAAATATTTGGATAGTACTGAATTAAAAGAAATGATAACCGCTGATGACGAAATATACCTCTTGTCAGGTCTTTCTGCCTCTCTAAACTCATCCCTCTCTTGCAGCATCTCCAACTTACGGGCTGCATCTGCCACATGTACCACAGTATTGAATGTAGCACACACCAAGTTATTGGCGACAGATGTGCGAAGAGCCCAGCGAAAGTGATACGCCTGCTCCTCTGCAGTCCCGGCTGCTGCGCCAAGGAATCCAGCCAGTCGAAGGAACCTCTGCATAAACTCATTGTTGTTTTCCCCAGCTCTCTGCCTAATATCATGATACTCCCTCTTAAGCTTATCCTGCTCAGCTTTTGGGAAGAACTGCCCCATAACCAACTCCTTGAACTATGCCCAAGTCAAGCCAGTCACCCAGTCATCGCCTCCATTCGACAGCTTAAGTGCCTTCTACTATGCAAGCACGTTTCCTTCAAACTTGTAGCAAACTAACCTTGCCTTAAAGATAGGGTCGCATCCCATAACGTCAAAGATCTTCTCAATGTGAGTTATCCAGCTCTCAGCCTCAACGGGGCTGTCAGTCTGCTCGAAAGAATTCAGACGCTGCTTATTGAACCGCTCCAGCCATGTGATCAGGGTAGCTGGAGGTGGAGGAGGAGGATTCTGAGGGTGTTGATTGTTGGCAGCTTGCACCTCATCCCGATGTCTTTATACAAACACATTCCCAAAGTCTACTAAACAAACAAAAGATACAATATTGGGTGATTAAAGCTTGTACTTGACTAGTTTCAAAACCATGGGAGTGTTTAACTAGAGTCGAACACCACCTTGGTCTTGGACAACTACTATAAGTTGCATACACTTATACACAACAGAAAACTCAAACACACATACTCCTTTATCTCTCTCTCTTTGTAACACCCCATTTTGATAAATAGAATATCACAGGATAATTATGGCGTGTCATCAAAGCATGCAAGGTAAATGTCCAAAAACATTAAATGACCATAAAAGGGAAATACCAGAATCAAACATCGGTAGTCCAACATAAGCTCACACACATGAATATAAGTACTGAAATGGAAAAGGACTAAACAATGTCCAAAGAAATAAAGTAACGTAATGTATGGAAATGTATAAAGTAATGAAGGCTAGATAGCTTCCATCCATATGCACATACTCTTAAGTCCTAGTTGCGTCCCTGAGTACCTGCCGTTTGGGAACATGAAAGGAAAACGGCTGAGCATAACGCCCAGTGAACGGATATAAGCATAGCATGAAATGACATAAGCATAATAAGACTAATAGTAGCGGAAATGTATAAGTCCTAGATAACCTGGAACATGTTCATAAAACTATTTTTATAGTTTGAAAAGACTTATGTTTTATATGAAAATTGTATTAATTAGCCAATAGCCCATATAGGTCATGAGGTTCCACCGTGCATGAATACTTGGAGGGGAGACATCATTATGCAATTAGAGGGGATGCCTCTAATTAATTAGTCTGGGTAGAAGGGATCAACTCCTTGTGAAGGATGCAAGGCACACACCACATTCACCATGAAAATCTTGTAAAAACATGTAACTAGGATGCACCCATACGCCTCACATGATAATATAAATATAAGGCCAAAATTGTAAAGGGACGCCACGAGCAATCACTCTGCCGTGGGGAAGTCATAACACCGGTGCCTCCAGTGTTATGGTTATGTACCTCCATAACTAGGTGTAACTGGCATGCATGTATATGGCTTAGGCATTTAAAACTAACATAAGCAGATCAAAGCATATAAAACAAATACTTGGGAAAACAGTTGGCTGCAAACGGGGAATCCTAATAATGAAAGAGAATGTCCATACTGAAGGACGGAATATCTGTACCTTATGTCCAGTGAACCAGGAAAGATGAAAGGATGAAAAGTCCTACTCCGACCTCACTAATGCTACATAAATAAGGGACATGAATGAGTTGTCTGATTAGTGAGTATGTTACTGGTTATAGCATGTTCTTAACTTGTTTTATATGTTCTTGTCTTATTTTTCTGTTTAAAATGATATACTGGATTATTCATGTATTTCATGTCTTCTGATTATGTATTATCTTGTATTCTTGTATTATTATACTTTTAGTATAATAATAAGTAACTTTCTAAAAATAACAAGTTTCCAAAAATAGAAAGTTTCCAAAAATAGAAAGTTTCCAAAAATAGATCAGTTTCTAAAAATAGAAAGTTTCTAAAAATAGTAAGTTTCCTGAAATAGAAAGTTTTCATAATTAGAATAAAGATGGATTAATAAGCTAATAATATAAGCTGGTGATTATTAGTCATGATAAATTATTAATAAAGTTTATTAATTAAATATATAGGTTATAACTGATTATTAATTAATAATGATAGTACATGTTTTATTAATTAATAACATATCATGTTTAATTAATAAACTATAGGATATACAAATTTAATTAAGTCATGGTTTAATTAAATTAAGTCTAGTACAATACTTGGGTTAGCATGTTTTATTAATTTTAATTAATAAACCTAAGTCATGCATTATTAATTAATTATAAGTTCATGTATAATTTAATTAATTAATACAACTATAGTCTAAATTAAATGACAAAATATACTTAGGTTAAAACATGTATTGTTTATAAAAATAATATAACCTAAGTCATGTTTTAATTAATTTAATTATTAAGACATGTTAATTAATTTAATTAATCTTGTAAAAAAATAACTTGCAAACAATCCCGTGCCCGAATCCCGAATCCCGAGACAAAAAACAAAACCCGAACACCAACCACCACTCACAGCCGCGGCTGTGGTGGCGGCGCAGCCAACGGCGGCGGCTACTGCTGCTGTTGCGCTGTGGCTAGCCACTGCCCACACAAGGTTCCCACTGGCTTAGGCCGGTGGTTCCCCCTGCTGCCTTGCCTGCTCCCCCTGCTCAAACAAATTAGCCACCGGCAATAGCCGATGGTTCCTACTGCTCGACCACGACACACACCGAGCCCCTAAGGGATCTCGGTTGTGGACAATGGTGCACCGAGAGTCGTATGACTCTCGGTTTGGCGCTGCCGATCAAACAAACAAACCAAACGAACCCTCAATCATGATTTATTAATACCCATATCATGTTTATATTAATTGTTTTTAAGATCTAATCACGTGTTCATTAATAAATTAAAAATGAATTAAAAAGATGAAGATTTGATGTTTTACCCCAATGCGTGATTGAAAAGAACACGAACACGAACACGAATAACCCAAGATCAAAAATAAAAAACGAATCCTCCTTGTTCTTTGTTGTGTGCCGCGACCTATAGTCACCAAGGGTCTAGGGTTTTATTTTCTTCTGTAAAAATTTATGTAATATGTTTCCTGTGTTTTACTTTTACCATTAGTTAAATCAAAACGGGCTTAGGTCCCCTTCCCTTTGGTTGTCGTGGACACAAGGGCCCAACAAGGCCAAACCGAGCTTTTTCATGTTTAAGTATTTTCCGTGTACACTCGTGTTAATTATTCGTTCTAGTTCGTGTCTTAATACTCGTGTTTAAATATACTCCGTGTATGTCGTGTTCTAATAGTCGTGTTATAATTATTATACGTAATAATTATCGTGTTTATAATTGTCCGAGATCATATGTTCGTGATTATAATTATTATACTTAATAATTATCGTGTAATATTACGTACTTAATAATTATCGTGCATTATTACATACGTAGTTTCTGAATTTAATGTTCGTGACACGTGTACATAACATAAATGGAAAGTTTTAATTGGTTCGTAGGTTTACGTGATGTACTGTTCATGGTCTTTATATGCTGGTTTTACACTCTTTACCGAGAGCAACACTACAAGCAAACATCATCTTCCTCTTATTACTACATTTACATTCGGCTTGAGGACTCGAGGAAGGGTTATAAACTAGCATTAGGAGAACGGGTTGATATAATCACAAGCTTCTAGTATCCTTCAAACTCTTGGAACATAACATAGTGCTAAGGACCATTCGTAAGTACTCCATACTTGGATTCATTTACCTATTAAACTATAAATAACTAACAAACGTGTTTACATATGATAACACTTGCAAATGAACTAAAACGTCTTTCATGTCCATGCAACTTCATAATGAACGTAAACACATATGTATACAAGCATGAGAACTAGCCACGAATACAAAAAGATCATGAATACACGTACATGTAAGGTCACAACTCGATAGCTAAGTTTTATGTAAATCCTAAACTCACGTGAACAAATTATTATGTAAGCAAAACATGAACCTAAGCTTAACTCAACTCTAACTTACTTTTGTAATACAAGAACTATGCATCAAGTTACCTTAAACACTCATGGGCGTATTAACCCATTTAACAAGCCCACATGAAAAGCCGTGAGTGCAATAAGCCTCGACTTATTTTTGAGACTTCTCAAAATAATCCATAAGCTCAAAAAAGCTTATAAAGATGTTGAGAAAACTTAGTAAACCAATAAACATGTATTTGGACACTTAAAAACACTAATGGGCTTAGGATTATGCTAGACGCGGCCCAATAAGGCCCATGAAGCCCACTTGATGGAACCGAGACCCTATAATGACTATTTAAGGTTTAGTGGACTTATTGAATTGTTTAAACACTAAACCTAACGAGTAATAAACGTAATATATGCTTTTCGTGCCTAAAAGGAAAATTAGGGAAGTCGGGGGGACCCATTTGACAATTTAGAAACTCTTAACGAGTCCAACTACCTACACGAAAGCTTAGGGATAAAAAGTGGCATGTTACCAACTTGAACCAAGCCCTATATAATTTAAAACGCGAGATTTGTAACTATAAGGATCGTTTGGTCAATGTCGTAAAGATTTACAAGCCCTAGGCTTTGTTTTAAATTAATCTGATACCATAGGGACTATTTTGTCAACTTCATAAAATAATTACAAACCATAGGGTAGGTTTTTAAAACAAGCCGAGACCCTTAGGGGTTGTTTTAGGAACTAACAAAACTTAAGGGATCGAAATTAGGGAACTATCCGAACCATAAATATACAATTAAAAGTGGGAGGACTAGATTTGTAATTTTTGAAACCCAAGGGTAAACTATAAAAACCTTTTCTTCAAATATTAAATGTTTACAAACCCGAGGGATAAATATTGCCATTTATGAAAAGTAAAACAAACCCTAAATAAACTATGTAGACTTTTCGTGAATTTGGTGTCACGTGACCAAAGTGGAGGGACTAAAAGGTGTAATATCTGAAACTAATTAAACGGGGAGACTATTTGGGCCAAAATTGTAAATCGGTAAAACCTTTTGTTGTCCCTAATAATATGATGATAGATTAAAGAAATGAGATGGAAAAGATATGAATTTTAGAGAGAGAAAGTAGTGAGAGAAAGTAGAGAGAGAAGGTGATTAACTTGGAAAATTAGATTAAGAATTATGAGAACGATCACCCTCCTAACATGCTAGGAGGGTGCTTATATAGTCCACCCACATGCGGGCTCTCTAATGGACTATATGTCTTTTAGGCCGGGTTTGAATAAATGCTTAGTACCTTGAAATAGGCCTTTTAAGCTAACCATCAAGCCCGTAATGTCACGACTATTTTAACTAACTATTACAACGTTCTAATAAATATTACAATATAAACCTATGACCGAACATTCTTGTTTGACTCAATATTTTGAGGCTAACAATCTCCCCCAATGTGAGGTCATTCCTCTTCGATATTTAGGGTTCAATGGAGATTATGAATTTCGTCATAAATGAGTCATGAACGTGTAATAGTAGTGTTGTTCTTTCATGATGTGGTCTTTGAGCCTTTGTCATTGTCTTTCGACTTTGTCTTTTATCTTGAGATCTTCAAATCATTCTTGACTAGTATTTGCCATCTTGCGATCTTGTGTCTTTATCCACATGCTCATAATTTGCACAATCTTGAAAGCTTGCTAACAATCTCCTTTGATGAGAGGTCATTCCTCTACATTAATTGATAAGGAAGATTTTGATCATCAGATTTGCGGAAGTCTTTAGCTTTCTTGATTGTTGAATGTCTTTGGGCATGAGAATGTGGTTTTGAATCTTTGACTTTGCTGAGTACATCGTAATGTCACCTTCTCGAGACAAAACTTAGACATGGACTGAATGGATTTGACATTCGTCCTAAATCGGTAGCGTTTTACCTCCGGTCGGTGAAGACCGTTACACGATATTAAATATCGTACCTGTGATTAGGTAGATTTAATTAAAAATCTCTTTGACAGGGTTTCGCGGCTGTACTAGCCGTTCTCTTTACTCGACCGTCTCAAAGCAAGACTGCGAACATAAAGAGTGAATCAATTGGATAAATATCCGCTTGATTAAAGTCGCCAATTCAAATTCCTGGAACAAGTTTGATTCATTAAGATCTTACCATTGTTGCTTTCCAGTTGACACAAGCTTGATTCATAAGAATCTCGCAAGTTACCTACCGTAGCGCTGTTTGATGTTGACGCTAGAAGGATTTCCATTCATCACTGTGAATATTAATGAATATTACTCTGAATGTTCTGGCAAGACCATAAAGATATTGCGTAGAAACATGAAACAAGTTTGAATCAATTCAGAATCAAACCACTGTTGCTTTTCAGTTTACACATGTTCAAATCTAAAAGAATCTTACACATGACCTACCACAGTGTTGTTTGATGTTAACACTCGAAGGATTTCCACTCATCATTTTTAATACTAGGTAGTATCACTCTGAGTGTTCTATCAATATCACAATGATATAGCGTAGGACTCTCTTGATCTTCATCCGTGTGTCCTAACGATATTTGATTGATATCTTGGCTCTAGACTCGATTTGTGCACTTTTAGTGGTCGGAGGCTGGAGCAGATGCCACCTATTCAATATCAACTAACTCAGAGTGAGAAAGTCAATAGAAGTCGTGTTGATCTTCGTGATAAGACAAAAAACTTCTTTTGAGAGAAGCCTGAGTCAGCCGTGGAATGGTTGAGCATTACATCACTGGGTCCATGATGTGTTGTCTTCATGATGTGTTGACCCAGTTTCTGCCTAAGTTGTATGGAGGGCTTCTTTGTTTACACCCTTTATCCTTACATTTCTTTTTCATTCTTCAACCCTTCAATGCTTACCAATACATCATTACTAGCACCTTGTTGTGATTGTTCTAGTGCTAACATCAGTACTTAGTCGGCATTCAGCTTCGTTCACATTCTAATCCATCTTACCTAAGGACTTCTAATAATCTATTGGATTGTCCCTGAGAAGATCCCTCCGGTCTTGGTTGGATCATAGGACTTAAGCCTAACCACCCTTTTGACACCAATAACGTCGTGGATTAAAGATGTTGTGGGTATTTGATCGTAACCATAAGTGCTTGAGTCTTTAGATCATATTTTAATCACATTTTCTCCCTCTATCTCTAATATATAAAATCGTTTGATATTAGAGATACCAAATTTGATTAATATATATTTTGAAAAATAGTCTTGAAAGTCTTCGGGAGAAAAATGTGTCAAACTTAGTATGAATTTGGAACGCTCCCCCTCAAAAATTGATCCAATGGAATTGTCATTACGAGGATATGATCCACATTAAACTTTTGAGGATAGGAGTTGTTGAACACACACTTTTTCAAATTTGCTGTGCATTACTTTTTCAAACCATTTTGAAAGTTTTGGGTTTGTAGACCCGAAAATAGTGTCATCAACATAAATCTGCACTAGCAAAATGCCATCCCCATTAATACAATATTTTTAGCCAAGTATAAAATAATTTCGTTCCAAGTCTTTTCGAATTGATTATTGGTAGAAAGTGCGACTCAATTGTATTTTGGTGAAAAAGAGGATGGTTTGGTTTGATTATCTAATTCTAGACTTAAAACAAATGATTGTCGTTGAGTAAAGTGAAATTGACTAAAAACTTAACAAGTAATTTTAGAACTTAAAACTTTGCAAAACTTTTAAAACTTAAGAGCTCAAACTATCGGAATGTAACAAATCCTTTCTATCGGAATGCACCAAAATTAGAACCATCAGAATAATTAAGTCATCGGAATAATACAAGTGCAAAGCTATCGGAATGTTCATCTGAATATCCGTCGGAATAACAAAATCAAATATGTCGCAATATGCTGTCTGTCGGAAAGTCCTAGATCGAAATGCTTCAGATCGGAATAATCTAAACACCTCTGTCGCAATGTTGTCTATCGGAAAGTAGTTAACAAAATTTGGGCAGAGTTTCAACTTAACTAAACCTTAAGTCCCGTCGGAATATGCGATCGCAATGAGCGATCGCAATCCCAGATCGGAATAAGGGTAAAAAACAACTTATCGCAAAGTAAAACCACAATGGGTTATTGCGATAGACAAAAGCAGCCGTCAGAATGTTTGAATCCCCAATATTGCGATGGATTGCAATATTAATCCGAAATTGGTGGTAAGCTAAAAACTCAATAAGCACGTATAATAAGCTACTTTAATCGAATCTTAAATGACTCAATAAGCTTAAATTTGACAACTTTCAACATAAACTTTATAAAAGAACTTTAAAAAGACTTAAACCTTTTTAATAATCCGAAAAGTAATAAGCTAGAACATGAAATAAGCCAATAAGCATAAAGAGCTTATAACTTAAACCGTATGAAAGCTTATGTAGTAATAGAAAGATTTACCTTTTATTACTTAAACATCAAACAAAATCACTTCGTGGAACATGATTTTCGGATCAAAAACCAAAGTAAATCAAGAAAGGTGGAAAGAGATTAAAGAACAAAAAGCTTAACTAAGAACTTGATTAATGAAATCCAAATACAAAAAGCTTAAACTTGAAAGGTTAAAAGAAAGAAACGATGAAAAACTTAGTGAGAGAAAGTTTGGAACTTTCTCTCTCTAAAAACTAGAAAGGAAAAAATTAAAAGTGAAACTAGCTAACCACCCTCCTAATGTGATTAGGAGGGTATTTATAGGGAAAATGGGAAGTGCATGTGTGGTGTGCTTCCTTCTTTCTTTTCTTCTCGACTCGATTTAAATCTGTCTTTTCTCGACGTCGTCTCAGGATTTGAACTTGTCTTGATAATTTTCTTCTTTAATTTAGACTTTGAGTTCTTTGACTTCATTAAACTTCCATCTTTAGACTTTTTCTTCGATAAATCTTCAAAATAGGTCTTGGACATCCGTTCTTTAAGCACTCTTGATCTCTTGACTTCGTCTTTTCTCGTTTTCTTTGATAAAAGCCCGTGAAAGCCCGTGTTTTCTTCCTTTTTCATCTTTTGGTCCTAAAACACAATAACAACACAAACCACGCATAATTCTGACTTTTACAACATAAAATACACGTTTTGGTCTTGTTATTATTGGAAATAAGTGGTAAAATGATAAGTGTTTTCACACTTATTAAATTCCCTACACTTGACCATTACAATGCCCTCATGCAATGCATTGATTTTAAAGCATAGTTTACAATTTCCATCATAGATAACCCACCTTGGCCTTTATTAAATACTAAAATTTTAAGGAAAATTAAAAGATAGGAACAAGTAAAGAAATCAAAGACTTACATTGGGTTTTGGCTGCCATGAACGTTTATCATCCTCAAGTTTCACGTTCCCCATACCAAGCTTAAAAATGAGATCATTGTTATTATAAGTTAGCAGACTAACACGAATTCATGTGGGCCAATTATTCACTTAGACTCCCTTATTCCTAGGTGTATCTCTTATATTTTAAGATTGTCTTGAATGATCACGAGGATGCATTGTTTGACTTATTTCGATAGTTGTTTAGGCCGAAAATAAAGTGGGACGATTTAATCAATAGTTAGCTAAAGGACAAAATCTTTTAAAACTGCTTCTCGGGACCTCATAAAGTTCATATCTTGGCATAACTCGCTTCACGATTTGAGACCTTTCTCAGACCGATATTTGGCAGCGACTTCATACTTCAAATCTTGAGAGACGTTCTTGAAATTATGGTCTTCTCTTTATAATAGGAATTTCTTCACTTGAAGTTTTCGAGAGATTCTTCATACTTGGACCACGACTTCTTCATTTTTCTCCAATCTTTATTTTGGACTTTGATATACAACGATCCGCCCCCTTTTAGGACTTGGATCTATTTATCCTCATACCTTGTTAGGGTCTTTTTGGATAGACTTCTCCATGATCTTTTGGGGAGATTTTGCTTTTCTTCGTGTGTCTCGATCCTCCATATTGATTTTCGATAAATGATTCTTCACATCACTTTGGATCTTTAGCAACAAAATGTATCCGTCATGCCTTGTTAGGGCCTTTTCGGACTCGCCAATCTTCGCATCCCGCTTCAATAAGTTATGCCTTGGCTATGAAATCTAATTAATACCGAGAAACTTTTAAACGATCTTGTTCTAGAAGCTAAGTAACTTTTCAAACCGTACAACCTTATTTATTGCAGATAAATTTATTAGCAAGCGATGGGAGAATAGGCTTATAATCAACTCACATAAATTCACGAAAGAATACCAAACTTATAATTGACTCTATCATCTCTCGTTCTCCACAATTTAAAATCTCAAGGAATGAGACTCGTGGATGCTTAGCCAATTAAATCAAAGTTTTGGGTTTTCGAGTCATCTATAGGATCTTGCAAATTCTTAGACTTTTTCAAGCTTTAGAAATCGCATTTTAAAGTTCCCTTGATAAACGACTCTCTAGGATCAATTATAGGAACTTGCGAAAAGTTCTTGTTCTTAACCCGTGAGAGTTAAGACTTTCGCGTTTTAAAGTTCCCTATATAAAAGCCTAGCAAAACTTGACTTAAACACGTTAAGGATACTAGCTAGAGTAAACTTAGATAAGTAAACTCGGGTTGAGTCAAAATATTCACGACTTTGAAAAATTTAAAACCTCTTTATTAAAAATTTATTCCATAAAAGTAAATAAATAACTATGACGAGGGAAAATACTACTAAACTACAAGGCCAAAATAGATTAAAAATTTTGAAAAATGTCGAAAAATCGAGTTTTCCGGTTAAAATGAGGGCAAATTCATGGAAAAGACCACTTACTTCGATAGAAGTCCCGCCTACACTTGATATAAACATTGTCCTCAATGTTTAAGCATGTGGGAGTAAACTCCCCTCACTTATGACATTGTGCACTTTGTTTAAGTCTTGCTAAGGAGAGGACAACTATAGTAAATTTAATGTGAACATATAAGATATGAAATATTGAATCACGAGAGTTTAGGATAGAACCGGGAAGACGGGAACACGGAATCACGGTTCGTCAAAAGTCATCGAGGTGCACTTTGAAGCTTGAATCCCTGTAGAGAATAAGAAACAAGACAGCAAACACATACGGGGCTCCCCCTACACTTATTATGAAAGCTGTAAAGGATAGATCACGGGTTGCCTCCCAAGAAGCGCTTGTTTTTTATAACCGAGTCACGAGCCTGACTCGACCCAAAACTAGTTCATGGGGAACGTGGTGAGGGATGGAATCATCCCGTGAGAGATGTCCTCACCAAAGTATAACTTCACGCGCTGGCCATTCACCTTAAAATTGGGCCCATTTGGCTGAGAAAGCTCAATGGTGCCATATGGGAAGACTTTGGCGACGGTGAATGGACCAGACCAGTGGCTCTTCAACTTGCCCGAGAAGATCTTCAATCGAGAGTTAAAAAGTAAGACTTGATCACCAACGTGGAACTCTCGGTTCTTAATTCTTGCATCGTGGATGATTTTGGTCTTCTCTTTGTAGATCAATGAGTTCTCGTAAGCTTCATTCCTCAGTTCATTTAGCTCGTTGAGTTGAATCTTCCGAAGATCATCGGCTTTGTTGATGTCGAAGTTAGCCCACTTCAAGGCCCAGTACGCCTTGTGTTCCAGCTCGATAGGGAGGTGGCATGCTTTCCCGTACACAAGAGGATAAGGTGTACAACCAATCGGGGTCTTATATGCGGTACGGAAAGCCCACAGAGCATCATCTAATTTATCGGCCCACGCAGCACGATGCTCTCCCACAGTACGTTCCAGAATTCGCTTCAATCCACGGTTGGAAATCTCGGCTTGCCCATTGGTTTGGGGATGATAAGCGATGGAAAGACGGTGATTGACACCATACTTAGCCATGACTCTTGCGAATTGATCATTGCAAAAATGAGTCCCGTGGTTACTGATGATAGCACGAGGAACACCGAATCGAGCAAAAAGCTGCTTTAAAAAGTTCACAACCACCCTCGCATCGTTCGTAGGGAGGGCCTTGGCTTCAACCCATTTGGATACGTAGTCAACGACTACGAGGATGTACTTGTTCCCTTTAGATGATGGAAATTGCCCCATAAAGTTGATACCCCATACATCAAAGATTTCACATTCTTGTATGAAATTTTGAGGCATCTCATCTTTATGTGCGATCTTGCCTTGTCGTTGGCAAGAATCACAATGCTTAACCATTTCGTGAGCGTCACGATAAATGGTGGGCCAATAAAATCCAGAGTCAAACACTTTCTTCGCGGTGTAGTTGGGACCAAAGTGACCACCGATGGGTCCTTTATGGCAAGCATCAAGGATTTGTAAAGCTGTTGGCCCATCAACACGTCGACGAATGACAAGATCTGCACATTGTTTGAAGAGATAAGGGTCATCCCAGAAGTAAGTCTTAACATCTTTGAAGAACTTCTTCTTTTGTTGGGATGTTAACCCTTCGATAAGAATTCCACCCGCTAAGTAGTTTGCAATGTCCGCAAACCACGGGGTGTCATCAAGATTAGAGTGAATAGACATTAAGGTCTCAAGGGGAAAATAGTCATTGATTTCTTGGTTTGGATGATCCCCTTGATACGGATCCTCAAGTCTACTCAGATGATCTGCTGCTAGGTTTTCGGCTCCCTTTTTGTCACGAATTTCAATGTTAAATTCTTGAAGGAGCAAAACCCAACGAAGAAGTCTTGGTTTAGAATCTTGCTTAGTCAACAAGTACTTCAACGCGGAGTGGTCGGTATACACGATGGTGGTGGAAAGGACAAGATAGGGGCGGAACTTTTCAAAGGCATACATTACAGCTAAAAGCTCTTTTTCGGTAGTGGTATAATGCAGTTGAGCCCCCGTCATTGTCTTGCTAGCATAATGGATTGGTTGGAAGTGTTGATTTACACTTTGGCCCAAAACCGCTCCAATAGCAAAGTCGCTAGCATCACACATCAACTCAAAAGGTAGCTCCCAATTAGGGGTAAACAAGACCGGTGCCTTAGTTAGATTATCCTTGAGAAGATTGAAGGATTCAAGACACTCTTTAGAAAAGATAAAAGGAGTATCTTTTTCCAAGAGGTGGGTCATCGGGGGAGCGATTTTAGAGAAATCCTGAATGAAACGACGATAGAAGCCCGCATGACCCAGAAAACTTCTCACACCCTTCACGGTTGATGGTGGAGGTAATTTGGCTATGACATCCACTTTAGCACGGTCCACTTCAAGACCGGCTTTAGAGATTTTATGTCCCAGCACAATGCCTTCTTTCACCATGAAATGGCATTTTTCCCAATTCAGAACAAGGCGAGTGTCTTCACACCGCTTAAGCATGCATTCCAAATTAGCAAGGCAAGTAGAGAAGGAATCACCATAGACCGAGAAATCATCCATGAAGACTTCCATAGTTTCTTCAACCATGTCATGGAAGATAGCCATCATGCACCTTTGGAATGTCCCTGGAGCATTGCATAAGCCGAAAGGCATTCTTTTGTAAGAAAATGTTCCATAAGGACAAGTGAATGTGGTTTTCTCTTGGTCTTGGGGATCGATGGGTATTTGAAAATACTCGAAGAAACCGTCTAAAAAGTAGTAATAGTCATTACCCGCTAGACGTTCAAGCATTTGGTCCATGAAAGGAAGGGGAAAATGATCCTTTCTCGTAGCATCATTGAGTTTACGATAGTCTATACAAACTCTCCACCCTGTAACGAGACGAGTAGGAATCAACTCGTTGTGTTCGTTGGGAACAACGGTGATTCCGCCTTTCTTAGGCACACAATGGACGGGACTAACCCATGGTGCATCCGAGATAGGATAGATCATGCCCGCATCAAGAAGTTTGATAACCTCTTTTTTGATAACGTCATGGATCTTGGGATTCACCCTTCTTTGGCTTTGAATAGTGGGTTTAAAGTCGTCCTCCATGAGAATTTTATGTGTGCAAAAGTGAGGATCAGTTCCACGAATATCGGAGATCTTCCAAGCAATCGCTTTCTTATGATTCTTCAGCACGGCGATAAGTCGGGATTTTTCTTCTTCTCTCAGGTCCTTTGCGATGATGACCGGTAACTTCTTGTTGTCTTCAAGGAAAACGTACTCGAGATGAGACGGAAGATCCTTAAGCTCTAAATCCGGAGGATTTTCGATGGACGGCGTAGTCAAATTCTGATCATCGGTATAGATAGCCTTAGGAGACTGTGGAGAAATATGGTCCTCATTGAGAAGTTTCTCAATGGTACGAATGTCTTCATCCCAATTGGAGGGAGAATCGTCATATTGCAAGTCCACATCTCCCAAAGTTGCTTCAAATTCTTTCAAGATGAAATCACTTTCTCCAAATGGAGTTAGTGATGGAGCAATAGAGCCAACGGTCTCAACAGTGGGTAGAGAAGAAGAACTACTTTTACAAGCGTCTTTGAAATGTTCTTCACAAGCCTCATCAAGAACGTCAATGAAATTAACGCTCTCATTTTCAGAAGGCTACTTAGAAAGTTTACCCATGTTGAAGACGATTTTATCGTCACCAACTCTCATGATTAATTCGCCAGCGGCTACATCAATGCTCAGGAATGGACGTCCAACAATTAATGGAACACGGGGGTCCATCTCGTAGTCAACGACAACAAAATCCGCCGGAAAGGTGAATTTGTCGACACCGACGAAGACATCTTCGGTTATCCCCACTGGATAAGCAACCGTACGGTTAGCTAATTCCAAGGTCATTCGGGTGGGGACTAGCTCGGGTAGAGACAATTGTTTCCAAACGCTTAGAGGCATTAGGTTGATACTAGCACCTAGATCGGCTAGGGCCATACAATTCTCTACCCCGGGAAAGTTGCAAGGAATCAAGAAACGACCGGGATCTCCTAACTTAACTGAAAGTTTTCTCAAAAGAACGGCAGAACAATTTTCATTTAATTGGGTATTGGCGATGTCGAGCAATTTTTCCTTATCACTTAAAATATCCTTAAACATCTTAGCATATTTAGGCATATGAGCGAGAGCCTCAACAAAGGAGATATTAAAATTCAGTTGTTTAAACATTTTGAGAAAGTTAGAAACCTGAATATCATCCTTGTTCTTCAATTTCTCTTTCCTCAACCTTGAGGGATAAGGTATATTGGGTTGAGATGAAGGCTTCGGAATGGAATTCTCACTCACATCCGTGGGTGGTGGAGGGGTGGAAGTAGAAGGTGGAGGGACCGGTTTTGGAACCGAAGGTGTGGTATAAACTTGAGGTATTGGTGGGACATAAGGTGCAGATGAAGGCATAACGGGTGGTATATCACAAGTAGAAGGAATCTCGGGTCCTTGGCTAGTTGGTGAAGAATAAGGTTCAACGATGATCTTACCGCTCCTAGTAGTGATGGCATTAACGTTGGCCCTAGGATTGGTCACGGTGTTAGAAGGGAGAGTACCTTGGGTTGGGCCTTGGGGATTAATGGCTTGAAACATTAGCATAAATTTCTTATCACTCGATTCTTGCATAGCAGTCATGATTTTCTCATGTTCACTCAACTTATCAGTCAATTTTTGAAGAGCCAAGTCCACTGAAGGGGGATTCGTGTTTTGCCCTTGATTTTGAAAACATTGGTTTGGATATTGTTGTTGATAAGCATTGTTATTATTAAAACCTTGGTTAAAGTTATTATTTTGAAACCCTTGGTTTTACCCATTAAAAACCCCTTGATTTTGACTATTAAAATTTCCTTGATTTGAGTTATAATTCCTTTGATTATTAGAAGAATTCCCTTGGTAGTTACTTCTTTGGCCTTGGTTCCTTGGTGGGTATTGTGTGTTGTTCAATTGAGGTGGTGGTGGTCTATTATGGGATTGAAAACCGGGTGGTGAAAGAAAGTTATTCAAACGATAATGTGACAACCCTGGTTCTGAGGTTCGTCACTTAGTTTTATTTTGTGCTAGTTACGTGTCTTTACGTGTTTATGTGTTTATTGGTGTGTATAGATTGTGGTTTGGATATCGTTTCCGGTACGGGGTACCTTGTGAGTGAAACGATGTTTGATGATTTCATGTTCATGAGCTCACATGGTAGTGACTATGAAGTGAAATGGTGTTATTTAGTGGTTTTACGTATACGTATATGTATTATAGAAAAACGTATTTTTACGATTTACGGTTTAGCATTTAGAGGTCTCGGATGAGGTAATTAGTCATATGGATATTTTTCGGGATGGTTTTAAGTCATTTAGGACTTAGTTATAAAGTTTATTTCAAAATTTGAGATTTTTATTAAAAGTGTATATTTTACGTCTTTTACGGTAAAACGCGTAAATTTGACTAGTTTGACGGTTTTGAGGTTTTGGAAGCTTTAGGAGCTGAAATAAATTAAGGTAAATTAAGGTAATGTTAATAACATAATATTAAATAATAAAAATAAAAAAAAACTAAATTAGGGGTGTTTGGGTCGGTTTAGACGCACCAAAGAAAAGAAAAGGGGAAAAGGGAACCGGGCTTTTGTATATGGGCCGAGGACTTGTTAGGAAAGTATAGAAAGCCTTATTTTTATCAAAATACTTCATAAAATCCCTGGAGATCAAGTATGGGTCGACATCCATGGAGAAAATTAGGATTCTTCATCAAAAATCTTGTAATCCAAAAAAGATCTAAGGTAAAATCTTCAAACCCTTTTCAATGAAATTGTTTTTATGATTTCTTTAATCATCTTATGATGGATTTATGTTAGGGTTTAATTTAAAAACAGTAAATTAATGTTGTATTAATCATAATATGATGATTACATAAATTAGGGCTTGTAATTAGAGGGATTAGGGTTAATTAATGAGGTTGATTTTGTTAAACCCGTTTTTAAAAACTGGGCAGAATTTTGAGTCAATTGTTTTTATCATATTGGGAGTTCTACAAACTCTTATTTTACGATACACATATCCCTTGAAATCTATTTGAAGTGGATTTCCAATGCAAGAAAGTAGAGTTAAATTAGAGGTCGGGAAGTGGGTCAAAAACAGGTTACAACAGTCGGAGGTCAAAATAGTTTTAAAGTCAGCCTGTTTTCTTTTTAAGTTTTGGGTTGTTTGGGGTACTTAGGGTTGCATTGGGATCTTCTCACGAACATGAGAGATGGTTTATATATTGTAGTAAGTATCTGCACTTGGGCTAAGGTTGTGGTTTAGGGTAAGACCCTCTAATAGTAACAAACTTTTTGTAAGTTTAAAGTCAGTAAATCTGGAATGACAAAAGTATATATATATATATATATATATATATATATATATATATATATATATATATATATATATATATATATATATATATATATATATATATATATATATATATATATATATATATATATATATATATATATATATATATATATATATATATATATATATATATATATCGGAGCCTTAACAGTAGCTTTAAGGTTGGGGCAAATGGGAGGTATTAGCTAACATATGTAAGGGCATAAATATTCCATTTACAGAGATCATGGGTGTGTTTAGGTGGGTGTTTGGCTTATAGTTTGGAGACCTAAAATTGGGACTGTTTTTGATAAAATGTTAACGGGATGTGTTATGAAGTAAAACGAGTTAAGGGCTTTATAGAGAGGTGTAATGAGATGCTTAGAGCATATATATGAGGTATATATATGGGAGGAGGTTAGATGTCAATCATAGGTTGATGAGCCATTTTAGTGTTTGGTTCATGTTTTGATTATGTGTTTTTGGTTTGTTAGCTTTTTGCTAGTGCGCGGATGTTTGGGGAAGCTCAATCAGGTGAGTTTCATAGTCCCATGTTTACTATTGATTTTGACTTCCAGATGGGATGGAAGAGACACTGTGTTGAGTTATTTGTAAATAATGTTGTGAATGTTTTTATGGGTTGTGATGGACTTGTGTGTACACTTATGTGATTAACTGCTATGTGATTCTTGATTGTGTATGATTTGGATCGGGGGACACGTGCCGTCTCAGTTATTGTGGTTTGACAAGGTAGGGGCCTTGGGATAGGTACATAGCATGATCGTCTATGGGACCAATGGATAATGACAAGGTAGTGGCCTTGGGATAGGTACATAGTGTGATCATCTATGGTACCATGGTGTTTGGTAAGGCTGAGGGCCTTGGATTTTGGTTTGGAATGTTTGATCTTGAATGTTAGTTGTTAATACATAATTGTAACACATTGTCCATATGTTATTGTGTTGATGGTTGTTACTCACAGCTTTTTGGTATGATTTGGCGTTTGAGTCTAAACCTATGACTCTCACCAACTTTATGTTGACGTGTTTTAGTGTCTCTTTCAGGTTAGTATGTGGTTAAGCTTGAGGATAGGAGTGGCTAGATTTGGATGCATTAGGATTGCATATAGAAGGAGATCCCCGTTCCTTCTTAGTTTACCTTTATATTTTTTATGTTTGATAAGTGATACATGTTGGCACCTATATGTTTGTTTGGTTTATGTTTATTGTTTGTCTTGGGTAAGTGGTAGGACTGTTACCTACTTACCTAGACTCCTGCATTTGATGAGATATTGTCATGACTTCTGTGTCACCATTTTATGACATTTCTTATTTCATATAGTTATCTCTATAGACACGCCATGTTGTGATGATATCCATACGTCGCGCCCCATATTCCGCCATGGTGGGGTGTGACAGAATGGTATCAGAGACAATGGTTATAGAGAATTAGGTTGCCTAGTCGCGTAGCCTAGTCTATAGCTTAAGGGTCCCCGCATATAGGCGTCATAGGAGTATGTGTGCATTTTATAATAATTGATGTGTTTGGATGTTATTTATTGCGATGTTTTGACTAGTATGAATTGAACCATAGTATGTTCATACTTAGCCACATGTTATTTTCTTTTCGGATTGTGACTAGTGCAGGTTGAACCATAATCATCCACGCTAGTCATTGTCGTATTTTGCTTAAATTGTACATTATAGTACATAATTTGGTACATGGTAGTTTCTATCTTTTGTTGGGTTATTTTATGTACCCGATAGATATTATTTTCTTTTGATGTTTAAGTCATGTTCCCTAAGATCATGTGGTAATTTGAGTTACTAGGAGTAGGTGGATAGGAAGGGTTTTAAGCTGTTTCCACTCTTATGGGCGATATGACTTATAACTGATTATGTTTTCGTTTTGGTTTTGGTCTATGCTGTTTTAGCTAGACTATGGATTTATGTATTTCAAGAGTTTTACTATGTTGTTTTAATAGATGGGGTTTTGGACCTATTTGGTTATGTGGTTATGAGCTTATGTGAGTAGATGGATTTATGTGTTATATGTTGTATTGATTCTTATAAGTGTCATCATAGGAGGGAGTGCATTGGGGAAAGGGTAATTGTATAAGTATGGTGGCCAACATAGTTATACAAGTACCACAACTTCAATGGGTTCCTAAGTATGATTGCATGAAAGAGGGTTAGTACATGCTTGTATATGATGAGATGTAGAATTTAGGTATACGTATATATATGGGTTTATGTAATGGCTGCCTATGATATGGCTATTGTTCTTTTTGTGCTATATGTTTTGGGATTATAGTGGTGTTGTGTGATTATGGGGTCACACGATATGGGTTGGTTTTGGAGGTGGGCTTTATGCCTTGTTGTGGCACGTTGAGATGGTGATTACTCGTATGGAAAAACGAGCGTATAAAGCGGTTGATTGACTTGCGTGTATGATAACGAGTATGTTTGGGAGATTCTATAGGTTTACATATGCGGATGTATATATACTAATAGATGTGATGTTATGATTTACGGTCGTTCACTAGTTATTATAACTTGAACGTACCTTGTGTTTGTCGTGTTTTATGGTGCTGGAGTTTGTTGGAGTTCCAACGACGTTTTGAATCTTTTGAAGTGTGTCTTGTAGCCTATTCTTTGAGTTTCGTATTTCACGTGTACGTTTTAAAATGGTGTTTTTGGTTTCAAGTCTACTGAAATAACTTGGGATTTCTTTTGATATAATGAAATCTTTTGTGTTGGGTCTTACATTTCTTTTGGTCGGTATATATTGAGAAAAAATGGGGGGACTTATAAATCTATTATAGGGTTAGATAGTTGGTTGTATTCGGTAAAATAAGGGTAAGGTGTTGGAGTCGTGTTTAAAACAAGATGTAACATAAGATTTCTCTTTAAACAACACTTATTTATTTCAAATTCTAAAAGACTTTCTTTAAAATAAAGCGAATTAAAATTTCTTTCTACTTACATAGTTTATATAATTGGGTTTAACCGATTCACGTCATTTATAATTATTAATACAAGGCTAAATTGAGTTTATGAAGATTTCACATACAATTTTATCTTTCATTAATATAAAACTGTTTTGGTTAGAACTTGTTCGTTTTTAAAGCTTTTTGGACGATTCAAAAGCCTAAAATTATATACTCGGAACGTACTTTTCAGATATTTAGAATGTATAGTCATGGGAGGTCAGTATCTTGGCCGAAATTATTGTACAAGTATCGGGTTAAAGGTTGAGTTTGAATAGTAGGTTATTTTTTTATGATTTGGGATGCACGGGATACCTAGTTTTTGAGTTGAGTTTTGAGTTCGTCAAGAGGGTTGTTTGTAGATTGTTTGAGTCACATAGATGTGGGAGGTAATAATAAATAAATAAAAAGGAGATATATATTCTTTTGGAAAAGTCGATCTTTTGCACGGTTTAAATAATATGTCGCGGGGCGTAATATGTTTTGGTTGCCATTGGGTGTTTATTCGATTATTTTTTGTTGTCATGGGTCATTTTGAATTGATACATGTCTGGGTTTGAGTTTTGTTTTGAGTCTCGTGGTTTTTGACTTGTTTTAATTGGTGCACGTGAAATGTCGTTAGTTATCCGTGGGTTTGATTCGTTGATCGTATCTGATGGATTCAGGATGTAGGCTTGGTTTCGTATTGTTCGGGAGCGTTGAGGTAGTCATATGAAAGACTTGGTCGCGCCTACACGATTAAGTAGGTGCCATGAGAGAACGGTCGGAATACCCTTAGTGGGGAGGAAAGAAGTTCATAGACGAACTAATGTGGTCTGATGAGAGGAAGTGTTGGTCTGTTAAAATGCGTGTAGAATTTCGCAAGTAGAACAAGGTAGGAATTTATTCGTATTGCCGCTAATAGAGGATGCAAGGAGGACATAGTTGAAACTGCTAAGGATGTTGTATGAACGCTTCGGGTTTACGGTTATGCATTTGGCTTCGCCAAAGCACTAGCGGTTTTCACGGTGTCAATGAACCAAGTGTGCATGAACGTGTATAAACGAGTTGTCATCGGGAGCATCGACGACGTCTTGATCTACTCAAATCAGAGAAGGAGAGTGAGGCGATTTATGTGTTGGTTTTGGAGTGGAGTTATACGCGAGATTTTCGAGTGTGAGTTTTAGTATTAAGTTTACCATGATGAGTAGTTAGAGATGATGGCATATCATGGAACCAGCAAGGGGCGAAGCGAAGAAGGATGAGGAAGCATTTTGGAGGCTGAAGAGGTGGATTGGATAATGAGCCGATCTTGGCATTATCGAAAGGACTGGATGAATTCGCGAAGCATGACGATACGTGGAGCAAGGATTTGGATGTATACGAGAACGACAAAGAAAGGCGGTTGCTTATACGTTGCAGGAACTGAAGATTTGGAAGAACTGGATAGACTTAGTTAGTGGAGCTGGATTGTTATATCTGCCTAGAATGCTAGAGGCATTTGGTGTACGAGACGTAGAGAATGATCTATACGGATCATGAACGTCTCCAACACATACTCAATCATCTTGATTGAACATTTGACAAAGATGATGGGTGGAGTTAAGTGATGTAAGAAAATTGCAAGGCCAAGTACCATCTGGGAAAGGCAAGCATGGTTGATGAGACTTGGAGTAAGAAGAATGAAGTGAAGCTGAGACGAACTTGAACTATAGGGATGACGTATTAGGGTGGTTTGGATGAAGGATGTAGGTTGCACGGGTTGAGTTGTCTAAAGCAGAGAACGCGTCAACATGTATGTTGCGTGGCTTGGACAATCATATGGAGAAAAGGGACGTAGACTATACTTCCTACATAGGTAGGAGTAGCTTAGAAAGGGCCAAAATTGGTGAAAGTGACGAGAGTTAGGTGATAGTCGATAGACTGACTAATTCATCTCATATTTCAAGAGGAATGAGTAGTCACGTAGTTGAGAAGTTGGAAGGATTGCGTACAGATGTGATGGAATAGAGGGTGTTGCGTAAAAGTTAACCTAATAGGTATGGAGTGCCTTATGAAGGACTATGGCAAGGGAAGAAACGAAGGGAAGCATCACATCGTGATGTATGGTATGAGTTGAGGAAGAAGAAGGAAGTGTGTATAGAAGCGAAGCATGAATGAAATAGGTCGAGATAGGAACTGAAGGTAAAACTTTGGTAGAGCCTAATGAGTAGAATAAAGCACAACGCAGGCTAATACTATCGTAGTGTGGAAAAGGAAATGGCACTGACCTATATTGATTGTTTGGGAGGCTTAGTGTCGATAATCGAATGGATGAGGAGTTATGGGTGTGATGTGCCATAGGGATGAAGGGCTTGGTCTAACTGAGACAAGATGAAGAAAAGTGAGAAAGAAGTGTATAGGTGCTGCTAATGAGCTATCCAAATTTAATGGAAGTAGCTGTAGCATGGGTTTGGATGGCAGTTGATAGACTAACTGAGATAACCGTCCTTTAGATGATGTGTATAGATCATAAGATGATTTGGATTGGAAGAACTAATGGATATGTGAAAGACCGTCATAGGTCACTTTGTAAGGAAATTGGAATTTTTAAGTAGTTTGGGGTACGGACTAAAGGGAGTTGATGTACATGACTGGATATGAGTATATCCAGCTAACTGAGAAAGGATAGGCAAGTGAGATATTTATACAACCTTAGGTGTTACACTGAGGGCATGGGTGATTGATTTAGAGGTAGTTAGGAAACTCGTTAGCGATGACTGAGTTTTCATATAATGATAGTTATCATACTAGAAGTCGATAAATGCCATTTGAGGCACTATATGAAAGGATAGGATGAGTTGTCCCCATTGTGGACTAAAATTGGTAAAAGAGGCTACTAATGTGGTTATGGTGTTTGTGGACAGAATGAGAGCAACAAGGGATGCTATGTGGAAAAGGAGGAAACCACTAGATCTAGTGACAAAGTTATGTAGGGAGTTTCACCCATATTAACGGGTGGTATGATTTGGTAAAATGGAAGAGTTGATGTAGAGTTTTGTAGGCCCATTTATGATCTTTGGAAAGATCGGACCAGTAGCTTATAAGTATAGAATTACCTGGGGAAAATGAGTTGTATACATGATACATTTCATGTATTGAGATTAGTAAAGGTTGTTTGAGAATGCATTTTGCATGTACGGTTATTCGGGACTTGTAATAATAAGAGTCTTTGTTTTTCAAAGAAGTCATCTGTGAGATTTATTGACTGTGAGGTCAAGAGTTTGGCAATGAGTGTAATTATTTTTTTTGGTTTGTATATGTGGTATTTTGAAACTTGAACTAAAGTTCACGTGGAAATGAGAGGAGTTCATTTAGAACAAGTATCCTCGTGTGATTTGTTGTTTGTGTGTTTGATCCTAAGGAGTAAATCTCGGGACGAGATTTCTATTAGGAGGGAGTGATGTGACAACCCTGGTTTTGAGGTTCGTCACTTAGTCTTATTTTGTGCTAGTTACGTGTCTTTACGTGTTTATGTGTTTATTCGTGTGTATAGATTGTGGTTTGGATATCGTTTCCGGTACGGGGTACCTTGTGAGTGAAACGATGTGAGATGATTTCATGTTCATGAGCTCACATGGTATTGACTATGAAGTGAAATGGTGTTATTTAGTGGTTTTACGTATACGTATATGTATTATAGAAAATCGTATTTTTACGATTTACGGTTTAGCATTTAGAGGTCTCGGATGAGGTAATTAGTCACATGGATATTTTTCGGGATGGTTTTAAGTCATTTAGGACTTAGTTATAAAGTTTATTTCAGAATTTGAGATTTTTATTAAAAGTGTATATTTTACGTCTTTTACGGTAAAACGCGTAAATTTGACTAGTTTGACGGTTTTGAGGTTTTGGAAGCTTTAGGAGCTGAAATAAATTAAGGTAAATTAAGGTAATGTTAATAACATAATATTAAATAATAAAAATAAAAAAAAACGAAATTAGGGGTGTTTGGGTCGGTTTAGACGCACCAAAGAAAAGAAAAGGGGAAAAAAGGGAAAAAGGGAACCGGGCTTTTGTATATGGGCCAAGGACTTGTTAGGAAAGTATAGAAATCCTTATTTTTATCAAAACACTTCATAAAATCCCTGGAGATCAAGTATGGGTCGACATCCATGGAGAAAATTAGGGTTCTTGATCAAAAATCTAGTTTTCCAAAAAAATCTAAGGTAAAATCTTCAAACCCTTTTCAATTAAATTGTTTTTAAGATTCCTTTAATCATCTTATGATGGATTTAGGTTAGGGTTTAATTTAAAAACAGTAAATTAATATTGTATTAATCATAATATGATGATTACATAAATTAGGGCTTGTAAATAGAGGGATTAGGGGTTAATTAATGAGGTTGATTTTGTTAAACCCATTTTTTAAAACTGGGCAGAATTTTGAGTCAATTGTTTTGATCATATTGGGAGTTCTACAAACTCTTATTTTGCAATCCACATATCCCTGGAAAGCTATTTGAAGTGGCTTTCCAATGAAAGAAACTAGAGTTAAATTGGAGGTAGTGAAGTGGGTCAAAAACAGGTTACAACAGTCGGAGGTCAAAACAGTTTTGAAGTCAGCCTGTTTTCTTTTTAAGTTTTGGGTTGTTTGGGGTACTTAGGGTTGCATTGGGATCTTTTCACGAACATGAGAGATGGTTTATATATTGTAGTAAATATCTGCACTTGGTCTAAGGTTGTGGTTTAGGGTAAGACCCTCTAATAGTAACAAACATTTTGTAAGTTTAAAGTCAGTAAATCTGGAATGACAAAAGTATATATATATATATATATATATATATATATATATATATATATATATATATATATATATATATCGGGGCCTTAACAGTAGCTTTAAGGTTGGGGCAAATGGGAGGTGTTAGCTAACATATGTAAGGGCATAAATATTCCCTTTACAAAGATCATGGGTGTGTTTAGGTGGGTGTTTGGCTTATAGTTTGGAGACCTAAAACTGGGACTGTTTTTGATAAAATGTTAACGGGATGTGTTATGAAGTAAAACGAGTTAAGGGCTTTATAGAGGGGTGTAATGAGATGCTTAGAGCATATATATGAGGTATATATATGGGAGGAGGTTAGATGTACATCATAGGTTGATGAGCCATTTTAGTGTTTGGTTCATGTTTTGATTATGTGCTTTTGGTTTGTTAGCTTTTTGCTAGTGCGCGGATGTTTGGGGAAGCTCAATCAGGTGAGTTTCATAGTCCCATGTTTACTACTGATTTTGACTTCCAGATGGAATGGAAGAGACACTGTGTTGAGTTATTTGTAAATAATGCTGTGAATGTTTTTATGGGTTGTGATGGACTTGTGTGTACACTTCTGTGATTAACTGCTATGTGATTCTTGATTGTGTATGATTTGGATCGGGGGACACGTGTCGTCTCAGTTATTGTGGTTTGACAAGGTAGGGGCCTTGGGATAGGTACATAGCGTGATCGTCTATGAGACCAATGGATAATGACAAGGTAGTGGCCTTAGGATAGGTACATAGTGTGATCATCTATGGTACCATGGTGTTTGGTAAGGCTGAGGGCCTTGGATTTTGGTTTGGAATGTTTGATCTTGAATGTTAGTTGTTAATACATAATTGTAACACATTATCCATATGGTATTGTGTTGATGGTTGTTACTCACAGCTTTTTGGTATGATTTTGCGTTTGAGTCTAAACCTATGACTCTCACCAACTTTATGTTGACGTGTTTTAGTGTCTCTTTCAGGTGAGTATGTGGTTAAGCTTGAGGATAGGAGTGGCTAGATTTGGATGCATTAGGATTTCATATAGAAGGAGATCCCCGTTCCTTCTTAGTTTACCTTTATGTTTTTTTTTTGATAAGTGATACATGTTGGCACCTATATGTTTGTTTGGTTTATGTTTATTGTTTGTCTTGGGTAAGTGGTAGGACTGTTACCTACTTACCTAGACTCCTGCATTTGATGAGATATTGTCATGAATTCTGTGTCACAATTTTATGACATTTCTTATTTCATATAGTTATCTCTATAGACACGCCATGTTGTGATGATATCCATACGTCGCGTCCCATATTCCGCCATGGTGGGGTATGACATATAACTAAGCAAATTGCGGTCACCTTGAGGACGTACTTGATAGCCTCCCATAGAAAAGTTACCGTTGGCGGCATACACATTTTCCGGATTGTCTTGAGTATAAGGACAATCTGTGTATGAATGAGAATCCCCGCAAATCTCATAAGACGTGGCTACAGCTTTAGCTTGTGGAAATTGGTTAGTGGCTAAAAATTCAATCTTTTTGCTCATTTCGACTATTGCGCGGGACATTTCGGTAATATCAGGGTTTGAAGAAGTAGAAGAAACATTGACTCTCTGATTTGATCTTGAGGATGCGGATGAATCCCAATTTTTGTGGTGAGTGGTCATGTTCTCAATCAGCTCTCTACACTCTTCAGGTCTTCTCTTCATGAATGTACCACCGGCGGCAGCATTAATCGTATCACGATAACGAAAAGTTAACCCATTGTAGAAGGTATCAATCAATGTAACAGGGAGCATGTTGTGGTTCGGACAACGGTCGATCAAGACATTATAACGTTCCCAAGCATCGAAAAGCGACTCATCAGGTTCTTGAGTAAATCCACTGATTTGGTTGCAAAGACTAGTGACCATGGATGGTGGAAAGTAGCGCGAAAAAAAGCGTTGAGTCATGTCATTCTATGTATGAATTGAGTTTTTGGGAAGACGATCAAACCATTTCCCGGCATGATCGGATAAAGTGTGTGGAAAAAGGTGAAGGCGAAGAAAATCCATGGAAGCACCGGGAAGTTTCATGCTTTGCGTGACGGTAATGAACTTGTCAAGATGTTTGTTGGCATCATCACCCGGTAATCCGCTAAACGGGAAAGCGTTTTGAACTTCCTGGATCATGTGATGCTTCAACGAAAATTCAGGAGCCGTGATTTGCATCAGCGCAATCGGTCCTCCGCGTCCGTTCATGGTGGGTTGACACAGTTCCTTCATTGTTCGTAAATCAGGTAGGGGAACATTGTTGTTGTTGTTATTGTTATTCAAATTTGGTAGAGGTGGGTTGTTATTGTTGTTATGCACACCAGCCATATCTAATTCTTCACGAGTCTCGGGCTCAGAATAATTTGAAGATCTAGTACGCATACACCTGTAGAAGAAAAAGATGCCAAAGAAACAGAGAATATATATATATATATATATATATATATATATATATATATATCTTTTTGGTGCACAACCTTTGGAAAAGAAATGCTTTTTATGATTTTTTAATGTTTTTGTATTTTTTTAAAAAAATTTATAATTTTTATTGATTTTTGAAGTTTTTTAATTTATTGTGGATTTTTAACAATTTTTAATTTTTATGGATTTTTGGAAATTTTTAAGCAAGAAAAAGAACGCTCATGAATGAACGGATCCCAAAAAGCAACGCGTCTCTCACAGAAAACCGTTAATCTTTACGAAAAGAGCCGGCAGCGGCGCCATTTAATACAAGATTTTTAGCCAAGTATAAAATAATTTCGTTCCAAGTCTTTTCGAATTGATTATTGGTAGAAAGTGCGACTCAATTGTCTTTTGGTGAACAAGAGGATAGTTTGCTTTGATTATCTAATTCTAGACTTAAAACAAATGATTGTCGTTGAGTAAAGTGAAATTGACTAAAAACTTAACAAGTAATTTTAGAACTTAAAACTTTGCAAAACTTTTAAAACTTAAGAGCTCAAACTATCGGAATGTAACAAATCCTTTCTATCAGAATGCACCAAAATTAGAACCATCGGAATAATTAAGTCATCGGAATAGTACAAGTGCAAAGCTATCGGAATGTTCATCTGAATATCCGTCGGAATAACAAAATCAAATCTGTCGCAATATGTTGTATGTCGGAAAGTCCTAGATCGAAATGCTTCAGATCGGAATAATCTAAACACCTCTGTCGCAATGTTGTCTATCGGAAAGTAGTTAACAAAATTTGGGCAGAGTTTCAACTTAACTAAACCTTAAGTCCCGTCGGAATATGCGATCGCAATGAGCGATCGCAATCCCAGATCGGAATAAGGGGTAAAAACCAAATTATCGCAAAGTAAAACCACAATGGGTTATTGCGATAGACAAAAGCAACCGTCGGAATGTTTGAATCCCCAATATTGCGATGGAATTCAATATTAATCCGAAATTGGTGGTAAGATGAAAACTCAATAAGCACGTATAATAAGCTACTTTAATCGAATCTTAAATGACTCGATAAGCTTAAATTTGACAACTTTTAAAACATAAAATCATAAACTTTATAAAAGAACTTTAAAAAGTCTTAAACCTTTTTAATAATCCGAAAAGTAATAAGCTAGAACATGAAATAAGCCAATAAGCATAAAGAGCTTATAACTTAAACCGTATGAAAGCTTATGTAGTAATAGAAAGATTTACCTTTTATTACTTAAACATCAAACAAAATCACTTCGTGGAACATGATTTTCGGATCAAAAACCAAAGTAAATCAAGAAAGGTGGAAAGAGATTAAAGAACAAAAAGCTTAACTAAGAACTTGATTAATGAAATCCAAATACAAAAAGCTTAAACTTGAAAGATTAAAAGAAAAAAAAGATGAAAAACTTGGTGAGAGAAAGTTTGGAACTTTCTCTCTCTAAAAACTAGAAAGGAAAAAATTAAAAGTGAAACTAGCTAACCACCCTCCTAATGTGATTAGGAGGGTATTTATAGGGAAAATGGGAAGTGCATGTGTGGTGTGCTTCCTTCTTTCTTTTCTTCTCGACTCGATTTAAATCTTTGTCTTTTCTCGACGTCGTCTCGGGATTTGAACTTGTCTTGATAATTTTCTTCATTAATTTAGACTTTGAGTTCCTCGACTTCATTAAACTTCCGTCTTTAGACTTTTTGTTCGATAAATCTTCAGAATAGGTCTTGGACATCCGTTCTTTAAGCACTCTTGATCTCTTGACTTCGTCTTTTCTCGTTTTCTTCGATAAAAGCCCGTGTTTTCTTCCTTTTTCATCTTTTGGTCCTAAAACACAATAACAACACAAACCACGCATTATTCCGACTTTTACGACATAAAATACACGTTTTGGTCTTGTTATTATTGGAAATAAGTGGTAAAAGGATAAGTGTTTTCACACTTATTACCCATATTTATAAGTGAATAAAGTTAGATCAATGGAACCTTTTGAGAAACCTTTGGAGACCAGAACTTTTGAGAGCTCGTCGTACCACGCCCTTGGAGCTTGCTTGAGTCCATAAAGTGCTTTGTGGAGACGATACACCTTGTCAGGATAATGAGGATTGACGAATCCTTCCAGCTGTGTGACATAGACTTCTTCCTTCAAAGGACCGTTAATAAACGCCGTCTTTACGTCCATTTGATAGACAATGAATCCCTTATATGTAGCATAAGCAAGAAAAATCTTGACCGCTTCCATTCGAGCTACTGGTGCAAATGATTCTTTAAAATCAATACCCTCTTTCTGTCCATACCCTTTAGCCACTAGCCTAGATTTATTCTTGATGATTGTGTTCTCTTCATCCATCTTGTT
Organism: Glebionis coronaria; assembly: GCA_025667525.1. Lineage (NCBI taxonomy): Eukaryota > Viridiplantae > Streptophyta > Magnoliopsida > Asterales > Asteraceae > Glebionis > Glebionis coronaria. The sequence continues at coordinate 90,448,822 of CM046874.1, read as the reverse complement.
TTTCCAAATCCATCGAAGATTTAATGGTATTACATCGTACGGTCTGTCAACAAGTTCCCAGACTTTAAGTCTTTCAAATTGTTAAAGTTCATCCGTCATCGATTCAATCCAAGCATGATCAGCCATGGCTTCTTTGATGTTTTTCGGTTCAGCTGAACTCACGGCGAGTGCGAACATACAAACATCGCCATCGCTGTTAAGCTGTCGTCTTGTACGAACGGGCTGTGAAGGGTTTCCAATTACTTGAACCAAAGGATGATCTCGGGTCCAATGATGTGTTGAAGGATGTCGTTGATAGAACGTATGCATATTTGACGGATCAACATGGCGAGTAGAAGACGCTCTAGTTTCGTGTACCGGTGTACCGAATGGGTTGATAAATTCGTCTTCGTCAGATAATGCATTGTCTGCTTGATTTGTGTTCTCTGGAGCAATGACAGTAGTTGTGGATGTTTTAGGAGCGGTTGTTGATGTGATATTCTGAGAGGTAAATCTGCAGCAACCCGTGTTGAAGTAGATGAAGTTGTATCGTTTTGTTGACGATGATCGTTATCATCATTCTTATCATGAGTGACAGCGAAAGACTTCGATACAACTTGTTTCTTCCCCGTGAAATATTCATCATACATAGGTCCATATAAAATTTCCAACTCTTCAATTATCGTGTTGACTGTCATATCAACTCTTGGAACATTTCCTTGAACCAGCTTTGAACTAGACGGTTCATTGCTGTGGTCTTGATTTCCGAGTTCCGTGCGGTTGTGAACGAAATTCGTTTGTCGTTGTGGTTCGGGACTTAAACTGTTTTGTTCAAGTGCATTTCTTGTAATTCATCAAATCGGATGTGAATAGTCTCGACTATCAATTTTGTTCTCTTGTTGTATACTCTATATCCCTTAGACTGAGTTGCATATCCCACAAGAATACATGCATCACCTTTCTCTTTCATCTTATCCAAATTTTCACCATCTTTTATTATGTAACAAGTACATCCAAAAACGTGAAGGTGTTTGAGTGAAGGTTTTCGATCATGAACTATGTGATATGGTGTCTTTTCGTGTCTTGGGATAATTAAGGATCGGTTTTGTGTGTAGCATGCGGTTAACACGGCTTCGGCCCAAAAATATAGTGGTAGTTTTGAAGCGGATAATAATGTTCGAGCAGCTTCAACCAAAGTACGGTTTCGTCTTTCAACAACGCCGTTTTGTTCGGGTATTCGAGCAATAGATGTTTCATGTTCGATTCCTTCAGCTTCAAAATAATTTCTCAAAGTTGAATTCAAAAATTATGTGCCTCTGTCAGTACGAACCACTTTTACTTAAGCTTGAAGACCACGTTGTATCAGTTTAAGGAAGTTGATGAGAACTTCGGGTGTTTCATCCTTGGACCTCAAGAAGTGGGTCCATGTGTACCTTGAGTAATCATCGACAATTACCATAACATATTTCTTCCCATTGATACTATGAACACGCATGGGACCACACAAATCTATATGAAGAAGATCTAACCGTCCTTTAGAGCTTGGTGTAGTTTTTGTCTTGAAACTACTTCGTTTATCTTTACAAAGCTCACAAGAAGAACAAAGATGATCTTTGATGAATTTCAAGCTTGGAAGGCCTCTCACAATATCTTTCTTGGAAAGCAAGTTGATGGTATCAAAGTTGAGATGAGAAAGACGTTGATGCCATAACCATGCCTGAGTCGTTGAAGCTTTAGCCATGAAGCAAATTAGAGTTGTAGAAGTTGTGTCTCGAAGTGAAATAGTGTAGAGATCAGTACCCCGTGTATCGGTAAGTAAGTCATTCCCATCATAATCACGAACAAAACATGTCTTCTTTCTGAAGGCAACCTCCAAATCCGCATCACAGAATTGACCAACCGATAAAAGATTGTGATTGAGCCCTTCGACGTAGTATACCCTTTTTATCGTTATATTTCCCTGAACCAAATCTCCATATCCTAGGATCGGTGCAAATTGATCATTTCCGAACGGACCGTACCCGGGAACTTCTCCACGAAGTTAATTAGAAGCTTGAGATTCCCCGTCATGTGCTTCGTGCATCCGGAGTCCAGTATGAAGAGAATTATTTGTATCACCTGCAGAAGAGTTAGAACACTGTGGAGCATTTGCTAAATTGGATACCACAGTAGTTGTGATTGTAGAATCATTAGTGTCCTTAGCAACATTTAAAGGCATACTAACACTCGTTGTCACATTTTCTGTCCTAACTTTAGGCATCCATTTATATCCTGGAGGACATTGATTAGCAAACCACAATTTCCAAGACTTGCTAGCAGACTCATATAATTCCCTAATTCTGCTTCTAGGGTTCTTAGTGGTGGAGTCTTATGCAATACTTTGCTTAGTGGGGGTTGCACCAAAATGGTTCACTTTACGTTTGGGTTTACTAGCACTAATAGGCATCCCAACTTGCTTCTTAGTTCTAGTATCTACGCCTTTGACATTATTGATAGCACACAGAGAATGATTAGCATTAGCACATTTTCCACTTTTGACTCAAACAAATTTCACATTCATAGCATTCAAATCATTCAAATCGTTATTACACGCGATTACAGACTTTTTATTCTTAAAAACATTCAAATTCCTAGGGTGTTCTTCTACTTCCTTCATCTTCCCTTGACTCTTGTGTTTCCAGACCTTATCATTCACTTGAGTGCTCTTAAGCTGAGGCCGGCTAACACTAGCAATGGAGACTACTCCTGTAGTAGAAGACACACGAATATTAGTGTTTACAGAAGTCTGAGGCGAGTGACTAACTTTGTTTGTGGGTTTAGTGGTCATTCTATACATCCTTGGTTTAATCACATTATTGTGCTTAACGCTTGGTGCTACAATATTCCATATGGGTTGAGTATGTGGTAACCTTTCCATTCCATCCATCTTCGAGGCAAACACAGGTTTTACAAACGAAGAATTTGAGAAAGCAGATGGTTTTCCCAAGATAGAGGATTTATTCACTTTAGAGGCATTGGGTTGTCTAACAACAGGTTTCTTAACGCTGCGTTCCACAACTTTCCCACCCATCTTAGCAACGAGTTTCTTCAACTCTGCTATTGCTATGTCTTTTTCTTGTAACTGAGCTTTCAAATCTGAAATATCAAGACTTTTTTCGTTTAGTAATCGACATGACTCAGATAATTTTACTTTCAAAGGTGTATCATTTGAAAAGCTGCCAACTTTCTTTTGCAAAGCAAGTTCAAGTGAGTGACAATGTTGTTAGTGCAAACATTACGATGTTTAGCCGATATAGTCTCTTCGTGTTTTGTTGATGACAAACGTATAATTCACAATACATTATATAAAATGGTAAGATGCTCGTAATCACTCAAGAATACATTTGTATACTTCTCTCGACACCTCCAAGATCGCATTCGGCATGAATCACTCAAGGTATGAATAAACTTGTCATTAACCTAACTAAGTGATCAAGGATTAATATTTTCTTAAAACTCACTTTTATACAAAGTGACAAAGTAATTTTTAATTAACTATATTTTTAAGAAAATGTTTTATTAAAAAGAAAAATGGAAATTTGAATTTGGAATATTCCAAAGAATATTCTCTAAGGTATATTCCAAAGAATATTCTTTAATTTGAATTTCGCATATTCCATATGCCAAAGGAATATCCTTTGAGGGTATAAACTACCCCATATGGCATATCCCCATTAAAGGACAAATTTGCACGGACTCCAACGCGGAGGTTCCTTAAAGGAACCCACGGTTCCTTATTGATAAGGAACCGCGGGTAGAGATAAGGAACCGCAGGTGTTTTTGACCGTTGCAATGTTGCCCTATAAATAGTGGATCATTTCCAGATTTTCTTTCAACCTTTTTTGCACAGTTTCTTCAAAACATCTTTAAACCCTTGATTAGTTAGTTTAGATTAATCTTGTTTAAGATGTGATTCTCTCCTTCAATCTCCTCATCCTCTTAAGTGCAAAGAGAAGATCACTCACACATTTGTGATGTGATTAAAGATGAAGTCTTGATGAAGATCATCATGTTCATCATTTTTATTTGTGTCTTGTGTAGATCCAATGTATATGTGTATACTTAGATCAATCTTGTGTAGATCTAATGTATATGGGTATACTTGGATCAATATTGTGTAGATCCAATGTATTTGTGAATACTTGGATTAGTTGTGTTAATTCATTGTATTTGTGAATACTTGGATTAAGTCTTGTGTAAATCCATTGTATATGTGTATACTTGGATTTATGTTGTGTAGATCCAAGTTACATGTGTACACTTGGATATGTGTTTTATTGAGTTGTAATAGGTAAGAGTTGTGAGTTCTCACTAAACTATAAAGTGATGTGGTTGTGTCTTGTGAGTTCTCACTAAACTATAAAGTGATGTAGTTGTGTCTAGTGAAGTTATCACTTAGCTTCAAAGTGAAGAGTCGTGAAGATTGGTTCTACCTTTCGATTAGAAGTCGACATCTAGCCTTGTGTCGTAAAATGGTGAAGTAGGCAACGTTATGAAGATTGGTTCTACCTTTCGATTAGAACTCGACATTTAGCCTTGTGTCGTTAAATGGTGAAGTGGGAAACGTTGTGTAGATTGGTCCTACCTAAGACTAGGACTCGACATCTAGCTTAGTGTCGGAAATTGTGTAAGCGACGTGTATGGTTTTCTCCGCCTTGAAAGGAGTTTTGTTGACTAGTGAAGTAACTCTCGAGTAAGGTGTACTCGAAGAGTGGAGTAGGGCGAAGAGGAGCTTCGTGACCGAACCACTATAAATCATCGTGTCGGTACTTTCCTTTACATTTATATCTTTACTATTATAGATGTATTTATATGTTGTGTGTTGTGTGCATCTCATAATCTAAACATCTAAGTTGCGGAAAAGCTAAGGCTTAGTATGTGTGTGCTTCGTATTTAGATTATGGTCAAGTGTGCATCCTTTAGTCTAAACATCTTAGTTGCGGAAAATCTAAGGCTTAGTACGTGTGTGCTTAGTGTTTAGACTATTGCTTGATGTACACTTGATTGGATATGTTTGTGTGTTTCCTTACTTATAGTCATTATCTCTTACAAACACATCTCATATCTAGTCAAGCTTAATCGAGAAATTGATACAAACGATTGTCAAGGTTTACAACGTATCAATATTTGGCATCCACTGTAGGTGGTTCTTTATTGAGCCTGCGGTTCTTTATTGATAAGGAACCGCGGTGATATTTAAGGAACCGCGTTCAGTGGAATAAACAAAATGTTTCGAAAATGAACTAGAAACTATTCAACCCCCCCTTCTAGTTTCTACAATTGGTATCAAAGCGAGCTTACTCAATATCTTTGAAGTATATTGTACTTTAAAGCTTGGGTCGATCTTTGCTTTCTTTTTAAAAAGAAATGGTTTTTAAAAATGAAAACGGTTTTTAAAAATAGAGACGATCTTTGTATCAAATTGTTCATGAAGAGTGATTACTTATGAAATTTGTTTTGTTGTTTCATTCGTACAAGTTTTGGTGTTAAATAAACTTTGTATAATAGCTTGAATTAAATCTTTTCATGTTTGGAAGTATAAAAATCTAATGTGTCATAATTAACTCTAAAATACGAGTTCTATGTGTCTAAAATGATTTTTTAGAGTCCTAAGTCATTCCAAAAAGTTACCAAATGATTTTGGCCAAAAACCCCATTCTTGTCCTCAGGACGCGGTTCTTTATCTGTTCCTCACGGTTCCTTATCAATAAGGAACCGCGGTCAGTCCGGCACAGATTTTTGAAAACTCTGAAAAATCATATAAAATCAACCGTAAGTCCGGAAAAGTCGTGCCACCCTTCATTTCGAACGTAATTGAATTTTATATCAATTAAAAATGCTTCCAAACCTTTATTCAAACATTAAAATTTGGATGGTTTCTAAGTTCCATACTTTTTCCAAAGTATTGAGCGTCGGTTTGTCGTAAAACTTGTGTTTTACTCTTTTCTATTAAGTTGTACATCTCTTGGTGATATATCTTTGAAAATTGATATATTTACAAAGTGTTAAACTTAATTAAATTTTAAATGGGTCAAATACTATTTTCAAATAAAATCAAACTATGAATACTTTGTTGTATCTAACACTCAAAACATAGACGAATACTTTTATATGTTATTATTATATGTAGACATTATCAAGTGTTCCTTGCTATTTGTAGTAGTATTGCTTATATGTCTAGTCTCTTGTGCCTTGCTTGGTATTTGTTAGTATCTAGTTTTTCATAATTAGGATGTATGCTAGATTTCTTGCATTTTAGTTGCAACATTATGTGTGCGTTGCATATAGGAATAACATCTCTTGGTTTACAAATGTTACATAAACATCTTGTATACCTCGGCATGTTCTTTAACACTTTTAGGTTTGAAAGCTTTGGGAGCTTGTCAAATCTATTGATTTAGGTCGTCTTACTCGATCATTGTGTTATTAGTTCAAGTAGATAAATGTCTCACTATAAAACATGAAACACCCTTTGAAAATCTTAGCTATTTTCTCTTAAAAAAAGTGTTTGTGGGAATCAAGAAAGATTTCGATTAAATATCAATGCATTATTCAAACTATGATTGGTATTATTATCTAATCTAATTGACATGTTTTTTAGTGAAGACATGAATGTGGTTTATTAATAATTTACATCGGATCATAACTCACACTTGTGTTGATGGTGTTATATTGAATCTACTTGTTCAAATTGTTAGTCATATTTTGTTTAATAATTACTTATAATGCACAATAGAGTCGGTTTGATAACTTGGATGTTTCATCCGAAATACTCAAGTAATTTACATTGCTATGCAATTTATAAATGTGTCATTTCCAAAAGACCAATCAAGAGTGTTCCTTTGGTTTGTGTAAACTTTGTTTATACACTTCAAATTTATTGGCTTCAAGTTCTATTAAGGTAAATAACCTTAACTAAACTTGTTTGACAAGATATGCAATGGTGCATTCCTAGCCCTCATTAGGTCATGTATTGTGTCGCCATGCAAGTTTCATCCTTGCTAAAATTTATTAGGCAAATGTTGGAATTACATTTTGTCTAACTTAAGAATGACTACTAGAGAATTTATGCACTAGGATCTTAATTTGACCTAACTGTCGAATTACTTCCATGTGGGAAGTTGAGTTGGTGTATGACTCATATAAATGGTCGTGTTTAGCCTTAATTGAGCACCTCTAGTGATAGTCTCATACTCATTCTCTAAATTGGCTAAATGGCTCTTCCTATATATGAGTAATGATAGTTTACTTTGATGAACTTTGTATGTCATTAGGAGTCTTTTTCTTTTGTAGCCATTAGGTTTTTCTTAACTTTCTTCCTACGTGCTAATTGAACCTATGTGTTTTTCCTTTGTGTGTGTTCTAGTTTTTATTGCTCTTAAGCATGAATTTATGATAAGTTAGACTAGAACATTAAGATTTGCTGAATTGGAAAATCTTCCATTCACCACCTAAACCAAGCCTCTGTAGGCGGTTCTTTAATAGACCACGGCTCCATATCAATATGGAACCGCCGGTGGAGATAAAGAACCGCGGGCAGAAGCTCTCAAATTCGGGTTTTCTGAAACTTTCCAATTGTTCCAACACCCTTTGGAATCTTTGTTTCAAAACTTTTATCACCCCCTCATCCTTTTAAACCATCCTTGTTAACCATGTTCTTCGCACTTCAAACCACTCATATTTACCCTTCATTACAACCATGGTTTCTACAAGAACCTCAAAATCACCCAAAACCTCCTCTTCAAAGAGGAACCTCAAAATCAATATTAAGTTGCCCAAACTTAACTCTTCACCTTTTGCCACACCTAAGAATGAGATTGTGCCCATTCTTATCTCTTTATCACCCTCACCACCTCTTGCACCATGCAAGACTACCTCAACCCATGGTAACAACCATTCATATGGTTCTACCTCCTCTTCATTCCAATCTAGAATGAATGAGTTAACCTCACCCTTCACTTCCAGTACTATCTTGGATGTGACTACTCAACCTCAACCTGTTTCAATAGAGGTACGAGAAAGGGTTAGGGGAAAAGAAGTAGGTGAAGGGTTAGATTTTACGAGCAGTTCCCACCACTGCTGGATGTGATTCCAAGAGCCGAACGAGAATGAATACCACATAGAAAATCCAAAGCATTCCCTTTGAGAATGACTTTGTTGAACCCTTGGTGACTTCACCTTTTACCCCACCAAATTCACCCACTTCACCCATCTCACCTTTGGAGAACATACCACATCCTCCACCACCCACATCACCCATCACCTTGTCTTATAATTAAGCATGTGCATTGCTTATTAATAAGACACCCAATTTAAGCAAATCTTAGATTTCTAGTGTAACTAGGATTAAAATTATGCTTAAGTTTTAGGCTTGTGTTTCATACATTTTTGTATGATCTTTACTCTCCTGTATTTCCTTTCATGTTTTTCAACATGATTTGTCTTCGGGTCTTGGATCTCGTTATTCTCGTGATCTTTCTTTTCTTCTTTATTTTCTCACTCGGTTGTCAAGGAAGGTTAGATTTATATCTAGTTCGTCTCCTAGTAAGATTAACAACTTAAAATATTTCTTTTGAAATATTCAAGCAATTTTAACTTGCAATTGCAATTGTTAAAAGTCATATCCGAAGCATTGACTTTTAAGCCTTTTAGCATCTTATGTTAAATTGTTTGACCAAGTGATTTTCTTTTGAGTCGATAATCGTTTTTGGACACCCAATGTCCACGGTTCCTCAAATAACCTTGGGTCTCATTATTGATAATGAACCACGGACCTATTTAATGAACCGCGGCCATTGAGTCCCTTGTTCGTTTTGGTCTTTTTCTCTTTTGACGAGTTTTTTTCTCTTTTGAGTTTCTTCTCTCGTTTCGTGAAGTTATCCTTAACTTCTTTGTTGAGTCTTTCTCAATTCATTTTAATCATGCTCTTCTAAGTCGAGTCACTTTCTTCTATTCTTTCTAAACTAAGTTGAGTCGAGCCTCACCCTTTCCTCATCATGTAATTGTTCTTTGAACGTTCATAATAATTGAGAAGAGCTAAGAAACTTTGAGCATGTAGTTTATCGTATGCTAAACACCATTTGGTGTCGACATTCATAAGCATCCTTGCCTATAATGTCTTATATCCAGAATTTTTTTTAAAGCGTCGATTTATCCGCTTTTGGTTTTCTTTTTTTTTGGTCAAAAATGTCTCTAGGTTGAGATATTTTTGTTCTTCTTTGTTGAGAGTTGATTGCGGTTAAAATTTACAATTAGTATGTGTGATTCCATCAATTCTAAGTTTTTAACCCCTTGAGATGATCTTCAAATTCTTGGATGTTTCTTTTCTACCTCTATTCCAACAATTGTGAATTGATCTTGTCAAGCTCCTCTCCTTTGACTTGTTTTTGGATTGATAAAATCGCGTGCAAACTTCTTTCTTCAATGCTTGTCATTGTTTGTGCAAACGACCTGCTTATCATACTCATTTTTCTTCTCATCATAGTCCTTCTTTCTCTCTTTTCGACTATGTGGAATTATTTTTATTGTCCATGTCATACTCTCTTTAGTTTGGTATTTTTGCCATGATATTAAAGTAGAGTATGTCCTCTCGACAATATTTTCTCTTTTTTTGACATCGCTATATATATATGCTCTTGTTCACTAACTTTGTTTTGTAGGATATCTAACCCTTCTTTGTAGCTTGTCACTTTTCTTGCTTTGTTGGTGCCTCAAGCAAGGGGGAGCTCATATCAAGGGGGAGCATTTTTAAGAGTTCAACTCATTACATTTGCGATCGTTGACTCTCTTAAATTGCATTTATCGAACATCTTGCAAGTAATGAATTTTGGAATCTCGAAGATAAGCATATTATTATGCATAGAGTTGGTTAACCTATGGTGATTGAAGACTTCACTAGGATGACGCAAGCTCGATATCTTTGGATGATGGGTCTACGACTACCTTTTTGATTCGACAAAAGGGGGAGAAGTAAGTGTAAACGAGTAACTTATACATTTTAATATGCGTTGCGGTTTACTTGTTTGTCATCATCAAAAAGGGGGAGATTGTTAGTGCAAACATTACGATGTTTAGCCGATATAATCTCTTCGTGTTTTGTTGATGACAAACGTATAATTCACAATACATTATATAAAATGGTAAGGTACTCGTAGTCACTCAAGAATACATTTGTATACTTCTCTCGACACCTCCAAGATCGCATTCGGCATGAATCACTCAAGGTATGAATAAACTTGTCATTAACCTAACTAAGTGATCAAGGATTAATATTTTCTTAAAACTCACTTTTATACAAAGTGACAAAATAACTTTTAATTAACTTTATTTTTAAGAAAATGTTTTATTAAAAAGAAAAATGGAATTTTGAATTTGGAATATTCCAAAGAATATTCCCTAAGGTATATTCCAAAGAATATTCTTTAATTTGAATTTGGCATATTCCATATGCCAAAGGAATATCCTTTGAGGGTATAAACTACCCCCAGATGGCATATCCCCACTAAAGGACAAATTTGCACGGACTCCAACGCGGAGGTTCCTTAAAGGAACCCGCGGTTCCTTATTGATAAGGAACCGCGGGTAGAGATAAGGAACCGCCGGTGTTTTTGACCGTTGCAATGTTGCCTATAAATAGTAGATCATTTCTAGATTTTCTTTCAACCTTTTTTGCACAGTTTCTTCAAAAACATCTTTAAACCCTTGATTAGTTAGTTTAGATTAATCTTGTTTAAGATGTGATTCTCTCCTTCAATCTCCTCATCCTCTTAAGTGCAAAGAGAAGATCACTCACACATTTGTGATGTGATTAAAGACGAAGTCTTGATGAAGATCATCATGTTCATCATTTTTATTTGTGTCTTGTGTAGATCCAATGTATATGTGTATACTTGGATCAATCTTGTGTAGATCCAATGTATATGGGTATACTTGGATCAATATTGTGTAGATATAATGTATTTGTGAATACTTGGATTAGTTGTGTTAATCCATTGTATTTGTGAATACTTGGATTAAGTCTTGTGTAAATCCATTGTATATGTGTATACTTGGATTTATGTTGTGTAGATCCAAGTTACATATGTACACTTGGATATGTGTTTTATTGAGTTGTAATAGGTAAGAGTTGTGAGTTCTCACTAAACTATAAAGTGATGTGGTTGTGTCTTGTGAGTTCTCACTAAACTATAAAGTGATGTAGTTGTGTCTAGTGAAGTTCTCACTTAGCTTCAAAGTGAAGAGTCGTGAAGATTGGTTCTACCTTTCGATTAGAACTCGACATCTAGCATTGTGTCATAAAATGGTGAATTAGGCAACGTTATGAAGATTGGTTCTACCTTTCGATTAGAACTCGACATCTAGCCTTGTGTCGTTAAATGGTGAAGTGGGAAACGTTGTGTAGATTGGTCCTACCTAAGATTAGGACTCGACATCTAGCTTAGTGTCGGAAATTGTGTAAGCGACGTGTATGGTTTTCTCCGCCTTGAAAGGAGTTTTGTTGACTAGTGAAGTAACTCTCGAGTAAGGTGTACTCGAGGAGTGGAGTAGGGCGAAGAGGAGCTTCATGACCGAACCACTATAAATAATCGTGTCGGTACTTTCCTTTACATTTATGTCTTTACTATTATAGATGTATTTATATGTTGTGTGTTGTGTGCATCTCATAATCTAAACATCTAAGTTGCGGAAAAGCTAAGGCTTAGTACGTGTGTGCTTCATGTTTAGATTATGGTCAAGTGTGCATCCTTTAGTCTAAACATCTTAGTTGCGGAAAAGCTAAGGCTTAGTACGTGTGTGCTTAGTGTTTAGACTATTGCTTGATGTACACTTAATTTGATGTGTTTGTGTGTTTCCTTACTTATAGTTATTATCTATTACAAACACATCTCATATCTAGTCAAGCTTAATCGAGAATTTGATACAAACGATTGTCAAGGTTTACAACGTATCAATATTTGGCATCCACTGTAGGCGGTTCTTTATTGAGCTTGCGGTTCTTTATTGATAAGGAACCGCGGTGATATTTAAGGAACCGCGGTCAGTGGAATAAACGAAATGTTTCAAAAATGAACTAGAAACTATTCAACCCCCCTTCTAGTTTCTACAAATGTTTTTGAAGATAATCATATCTATGTTGAAGTAACGAAAACTCTTTTTGGTCAACTTTATACGAAAGTTCAGTTTCAAGACGTTCACATTCTTTAACTTGATCAAGATATTTGCATGCAACATCAGAATATTCATCAATATCAACACAAGATGTAATATAAGCACACATAATATCTTTTGAGAGACATTAATGTAAGAGTAGATCATATCCTGTAGAAAACTCGTCTCTTTCAGGTTGATGGTCGTTTACTTCTTGTTCAAGAGATTCCACATATTTCAAATCATCAAACATTTCTTTCTTAATTAGTGTTTCAAATTCCAAAATATGTTTTTGCGTTCTTTCCGCAAGCGGAATCAAAATACTTTTCACAAGCACAGTTATATCGTGAGGAATTTCTTTGTCTCCTTTCGAAAGTTCACGTTTTTTCCAGTCATCATCAGTAACCTTTTTGAAATTTTCAATGTTACTCTTGAGAATACTAAGTGCTTGCTTACTGTTGCTTACGGAAGCTTTATATGGCAAATAGTCAATAAATTTTGAAACATTAGTTTTCTTAGTGACAAAAGCTTGTCTCTATTTAACTCTTATTTGTTCACATTCGAAAAATATTTGCTCACGAGTTTTCTGTGTTTGCGGTTTGAAAAGACCATAAAGACTGTTTACATAAGCATAATTATATGGTTTAACAAATTGTTTATTAACTTTTGGTCTACTCTCTTCTTCCAAATTGTGTGTCTCTTCACTATCGGGCCTAACAACAAGACAATCAAGATCGATCCTTTGGGACTCATCAAGATATAAGTGCTGATTCTCAGATTGAGCTTGCTCAAGGTACTTAGGATTTGCAAAACTAGGTCTATCCTTGAAAAACGAACGAGGTGCCAACATTCTCATGGTTTGAATTGATTGATTAGTTTTGTAAATAATTTTCTTGTAAAAATCAAGTTGAGTTTCAAGTTCCACCATTTTGTCGATGTCATTCGCTTGTTTAGTTTTGAAATCCTTTTCCATCTTTTCGACCACAACTTTCTTTTCATTAGCAAGTTTAGTTTTATCCTCTTGAAGAAAAACATTTACTTGAGTTAGCTCATTGACTTTAGTGGGAGCAAGATAATTTTTGTGACGTTCAGTACTCAAAGAGGTGTTATAATTACGTTTCTCTTGTTCTAGAAGCTTAAGAGTTTCGTTGTATTTCTGTTGAAAATTGTCCTTTTTGACATTAATTAAACACCCTTTGTACCCCTCAATCTCATTGGTCTTTTGAAGAAGCTCAACTCTATAGCTATCAATGGTCTCACTAGATTTAATTAAAGTAGCTTTGCATTCTTCAAAATTTTGAGTGAGCGTAGCGTTTGCCTTCTTTAATTGCTTTTGACTCTTTCTAGTTTCTTTGACATCTTTTTGTAAAGAAGCAATTAAGTTAGCAAGCGCAATACGCTCCTCGTCATCATCATGCTCATTTGTATGTTGATCATCCTCATACTCATTATTGCACATGTCTGATGAATCGGGTGTGGTATTGCTATCAACCGTTTCCATCATACATGTGTCATTAATGGCTTTGGGTAGCTCACAATGCTCATGAGTATTACCAAACACATTATATTCCTCTTCAGTGTGTACCTTATCGATTGGCTCAATATCAAAGATAGGACCATTGTCATCTTCTGTGACGTTGAGAACTTCTTCAACCTTTGCCATTTACAAGTAATGTGCTTCAAGTTCTTGGTCGGAGGCTTCATCATCAAGCATTGCTCCTTCCTCAGCCGACAGTTTAACCCTAGCTTCCATCTTCTTGCATAGCATCATCTTTTCCTTATGATAGCCAGAGTCCCTAACCCATTTCGGATTCCTACATTCCTTTGCCATATGCCCATAGCCTTGACAATTAAAGCATTGAATCCCACTTTGCTGAACCACTTGAGTACCAACAGTTCCCCTATTCCCAACAGCAATAGCAATCCTCTGAGTATCATACTTAGCATTTTGTCGATCATACCTTGCAGAACCCTCAACATGTGTTGGATTACGTCGATTATACCTAGGAGGACTTTCATCACGTTGACGTGTGTCATACCTTCGAGGACTCTCAACATATTGGTTCCTTGTATTTGATGATGTTCGAAGATTGTTGTTGGTGGGTTTGAAGATTTTCTTGTAGGTCTTCATAATGAAAGAAATTTGTTGCTTCATCTCCCTATCCTTCTAAGCTAGTTCTTCATCACTGTCCTGTTCAGATGATGACTCAGGTGATGGTGATGGTGCTCTTGGTTCTTTGTCTCGTGATCTTGTGGGATCAGAATACTTAGATGAAGTGGAGTATCTTGGTGAGGAGGATGTAGTGGAGTACCTTGGTGAGGATGATGTAGTGGAGTATGAATTTGTAGCACGAGAGCGATGATCTTGAACGTGTTGAGTGGTAGACACCAAAGCAAGTGGATTAGCAGTCTTTGCTATCCTTTCAGCTCGAAGTTCATTCGCCTCATTCTGAAATTGTTTCAAAACCCGTGTGATAGTTGACCTCGTCTAACTTACTCTGTTGTTTCACCAAAGTTACGAATCGTGTCCACTCTGGTTGAAGTTGCTGTAGAAATTGCACATTGACTTGCATGGTGGAGACTTGCAAATTGTTTCTTGTCATGTCATTCATCATCTTGTAGAACCTTGAGTAATATGAATCAATTGATTCCCCATCCAATGAAGTAAACTTACCAAAGTTCCAGAACAAGCTAGTTTTGACATCTTGCTTGTTAAGTGATTCTCCTTGTTGCGAGCGTTCAATGGCAAACCACATATTTTTAGCAGTAGAGCATGCATCAACCGTTGAGTAAATATCATCCCCAATCCCACTTAGAATCAAATAGATTGCTTCTTTCTCTACATCAATCCAAGCACGTTTCTCTTTCGAAGTGTTCTCATATGTTTCCTCATCGGAACCGGTCGTCGAGTCGGTTGCTGGAATTGCACGAATGGTGATTGTAGTGGGAGTATAAGGTCCTTCTTTGATGCAACGTCGAAGAACATCACCATTGGGTTTGGTGTTAAGATATCGAAGGAATCGTGATTGCCATTGTGCATATCTACCAGTTACAAGCATTGGTGGTCTCTCTTTGTTACCCGCCACCATGATGTTGTTATTAGTAACACAATATTCAGTAGTAGAATCCATCTCAAGAATGAAGTGAAGTGAATAGGATCTTAAGTAGATGTTGTTGTGTGTAGATTGTGGTTGAAACTTCAAGAAATGGTGTGAAAATCCCAAACAATGTCTTCGTATCAAACCAAAAATTCTTAAACGAAAAATCACACAATTTTCCAAATCACGTATTTGAAAATTTTATAAGTCAACAAGTCGGAATAACTCTTCAAAGAATAAGCCGGAATCCAATGAACTCAACCTAATCCGGAATAGTTGAATTGAACTTTATCCGGAATAATGAAAAGCTTAACGTAATCCGGAATAAAACAATTCCCAACCTTATTTGGAATAAGTAATAAAGACCTTATCCGGAATCTTTGTTCGTAACGTAATCCGGAATGTGAAGAACCACAGCTTGTTCGGAATAGCAAAAAACAACCTTATCCGGAATCCACATTGCAAAGCTAATCCGGAATCCGTGTTTGTTACCTAATCCGGAATAAGTGAACCCAACGTAATTCGGAATCACAAAAATTGACCTAATCTGGAATCCGTGAACCCAATCTTGTTCGGAATCTGTAATCCACCTTATCCGGAATCGAGATTATGAACCTAATCCGGAATCCAGCTTCTACACCTAATCCGGAATATGTGATGCACACCTAGTTCGTAATACGGAATCAACACGTAATCCGGAATAATTTGCTAGACCTTATCCGGAATCCAGCTTCTACACCTAATCCGGAATATGTGATGCACGTAATTCGGAATCCAAGATCCACGCCTATATTGGAATCCGTGTCTCACACGTAATCCGGAATAAACTTAATGAAAATAATCCGGAATCCGACTCACTGATACAAGTCAGAATACACGTTTTCTACCTAATTCAGAATACTAAGGATCACAACTTAATCCGGAATAATCTAGTTTGATCTAGTTCGGAATCCCCAAGTAGACACTCAAGTCGGAATAAACAAAACCCTAGTTTCCTGACTTAAAAAAAACTTCAAATTCCGAATTGTTTAACCAAAAACTAAAAATGACGAATTTTTACCCAAAAATAAGCCAAAACTTCCAATTTTTTCGTGGAAATCACCAAAATGAGGAACACAAATTCCTACCACAACTTTGTAGGCAATTGGTACGGAGATTTAGAGCTCGAAAACACAAATTTTTTTGAGACGAGATGATTTGAAGATTAAAATCACACGAATCAAAAATACTAACCACAAACTAAACACGAATCTACCCCATGGCGATTGATACCAAATGTTGTCCTTAATAATATGATGATAGATTAAAGAAATGAGATGGAAAATATATGAATTTTAGAGAGAGAAAGTAGTGAGAGAAAGTAGAGATAAGAGGTGATTAACTTGGAAAATTAGATTAAGAATTATGAGAACATCCACCCTCCTAACATGCTAGGAGGGTGCTTATATAGTCCACCCAAATGCGGGCTCTCTAATGGACTATATGTCTTTTGGGCCGGGCTTGAATAAATGCTTAGTACCTTGAAAGAGGCCTTTTAAGCTAACCATCAAGCCCGTAATGTCACGACTATTTTAACTAACTATTATAACGTTCTAATAAATATTACAATATAAACATATGACCTAACATTCTTGTTTGACTCAATATTTTAAGGCTAACACCTTTGGACTAATTTAATATAAGCCGAAAATATATAATAAAGGGAATGCTTTCCAGGTAAAAATGTCAATTATGGAAACTTTGAGTTAAAACTAAAATAAGCCGAAATATGATAAGTAGACTAGAGACTTTTTGGGTAAATTATGTAAATATACAAAACCTGTACGTTTAATAAATACACAAGCAATTATTTTAGCACAATTTAAAAACCTTAATTATTTTTAAAACTAAATAAATTATTTATTTTTGACTTAATAAATTATTTATTTTTGGGAGTTAATAAAAGAGTTAATTGGATAACTTAATGCATTATTTATTTGTAGAAGTTAATAAATAATTTATATATGAACTTAATAAATTATTAATCTGATAATTTATTCAATTATAAACTTAATAAATTATTAAATAAATTTAATAAATTATTAAATAAATTTAATAATTTATATGGACTACAATTATATACAATAATTTCCTAAAATAGCCATCAAGTGTACACTTGAACATTAATAGAACCAAGTGCATGTATTTAATCGTAACAATATATATAATTAAATATAATATTGTGACTTATTTAAAACGAGAACGAACGTACAATTAATTGAGCAGAATATATTATTTATATTCACAAACTGAGACGTACTCATTTACTTAGGTATTTGATGTACTTGTGCATTGTGACTTGGATACTATGATCATTTTCCCGAGCATTATTCAAGTGAGTTCATGGCCCCACACTTTTATATATTAAAAGTTTTGTGCAAATATTGAGGGAGAAAACATGTGGTACATTTTTATACGACGCAAACAGAACATGAATGCACTTTAATTACATTTGCCTATCATTGATTCCCATGACCCAGTGGACTGTAACTGTTTAATTGTTGTATAGTGCGAATGTTATAAATAGATCTATTTGGGATTGACACTCCTCATCTGGGTGAGTAGCGCTCACTGTTCCTAGGTCAGGACAACAGATGTAAAGCATGTCAGACTTTTATGAAAGTGCATTAGGGTGATTTCCACATATGTTGCGGACACCTACGATCGTCTAGCTTCAGTTTACAAGCGATAGAGAATGTTAATCGTTTTATAGTATATTGCTTTGTGCATTACTATATGAGATAGTTTGCGGTCCTGAACTGATTTTACTAAATTTATAAAATTTACCAACTTTGTGCTGACCGTTTTTATACATGTTTTTCTCACGTAACTAAGCAGACTCTGTGTGTATGGATTTATCATCATTTAGGAGCATATAAATGATGGGGGATTTTATCTCTTTGGAATAATTGTAAGACACTGATATTCATTTTTATTACTAATTGTACCAAGACAATGTTTGTAACACTTTTTTAAAAATCATATAATTATGATCCATGCTTTATATGCCATTTGCTTTGTGATTCACTACATGACACCCAAGTTCATTCCGCTTCAAACCTAATTTGGGGGTGTCACAATGTTTAGCTTAACCAAAAATTTATCCAAGGCCATGTGATGGTGCATTGTTGGCCGGTTATGGGGTGTCCCACAAGGGTGAAATTTTTAAAATTTGACTAATGGTAATTAGTTAAAAGGTTTAAGGTAAAAAGGTTAATTAATTTTAGGTAATTATGAAAAAGTATGTAGTTAAGTCTAAAAATGCGTAAAACTTAAAAATTGAAACATATTAATTTTAGGCTTTTTTGACAAAAAAATGATATTTTATGATTTTTAAAATGTTTTATGCATGCTAACGACTGTTAAATGTAAAATACGAAAATACGTTACGTAAATTAATTATTCACAGAAAATACGATTCATTACTATAAATAGCAAAAATATAAAAATACGTACATAGAAACATATACAGAAGCTAATAAACACTCAGATTACGTAAAGAACGATTACGCAGTTAAAACTAAACAGTTAAGCACGTAATTTACAGTTACGAGTAATCTCACGGATTATCGTCAATTCATTGACCATTACAGCAACTAGGTCAGATTCATAGAATATTTTCAGAACGATGACTGAGCACAGTGTCAAGTCATTACACGTCATCAACCGGTTTTTTTTTTTCAGAAAACGCGTGATAACTTCCCGGTTCAAACAAAGTTCAAGCACATAGTTGACTAAATAAAAAGTCAAAGGGCAAAATAGTCATTTAACAAGTGAGGAAAATTACCGGATGTTACAAAATGAACGATTGTTATTCGCCATGAAATCCGAATAAAGAACTGTATTTGGATTGAAGGGAGATCACAAATGAGATTAAAACAAACAAGATAAACGAAATCACCAAAGGAGTCTCATCGAAACAGATAAAAGATAATTAGTAGAGGTAATCCATTGAGGAATCCAGACCTTCGGTTTAACAGTTGTTCATACCAATATAGGGATGATCTAAATCGAAGCCTATATTAGTCCCAAATCACCAGCGAGCAGATCTAGAATAAATCAAAAGAAACTCAGCCTAAATCAAATGTTATCTAATCAAGAGGAGATCATAAAGGGATAGTGGAATTAATTAGATGTAGGAGGAGATGGCATTTGATCCCGCTGGAAAAAAGCGCCGGTGAGACGCCGGTGAGATTAGGGTTGAGATTACAAGTAATTGATCTTGTAAAATACCTTATTTCGGGAAATATAATAATTGTCGAATATAAGCTGGTTTCAAAAGCTCCATAACGTCCGCAACACCAGACCAAAGATAACTTCAAGCATCACCTTCATCTCCTTTTAAATATGCAACTGACGAATATACACATATACATCTCACCGAGATAAAAAAGAATCGTACGAGAAATCAAAACAATATAAAACTTTAAACCAAACACATGCAACATAAATATAAGTCCATAATGAATGATAAACAATTTCTGGTAAAGATGAGCAATTGGGACAAAGGATATAATCAAGCTCGACACTTCTATTTCTTAGATTCCAACGATTAGGAAGACCATCGCGGAGAGCATGCCATACAAAAATGCCAACTTTCTTAGGAATAAAACGACACCATCTAGTTGAAATGTAAGCATCCAAAAGAGAAGCATCAACTAGATGAATACGAGTCTTTTTAACAATAACAAAAACAAAAAGTAAAAGATGACTAGAGTTGTTAAGTCAAAGTTTATATATTCACGACTTGTTATCGGCCACATTTTGGTAAAGTTAAAACCCAAGTTTTCAAGGACCGGGGAGGTATATCTAGTATTCACGACTTAATTGGTTTACCTCATCGTGCACAACAAGTTTTTGTGTGTGTAAGGTATTGAAGATTGAGATCTTACTCAACATAGTTTTTGTTTATGCAAGATCGAGATTGTAAAATAGGTTCGGGACCTTAAGATCCTCTTATAATGTCATTTTCTTAATAGCATGTGTAATATTATACAAAACTCTACATTATTATGTATGTTATAAACACAAAATGATATAGTATAAGTTTTTAATAGAAATGTTGTCCTGGAGGATTATTGAATGTTTAAGAAAATTAACATGTTGATGTTTAAATTTCATAAAACAAAATTGATAGTTTTAGAGTTTTTTTTAGTTTATGAGTGAAAAAAAGTAAAATAGATAGGATTAAATTTTAAAATCTTATACTACGTAACTGAGACAACTCGTCGCTCATTTGCACCGCTTTACAAACAAGTATTGGAAAAATTTATCATTTTAAAAAAATAGCACCGTCTTAAAATGCTCATCGCTTCGTTTGTCAAATAACCACTAAAATTTAAAAAACTCATCACTCTTTTTATCAAACAAGTACTCCGTACTAAATTTAAAATGCTCTCGTTTACCGCTCCGCCGTTTTGAAAACTTGGAGAAACCATAAGGTTAATTTTGTCATAAAACAATTGTTGATGGAAGAAGCCACGTGCAATATTTGGGCCTTAAATTCAATTCAATTTATCCAATTTATTTTACCATTATTTTCTGCTGCACCTCACCACAGTCATCCCCAATAAACCTATGTAAGATTTTTATCTCCCTCATTAAAGTCTGGTTTTTTATTATTATTTTAAACAACCTTAATAGATCCATAAATAAATACTCCCCATTTAATGATTTTTTAGTTCTTAGGGGTGTGTTTGGTATTGGTTGTTTTAACTTTTAAGGTTTAAGTGTTTATTTACGAGGTGTTTGGATAACTTCTGTTGAAGCAGCTTACTAGCTTATTGCATTATGGAACTCAATAAGCTGTTTTGGGTATTAGGGTCCAATAGCTTATTTTGTCAAATAAGCATTTTTTAGAAGCCATTGTGGATGAAGTTAGTTAAAAATAGAGGTGGCAAAACGGGCGGGTGGGCACGGGCAAAATGGGCGGCCTAAACGGGCGCAATTTAAAACGGAAAAAAACATATAAAAACGTATAAATAAAAAATATAAAAACTTGTTTAAAAGCCGAGAATAAAAAATTAAATATAAAGATTTGTCGAGTAGTTAATTAGTATTTTACATGGCCGCCCAGCCCATTAAGCCCATTTAGTTTTTTTTACATGTGCGCCCATTTAGCCCATCAATAATAATAAATGGGCAAAAAGTGCCCCATCATTTTTTGAAAATGGGCAAAAAGTGCCCATATTTATCAAAATGGGCAAGATTTGCCACGTCTAGTTAAAAAGGGTATATTTGGTTCATACGTATATGCTAACTCAACCGTAATAAACGCTTAAACGTCGTGTTGCTTTAACTGGTTTTATAATTATCGTGAGAGGATGTTTTAATATTTTTATGGTGGATAAATTATTGAATTTAATGGGTATTTGATGTCTTTAAGTTTCGGCATATATCATAATATACGATCTGTCCCTTTATTGAAAAAGAGATACATTCACATTCCTTTACACTAAAAAAACTTGTTATTTTGTTTAATTAGGCTAAGACTGCTTTACTTAGCTGCAAAGTTAATCTTTTGTGTCGGTACCTGATGCCCCTTTTATATAGAATTAGTATTATCTACAAAAAAGGGCCATGTGTGGCTGAAACGGTCAGAACGTGTCACGATTATCTTTTGTACTTTGCTGTGAATTTCTCTCTTTTTTCCCCGCTCATTAGCACACGTAAACAGAATAAAGACACTTGGGATGTTGTTTTTGGGGCGTCACAGTCAGCGAAAGTGTCTATAAAAGATGCAGTCTGAAATATGTAGGACCATTAGGTGAACATGAACTGAATGTGGCTTTATTTAAGACTCGATGGCACAGCATTAATGAAAAACTATATAGGGGGTGTTAGGAACTTAGGCACCAGCCCTTTTAAAGGTGTTTGTGTTTGCTTATCCAGACCTAGTTAACTGATTGTACGAGTTGCTTATATGATTATTTGCTAAAAGCATATGCAGTTTTAATAGGCAGTCCCAAACACCCTCTGGTGCAGTCTATTTCATAAGAATTGTTTGCCTTTTTTATGGACACGTGATTTTAATCCATTCGGTTCTATACGCGGTTGTTTGTGTATATCTTTGCTTCCATATACTAGTCATAGTTACTTTACACTAAATAACATTGTATCCCTTTACTTCGATAACATATAATCCTCGGCCAAAACACGTTCTAGATTGTTTTGATTATAACTCAGTATATAGTCTCGTGCATTACATGTATCATCAGGTAGTCTTTGTTTGTGTGAACTGTGAAGCTCAAGTTTTTTATGTTTTTGTTACAGTACTTCCTGTCATAGCCATTTCTATTCATGTCGGGCCAGACAAACGACTATGGGAAGAGATCCCATTATCAACCTGAACGTTCTCTTAGCAATGGAGGAGGTAAGAGGAGAAACCCCGAAGATGAACGAGAATCACATGCCATTGGACCAGAAGATACTGTATACCGTTATCTCTGCCCTCTGAAAAAAACTGGAAGCATTATCGGTCGAGGTGGTGAAATCATAAAGCAACTAAGAGCCGACACAAATGCCAAAATTAGAATTAATGAAGCCGTTCATGGATGTGAAGAGCGTGTTGTCATTATCTATAGTTCAAGCGAGGAAACTAATAGCTTTGAAGAGACTGAAGATCTCGTTTCAGCTGCTCAAGATGCTCTATTTAAAGTGCATGACATAGTCATTACTGAAGACACTGATTATCAATTGGATGAGATTCTTACCGTGAGATTACTTGTGTCTGCTGATCAGATCGGATGTGTTATTGGAAAAGGCGGACAAGTCATTCAAAACATACGTACTGACACACGAGCTCAAATTCGCGTTTTAAGTAGCGAACAAGTGCCTCGATGTGCATTGAGCACTGATCAGGTTCTTCAGGTATAATTGTAACTTATAGTACATTACATAATTTGTTGTTTTGTTTGATGATAATAACACATATAGTCCCAAATTGCACTGTTTGGTTTCACTTGTAGCCCCACGTCTGTTAAACTCAAGAGCCCACCCCTGTTAAAACTTTGACCATTTTCCCCTTTTAAAACTCACGTACTGTGTTATATGCACAACCCAACTTAAGATTTTAACTATGCATCGATTTACAATGTAGTTTGCAAATTACTTGCAAGATTTAACAGGTAATCTGTTTAGTTTTATTGCTGAGAGACTTTGCTATTAGGAGTTAGGAGCATTTATGCACTTCATTTTGAGTAAGCACCATTTATGTTACTAACTTACTACCATCAGACCACAGATACAATGTGTATTATAGAGTGAATTTTGGCCTCAGTCGCGCATCGGGCACGCATCAGCTAAAGCGTGCATCGGTGCTTTATTGCACATCATGTACTTAGGCATTATAAAGTGAATTTTGGTCTTAGTCATATGTATTGGGCTTTTTCTTATGGGCTTTTCTTTTTAAAATAGGGTCAATTTGACCAATTATAATAAATAAATTACAGAAATGATAACACTTCTGATGATTTTGGTAATGTTTATGTATTCTAACGAATGGAATCTTGAACTATGAAAATCCATGGTATATTTGATCGTAAATTTGGTATTATTGTGTTTTGTGCATTGTATATAATTTATAATTATTTTTTTATAAGATTGTCGCCTCGGGTACGTGATGCGCGCGCTTTCGCATCGGCGTCTCGCGCCTCGGCTTTTTGACCCTCGGTGCCTCGGCGCTCTTCACGCTTTTTAAAACCCAGGTCTATAGCATGCAAACACCTTGCTTATTTGTTGGTATGATTTTTTTACTAAGAGGGTCTTTGGTATTGCTTATGTAGTAAGCAGTTTTGACTTTTGAGTCTATGCAGGAAACTGGTTATCTCACAGTAAATAAGAACTTTAAAGTAGAGCTAGATTCTTACCTGGTGTAGAAATAAGCAACCCTAAATACCCCTTTCTTGGTTAATTTACTAAAGATATAATGTTATATGATTTTACAGATAACTGGCGAAGCTACAATGGTTAGGCAAGCTTTATTCCAAGTGGCATGTCGCCTTCATGATAATCCATCACGATCCCAGCACTTACTTTTGTCATCATCAAACACACATAAGGCCAGTGGAAGTTACATGGGTGCACAAGTTCCACAAGGAGATTGGTCAGGATCCACAAAGGAATTCTCACTTCGTCTAGTTTGTCCAACTGAGAACATTGGAAGCGTGATTGGAAAAGGTGGTGTGATTATTAAGCAAATAAGACAAGAATCTGGTGCGTATATTAAAGTTGATAGTTCGGCTATTGAGGGAGATGATTGTCTCATAACTGTATCTGCAAAGGAGGTATTTGAAGAAGTTTCACCAACAATTGATGCAGCAGTAAGGTTGCAGCCCCGATGCAGTGAGAAAATCGAAAAGGAATCTGGTGATTGTGTATATACTACTCGTTTGTTGGTACCAAGTTCACGAGTAGGATGTATAATTGGTAAAGGCGGTGCTACTGTTTCTGAGATGAGGAGTTTAACAAGAGCAAGTATTCGTGTTTTAAAAGAGGAAGATCTCCCCAAAGTTGCATCTGAAGACGAGAGTATGGTTCAGGTACATATATATTTAAGGCGTTTGCCATTGTGTTTTGAAAGTGATTATTGATTATTAAGTGGTATGTAATGTTTGCAAGATTACTGGAGACATTAATGCTGTGAGTGGGGCTTTGGTACAAGTAACCACACGTTTAAGAGCTAATGTATTTCAAGTGGAAGGGGGTGTGGTGGCACTACCTCCGACCGACAGTTATGGTAGCTATGACGATTCCCAGGTAATAATACGTGGTGATTTACATTATGTTCTTTCTTTTTGTTATTTGATGAACTGGTCCAACTACAATCACCAATCATTTCTGTACAGATGGCTGGAAATGGCTATGGAGCGTATGGTGTCTCTTCTGGGCGCTCGAGATAGATGTGAGATTCTTAGTTATCTCTCTTTGTGACTTAACACACCCCACATATTAGTGACTAATTATTTTCCCTATTTTAATCCCATTTCTTTTGAAACGGCTTTGAACTATGATGATCGATACCAGCCGGTTGCCCCTTTGATGAGTCATCCAACCCATATCAGACAAGCAATCAGAAACGATATGAGAACGTTATTACCATGGATCTTCTGCTTATTCTTATATTTGCGACGTTCTATCTAGCCAGGCCAGGCTCCGAACTATGTGTTTTCCTGAGAAAATGTAACATGAAGTTTGCAGTGTAGAGATTTATTTGCTTTCTCTCCCGATTTGATGAGAAAAGCTATCATGGCTGTTCCCATTTTTGGGCAGCATAAGCGGAAATGAATTATTATTGTTTTTGCGTTTAGTTATAATGTGTCTCAGAAGAAATAAAAATGTTATGCATTCAGAAAAAATGATGTGAAAGACAGAAAGATATGTACCTACTAGCATAAGCCAGATGATATGCATTTAGAACCTGTGATCATTTCCATGTTTGAAGCATCGATCAACCCTTTAGATAATCTACTGATATCTTCAAATAGTATTACCCTGTTGGGTAAGTTCACCTCACAAACTCTGCTGTCGAGTTGCCTGTTCATTGCCAAAAATTGGTGGAGGGCAAATTTATGCCCTTTCTATGAATGATGTTGATTCACTTTTACTCGACATAAGTCTGAATGATGGTTATAGCTTAATGCGCGTTAAAACAAATAGTATCTCAATAGTTGATATGGTTTGAAACTTAAAAGTCTAATGCGCATTTTTAATACATACAAACCCGCGCTTTACATATCACATAACTGCATTTAACTCGCAGTTACTAAATAGATCTAAAAATACCGCGTTTCAGGACAAACAGGTTGTGCAAAATTACCGTCTTTTCTACCTAAACCAAGTTAATAAATCGTACCAAAACACTCCTAAGAGTTGTACTCCGAACATAATTAGTATTGGTATTTAAGGGGTTGTACTTCTGACTTGGACTCGACACTTTATACAGCACAATTAAACAAGAAACACAAGTCTATTATTGCCTGGCAGTAAACTCTCCACGATACAATAATATAAGTTATGGCATCATCGACCATAATTAAGGTTCCAAAAGTACATATGCAGTAATGTTATACATCATAGGATCATCCTTAAAAGTAACAAGTCACTCAGACAGATTGGTCTTGATCTTTCGGTTGGTCTTTTTCGTCACTATCCATGTCTACATTGCCACCATCGACTGGAAAAATAAATACATATCAAATGTATTAAAAAGGTTGTTTGGATGTTCAATCAGAGGGTGAAAGAAATGGCAAGTATTGTTTACAACAAAAATTCAAAATCTTTATACGAAAAAGTTGTTTTGTTCGAGCAAAAAAGGTTGAGAAATACCATCTCCTTCACCAGCAGGGGCATAAGCTGAGCGCCTTGAACGCGATTGCTGTTGTGTTGGCTGAAAAGGAACAAGCAAGAATGAACAAATAATGACAATGAATATTTAATCACGAGCAATAGCTCATATCAACAGTTTGATTCCTAAAATGATATGGCTGTAAGAAAAAGTTGATGCAATTATGAAAATATCAAGAACACATGAATATTTCTGACTGTTTTTGGCAATTAGAGTGTTTCTTTTCGGTGTCTTTTTGGCATTTGGTGTAGGCGTGTAGCAGTAATACATATTGACATGTCATGAGAAGTCAAAACGTAGCTGATCATACCAGTCGTCAAGACTGGTAAATAGACTTTCCACTAGATTTGAATGTGAAAAAAAATATGGAAAAGTGCTTTCAAAGACTGGCATGAACACCTCTATTTACATCAAGTAATTTAATTAAACTTGTAGATTATGTATTCTGTTAGTAAATCATATCTGAATTGGTCTATCCTTGTACAAATCCATTTGTGTGCATAATTTCCTAAAAGGAGTCCTTGAATTTAGCCAAAAAGTTTTGAAATATCATTTGATTAAAGAGAACAAAGAATTTCCATTTACGGATACCGACTACCGAGTGCCATTTAGCTTCATATTATCGGTAGATCTCGAGTCTTGACAATCCTTTCAATGGGTTTTAGTCTATGGATAGTTTATCAGTTTGATGACCGTTTAGACAAAGCATCAAATACCTGCAACTTGGGACGGAGTGCCTCTAATGGTCCTTTGGCTTTCTGTGATCCTTGCTGTCGCACAAAGGATAACCATATTAGCATCCATAAATCATAAATTATACATATATAACCTTAATATTTGATAACCAAAAGAATAAAGTTGTTAACGTGGTCTAACAATTTTTCTGCATTTACATGGCTGAATAGGATTTTATCTTTAAGATCATGGAATTGTATGATGATTTAGAGTGCATAAAGAAACTGCACTTTATATAAGTAATCCGATTAAGACGTAACACAAAATAATTGTCATCTCCGAACTTGCTATGCAAATAGCATCTCCGAACTTACTATGCAGATAAAATTCTGCCGGCGATATTATTTTTGATATTTAATCAAGAGTGATTGAGTTTGAGTAATTACCTTTCCCAGAGCCCAATCAGCAGAGTCAAAAAAAGCCCGGTCATGGTCCTGCGCGATATTGGCCAAAAAGTTGTCAAGAACTCAACTTTAGAATCCTTTTTATCTTTTTAATATCAACAGAAAAAAGATGCAACTTTTACCTTTGAGATCAACGGGTTTTTCTTTGGTAACAACCCTCCATACTTTTTCTTAATGACAGCTTCCTGCAAAACACATCAAGAAAGATAAACATCATCGCCTCTTAGAATCTTGCTATATAGAAATAAAGTTTGGATACAAGACTAACAAGCATCCGTATACAATATGGTAAGTCGGTAACCGTTAGTCAGATTCCTATATAAGTTTAGTTTCCTTTCATGTCTTTTCAAGTCCTAAATTTTGAAATTCAAAAATCAATTCTAAATGCAGTAAACATGGATAAATATCTAAAAGCCAAGTCCGTGTTCATACCTCCTGCTCCTTTGAGGGCATGGGGTTGCCTTCGTTTGGTGCAGACATTTTCTGGCTTAATGAGTTTTACCAAGACCTACATAGAACACAATAGTTTCATATCAATAAATAACAAAGAACACGAAACGTCATATAATCCTTAATCACACCTTCTTAAACCATTCATATGGAATAAGCGGACACTCATCCCAAAAAATTATACTAAAACAAGATCTATCGCAGATTCCTCACTCACACTAACATGATCCCCATTCCCAATGCCAATCACAATGCAAAGTAGATCGTCAGTTACTAATCTTTAGCGCGCGCACATACCCGTATCATAAGTTTGAAAATATAAGTCTGATCCATTTTTTTTGTTTTGTAAAATGAGCGACAAGATTGAATCACATAGCACAAAACTTGATCCATTGACTAGAGGCTAAACAACACATCAATCTACTCAAAATCTGTAAGATCTAAACACAGCCCACAAATTTAAAATTTTAATCAATTCAGGTGGTATTAATTCAAAATATTAGGACCCCACTTCATAATTACAACCACTAAACAAACAGATATGTGTATACAGTTACATAACCTATAGCAATAAAGACATAATTTTTCCATTAATTCAAGGATTAGAAGCAAAACCCAAGTCAGGATTTAAGTAAAAGCTACTAATCAAATCAAGAAATCTGAAAAAAAAAGGTAAAAAATGATGGTTTGACTTTTTTACCTGAGTCAAAAATCTGAAGGAATTTGCAAAGGGGAAAAAACACAAGATTTGTTTGAAAGGGAATCAAGATTTCAGACAAGGTGTTAAAAAGAGTATCTTTTCCAAGAATGGATAGAAATAATTAATTAATTGTGTTGATTTCAGTCATGAACTCAGGAATATTGCTTTTAAGCCCATAATGGAAGTGGGCTACTATGTGTCCATGACTTGTTTTTAATAATGCATATCAAGAAACACAATAAGTGGTCACATACTTCGGAAATTAAGTATTTTCCAAATAAGGAATTATCTTAGGGCATATGCAATGGCATCAAGCTATTATCACATGATACATTTAATGCATTAATAATTTTCATATTTAATAGCAAAAAGTTATATCAAAGACTTGGCACATGTCAAGCTTTTGTAAAAAGCTATATCAAAAGTCTTTAATGCAATGCCAAAAAACACAGAAAAATGACTTGTTATAATAGTGAAAAGTCTTTCAATAGTTTTACCATTGCATATGCTCTTAGTATTTCCAATAAAACAATTAAGTTAAAAAAAATAAAAATCAAATAAACATTAGACAGATATCCCACTTGATGTTTTATTTTACTGAGTAAAAGAAACACAATAAGTTGTCACATACTTTGGTAAACTATCGAATATAGCATTTTTTCATAAATGAAATACTCGTTGAAAACTAACATTAATTAACCAAACAAGTTTAATCGGCATCAAAGGATTCCTTTATTCCGGTCCAAATCAACCAAACACACCTTTAAAATTTAAATTGAATTCGTCTATTTAAGTCTGAAAATGCCACTGTTTGAATCTAAATTTAATGATATTTTTTGTTTTTTACTTTTTAAACGTCTGAACGATATAAATTGTTAGTACAATGATCAGGCCGGGATAGAGATTGGATCTAGGTTCCTCGCGGAGGGGCCTAGATGTCTTGGATTAGGCTTGATCTTGTACTAAAAAGAGATGTTGATGATTTCCTGCACAAATGAAGGTAAATCGTTAGTCCTTACCGTGGGAACGGACCATACGATTAGACTCCGGCGTAAGAGTAAGATTTAATGTTGTCAGAGATATGTGTCTGTATTGGGATGAGTGAGAAAATCATACCTCGTTTGGAGTGTCAGATGATACCTTTTATAGGCGAGTCAAGTACCGAGTTTCTCTAGTATTTCAGGTAGTATTCTAAGTGGGCCTTTGTGGTCCAAAGGCCCATTTGTCTTTATCTGCTAATCGTGACTTGCGGACCCATTCTCGGGGAGTTCATCCGCCAGTGGTTTACGGGTCCGCTTTGGGGAAGCTGGTCCGCCAGTTGCACGTGGATCCGCTCTTAGGGAGTTAATTCGCTTAGTGTTTTGCCACAATGGTGGGCTTATATGTACTTGGGCCTTGGCCCAAGGTTTGGTGTATGGTTTCAGGCCCAATGGGTCGTGTCCATACTATATGCCATCAAGTCCCCTCAGTCTAGTGGTTTTTGCGTTGTGCGGATGAATCACTAGACTTTTATAACTGTCTTTGTCCGTAAGTTTTCATCCGCAAGCTTTTGTCCACGATTTTTTTTTATTTAGGGTGATATTGTATGATGTGATTAGCTATTAAACCTTCATTTATTGACTGGAATGACCATTGTCAGTGAACTTGCTCCACTTGCTTCGTCCCGCCCTTTGACCTTCCTTATCTTGATTATCTATTTCTTTAGTGTGTTCCACGCGTCAATATCTTATGCATTATGTCGATGGTATAAATAGATTTTCCATCTTTCATTATTTTACTGCCATTGTTAGCGTCTCTTCAAATCTTTTAACTCTTCTTTGTTGGAGATCTTGGAGCTTTAGGTTTTGCAGGTTGTTGTTTATTTATCGTGTTTTGTTGTCTTTTCTGTAATGTCGTCGATAGATGCTTGTAGGTCGGTTATGACTCAACGTCAGTTAAATGAATTTTGTGCAAGGTACCATATTTCACATTGTGTTCATCTGAATTTACCTAATCCGAACAGTAGTATCCGTGATGCTCCTCTTGGGCAGATTGCGGTTTATACTCGGGGTTTTTTTTTATCATGCTTGTTATCGTATTCCCGTTTCTACTTTCTTCCTTGAAGTGCTTAGTTATCTTGGTATTCATCTGTCTCAGCGTTATGTTATAACAACTACCAAGATTCGCATTTTGAGGTATCGTGTCGTGTATGGGGTTTCGCCCCGACCGTGGGTTTATTTCATGCATTTTATGTAGATGTTTTACTTAGTAAAACAAAACATCAAGTGGGATATTTGTCTTTCAAATATACTTTATTTAGTAATGTTTATTTGATTCTTATTTTTTTTAACTTAATTATTTTTATTCAAAATATTAAGATAATTCCTTATTTGGCAAATACATGTGAATTTCGTTTTCTAAAGAAAAATTGAGTTAAAAAATACACGTGTCAAAATTTAGAAGATAAAAAGTTATGAGTAGACGGAGTAACATAACAATATTACAGGGTCTTTTTGCAACTTCAAACGAACAAAAAAACATAACTAAGGGGGTGT
Organism: Glebionis coronaria; assembly: GCA_025667525.1. Lineage (NCBI taxonomy): Eukaryota > Viridiplantae > Streptophyta > Magnoliopsida > Asterales > Asteraceae > Glebionis > Glebionis coronaria. Next base: position 90,417,353 of record CM046874.1, on the reverse strand, counting down.
TTGTGTGTTGTGTTATGAACCAACTTATCTATTTATTTCATTTTGAAAATGAAGTTAATCTAAAATAAGTATTTGTCAAAAAAGAAAAAAATAATCACTTATTTACATTTTAGGAGGCTCAAAATAGAGTTTTGCAAAAGTTTATGGATACATACTTTTTGAAAATAGAATTTTGGTAAAGCATTTAATGACTTGAGAATTTACAAACACTACTTAAATTATTAAAAAAATTTAATTTGCCAAACACTAAAAAACTGATTATCTGATTATTTCGTTATCAAACAACATAAACAAATCCAAACACTATATTTCAAAACCACGTTCCGTAACAGCTGATTATTGTATTACTAGCTAAAAGACCCGTGAAATTCACGGGTATTTTAAAGAAAACATTGAAAAGGTTAATAAATTACAATGCATATTATGAGGCTATTATTTAAAAAGAGCCACATATGAATAAAGAAACGTAAAATATACACTTGTAGCATTGAAATATAGGCTATATGAAACACTATAGTCATAGCGCAAAAAAATAAAAACACCAATCCTTTATTCTTATATGTAAAAGTGATCATAAATTGGTGTAGCACTTCTTTATAGATCATGTTGGTGGTGGTATTACTAGTATTAGAAACGACTACATATAGTTGTCCGTGTGTAAAAACATGTCGTGAAAAATACAACCTGCTTGCCCGAGAAATTATCCGTTAAATTTTGTTGATGTCATCGGGAAAGAGATGGGCATGGGAACTACTTCATTACTATTTTTATTGGCAAATGTTTATCATAAGTTGATATTTCCATCCTTTATTCTTACCAGTGTTTGCGTTACTCAAGCCGACATTCTCGCTTCTGCTTCGTCCACTACCACTCGCGCGAGTGCTTCACTCTAAGGCGAAACGCTCCCCTACCGATGTATTTTTACAACCCACAGCTTCGGCAGATCGCTTAGCCCCGTTCATCTTTGACGAAATAAGGAGAGTAGCTATTCCCATGACAAAAATATTTACGATGTTTAGTAGTTTTTCCATGGCTTCCATTGCATTACCAGATATGAGTGGTTTAGTTTCAGAAGGCGATAAACACTTGTTTACAAAAATGAATTTTGTTGATTATAGTAGCATGAATGACACTTTTCATTAATCGATCGACACTAAGTCCTGTTTCGTTGCACAAACTATTTGATTGATCAATGTTTTGTAACAACATGGCTGGTACACCAACTTTCAATTTAAGTTCATGGTTGGGTACATTGTACAATTTCATACCATTAACGAACTTTGTATATAATACGGTTATATTTATACATGGACCTTATGTTACTTCTAGACATTGCACAACTTTAGTATATAACTTCTTCGCCTGGAATAACCGACAATATTCTCTCTAGTGTCAACAACCTCATTCGTAGGGCAAGAATGGATTTTTATGTCAAATATTTGTTGTCGTCAAGGTTTTCCAACATATTAGGGGAAGCAAAGTCTACGACTGAGCTTACCGTGTCACCTAAATCCTTAATGATCATTTCATCAGGTATGTCAATGCTAACCTCGCCATCTTTGTGACACCAAGCTCTAGAATCCACTCAACAATGTCTTTAATAACATTGACAACTTCATGACGACAATCAACATAGACTCATATTGTAAGTTAACTGTAACACTTTACCATGGTCCCACAAGTAAAACTATTTTAATTAGGCCGACACAAACAATACCTTGCCGAATCCTTTTGGGATGATAGGAAGAAACTACCTGAAATCGCCACCAAAAACCAAAGCCATGTTGCCGAAAGGAGTGTCCATCGTGTCATAATTTGACTTAGGTGAATGTCCCTTAATGATCATTCTAATTCCTCGAACCAGTGCTTGTGAGTCTTGGTGTCACATCCCATATAATTATTTTGCATTAGCATCGATGCAACTATATCACTTTGAAGATTAATATAATGTAACATATAGATAGTTCACCAATGTCAATTGGAATTTTGAATCATGAGTCTGGTGTTCATAAAAATGTTATGTCGCTCGATTTCACGTTCAAACATCACCATTCGTCTTATCCCACCCGCTAGTGTTATAGCTATTTTGTTTATGTTTTTACCACTTTGCCTCTGTTACGCTTTCTTACACAACTGTCTATTTGTATATGTTCTACTGTGTCATATGCTCCGTTGAGCTTGGTTATTTAGTTAAAGTAATAGTGCATGTATAAAAAACATTTGGGTAACTTAGGTTTTCCATGATCAAAGATTTTAAACCGATTATTCATTACATTCATCAATTCACATTTTTAAGACATTTTTCATTGGATTTAACACACAAACGAATAAGCAATATTTTGCTTTAAAAACACCCATAAATAAAAACAATCAATCTCTTCTATGAATTGCTAAAGATGTACCTTCATTAAAGCAATACTCTTCAAGTTTTTCACAATATCTCTTCAAGACTTATCCGTCCATCTATACAAAGGCATGCGCGTATACTCTTTTAGTAGAATTTTTGTCCAAGTATTGCACAAACCCACTGTGAATAAAAGATCTGAATTCGAAAAGAAACAAAGGAGGACAGTATGGGTGCCGCACTCATAGCCCAAAGATATATCGAAATTTATTGTGAAAAAATAGTATAAATGTGTGATTTGTTAGTATTAATATAAAGTTTGTCTAAGAGGTGCTCATAGAGCACTCGTTTGATCTACTTAACTAAACACAAACTTTCATTTCAAATAAGAAAATACATGTAATACCCGTAAATAAAAAATATATATATAAGTTAGGGCCAAGTTACCACAATTACATTTGAATTCAATTTAATATAACTCAAATTTTTATTATGATACAGTTAAAATTATGTGAGCATCCGTTAGACAAACTCGTCAACAAATATAGCATGCATTCTAAATTACAAAATACATATAAATCGATAAAATAGAATACATAATATCTGAATAACAAAATTTCGTAAAAAAACTTTCCGAATATAATCTTTATTTCATGGTTCTAAATAGCTCGCTATAGCTCGCCTTAAGGCGCATTAAAGCTTGAGGCGCGGCCTCCAGGCAACGCAATAGGTTAAGGCATGCTACGACATGAGTTGTGGTAATTTTTTGAATTCAACTTCAAAAAATAAATATTCTTGCATGTAATGAGAGTTTTTAACTTTAATTATTTATACATAGACCTTATGTTACTTCTAGACATTGCACAACTTTAGTATAAAACTTCTTCGCCTGGAATAACCGACAATATTCTCTCTAGTGTCAACAACCTCATTCGTAGGGCAAGAATGGATTTTTATGTCAAATATTTGTTTTCGTCAAGGTTTTCCAACATATCAGGGGAAGCAAAGTCTACGACTGAGCTTACCGTGTCACATAAATCCTTAATGATCATTTCATCAGGTATGTCAATGTTAACCTCGCCATCTTTGTGACACCAAGCTCTAGAATCCACTCAACAATGTCTTTAATAACATTGACAACTTCATGATGACAATCAACATAGACTCATATTGTAAGTTAACTGAAACACTTTACCATGGTCCTACAAGTAAAACTATTTTAATTAGGCCGACACAAACAATACCTTGCCGAATCCTTTTGGGATGATAGGAAGAAACTACCTGAAATCGCCACCAAAAACCAAAGCCATGTTGCCGAAAGGAGTGTCCATCGTGTCATAATTTGAATTAGGTGAATGTCCCTTAATGATCATTCTAATTCCTCGAACCAGTGCTTGTGAGTCTTGGTGTTACATCCCATATAATTATTTTGCATTAGCATCGATGCAACTATATCACTTTGAAGATTAATATAATGTAACATGTAGATAGTTCACCAGTGTCAATTGGAATTTTGAATCATGAGTATGGTGTTCATAAAGATGTTATGTCGCTCGATTTCACGTTCAAACATCACCATTCGTCTTATCCCACCCGCTAGTGTTATAGCTATTTTGTTTATGTTTTTACCACTTTGCCTCTGTTACGCTTTCTTACACAACTGTCTATTTGTATATGTTCTACTGTGTCATATGCTCCGTTGAGCTTGGTTATTTAGTTAAAGTAATAGTGCATGTATAAAAAATATTAGGGTAACTTAGGTTTTCCATGATCAAAGATTTTAAACCGATTATTCATTACATTCATTAATTCACATTTTTAAGACATTTTTTCATTGGATTTAACACACAAACGAATAAGCAATATTTTGCTTAAAAAAACACCCATAAATAAAAACAATCAATCTCTTCTATGAATTGCTAAAGATGTACCTTCATTAAAGCAATACTCTTCAAGTTTTTCACAATATCTCTTCAAGACTTACCCGTCCATCTATACAAAGGCATGCGCGTATACTCTTTAGTACAATTTTTGTCCAAGTATTGCACAAACCCACTGTGAATAAAAGATCTGAATTCGAAAAGAAACAAAGGAGGACAGTATGGGTGCCGCACTCATAGCCCAAAGATATATCGAAATTTATTGTGAAAAAATAGTATAAATGTGTGATTTGTTAGTATTAATATAAAGTTTGTCTAAGAGGTGCTCATAGAGCACTCGTTTGATCTACTTAACTAAGCTCAAACTTTCATTTCAAATAAGAAAATGCATGTAATACCCGTAAATAAACAATATATATATAAGTTAGGGCCAAGTCACCACAATTACATTTGAATTCAATTTAATATAACTCAAATTTTTATTATGATACAGTTAAAATTGTGTGAGCATCCGTTAGACAAACTCGTCAATAAATATAGCATGCATTCTAAATTACAAAATACATATAAATCGATAAAATAGAATACATAATATCTGAATAACAAAATTTCGCAAAAAAACTTTCCGAATATAATCTTTATTTCATGGTTCTAAATAGATCGCTATAGCTCGCCTTAAGGCGCATTAAAGCTTGAGGCGCGGCCTCCAGGCAACGCAATAGGTTAAGGCGTGCTACGACATGAGTTGTGGTAATTTTTTTAATTCAACTTCAAGAAATAAATATTCTTGCATGTAATGAGAGTTTTTAACTTTAATTATTATGTACAACACTTATTGTGAACTCTATGTAAATATTATATTGAAATATGATAAAACAAATAAATATTTTTTTGTGTTGTGCCGTCATAAGACACGCTTTAAAAACGTTAAAACTTCGCCTTAGCCGGTAAAGCCTGTAGCTTGGACATGCCGCCACCCCACGCTTCACGCTATTTATAACCATGGTTTATTCAGACTGAAAACAAAGAAAACATCAACATAATGCTTGTTTCCTTTTCTACTCATCTATAATGTAATTGTGTATATGAATGTGTATTGTCAAATGAATAAAAAGGAAATTATTATATTAGCTAGAGTCCATCTCATGCAATAACAATCGTCATTAGAGCGTTTTATTCCATTCTAATTAAGCTATCTTGAAAATTATGTAAATTAAAGTCAACTGATTATAAGTTTAAATGATAAAACAAAATTATAAAACTAAAACATGTAGGATTCAACCTTTTTCTAAATATTAAATTTCGTAGCAAATTAAAAGACTTTCAAAAATTCAGTTGTACACGTGGCGTAATAATAGGTCTTAGTATTTTTGGAAAAAATTAATTAGAGGTTGCATATAGACTTGTACATTAGCTGCTTTAAAAACTTGTAAAAACTCTGTTTTATTAGATATAATAGAAATAGATTAATTTTTCAAAACTAATAATCTAGTTTGAATAAGCAATCTCAGTCACCCCCTAAGATTAATCAATCAATCGTTCAGTGTTAAGAAAACGATCAATAGTTCCCTTTTCTCCCAAAACCTAAATCACATTCATCAGCGTCCTAACCTTAAATCATTGAAGAACCAAAGTATATAGTTAGATATGATCTCGAATTAAATTTAGTTAATTACAGCTCATTCAATTCAATCATCAATTTATACCTCAAATTAGTTGTGGTAAGATTTGGGGTTCTATGTCTAATTTTCTACTTCTACTTTGATAATATTAATGTTTTCGTTTATATTAATTGCTTTTTAGTCTTGTATTTAATTTTTTTTATTTTGTTTTTTAAAAGTAGATAGTTTGATAAACTCATATTTAGGAGAAATTATGATTGCTCCACATAAGTAAATATTTTCGTATAGCAATTTCTTTACAACGAAGGTTACATTGGTGACAAGATCCTCATGTGAATATAACATGAGTTTGAAGTTGCGATACTTACATAACAAGTTGCTTGATTGTTTGACGAGTTATGGATGTTTATTTAGAAATATAGCCTAAACTGAGAATATACTCAAATGCTATAACTGACTAAAAATCGCAATACCAAACGCCCCTTAATTATGGTATTGTGCATCAAATTAGTTGCAGAACCATGAAGATAAACTTTCCTAAGGTGCCAAGAGGGGGTTAAAGGGAAGTAATGGGCCCAAAGATTAGAAGAAGTAATAAAGAGTTTATTGAAAGCCCACACAAGAGAAACACTAAGGCAAATATCAAGGCTTTGGATTTGTCACTTTTAGATCTCTAGAAGCTACTGAATCCGCGCTTAGTGCCATGCATATGATGGTAAGGTTCTGTATTATTATAAAATGGGTTGTGTTCTGTTTTAATTTAAACGGATTAAATCAGATTCAGATAGTTTATATATAAATGGAACATGCTAAATGGTGTAAAAAGTATGGTGTTATAATCGTTTGGTGCATGTTCATACAACAAAGGAAAATATTGATGCAAAGGTAAGCTAATTAAATTTTCTAGAATATTGGTTGATTTAGGTTTGTTTGTTTTCCCTTTTTATGTGTAGAATCCGGGGTTTAAAACGCCACCGGGAAGAATAGACAACCATGAAAAATATGGTGCATTGTCATGACGAGATGATACTATATATATATATGAGGCTTCCAAATAAAGGATATCGTGAGAAGATCTGCGACCATGCTGCTGGATACATCGTTGCCGCATATACACATTATTAGATGTTCTTGATGACCTAAGTGGGCGTTTGTTTAAAGAATGACATTGGTAATGGGTATAATAAGTTTGAGAGAAACAAGATATAGACAATAAATTTTGGGATCAAGATTTCAGAATCGTCAGCACACCACTTTTTAACCATGTTGTTTATAAATAAAGCTTTAACTATATAAATCCTTAATTTATTACTATACAATAACAACATACCCAATCTTTAATTTACTACTATATTGGTAGGAATATTTTCTTTTTAATAAATTACATAATGTTTTTTCATGTTCAAGATTTTAAAACATAATAAACAAAAAAAGCAATTTTAGTAACCCATCCCAAACTATGATAAAGGGGGTGTTTAAAATAAGTAGTATATGGAATTCTTGATCACTCTATGGTATTCTTATGCTAGTGTTTGAATTAGCATCATTTTCTGGATCCACTAATGATCCTAATGTTAAATTGTACGCACCTGTCACCGACATGTTTGGTAAACATCTAGAGAAAAGTTACCTGATCATATCTATAAACCAAAATTGCTAAATGGAGTGTGGTTTCTTAACTACGCAGTGTTAAAGATGGCCCTTGCAGGTCTGACTTGGAGCTAATTTATGCTTTTAATAAAGTCATATCGCGTGGGCACACACAGATTGTAACAATTGACGATGTAAAGCAATACATGAAGAAATAATGTGAGATATCGACTCTTTATTGATCAAGTCTAAATGTTTTAGGTAAAAATGAATCAACATAGAATCTAGATAACAGATAACTAATCACTAACATTTGAATGTGAATCTGATCAGACCGTTCCAATACAGATGTAGACTCCAAAGAAAGCACATATGGCAGGCGAGTTTTTTTAGTCACCAAGTGATACTAAAAGCAAATCATGTGCTCTGTCACCTACTTAACAATGAGGCGCTTGAAAGAGATGACCTTAAATGCAACTTTGAATTGCATAATACTATGTCTCTCCAATTACTTAACAAGGATGACAGGTTTATCTAACTACATGTCCCTTCATTCATGTGTAACCGTATTTGGTGTGTTTTATCTTTAGTACATGTGGCAAGATGGACATGTTATAATGGTTGTATAATATCATAACGCGTCAATACATGTTCTGGTCAAAATTCATATTTTTAAAATTTTTATTAGTATTTCATATGTTATTTTATAACGACAAATTTGAGAGTAATAATATGAATCTTTGGTTAAAATTAAATTTCAATGTTATACGCATTAGATGTATAGTTGCCAGTGTTAATCTGTTTCGACCCATTTGACCAACTAAGCTGGTCTTACTTTATGTCCTCTGAACCCAACTGTCAACACTCATGAATCTTGCCACCTTTAAGTGTTTGGTTTAACTTTAACTAATGTTTTTGTAAGCCTACAGTTACATGGGCCTAAGATGTCACACACTTAGACATCGAGATCATCTTTTACTAAGATATACGATACTATATGACTCTATTTATTGTATAATCTTAGTTTGATAAAAGTGTATACTTAACGGTAATTAATTAATAAGTTAAAAGGTTTAACAAGGATTAATTAAAAAGACCTAATACTTTAAGGTAATTAATGTAATTACATAACAAGTATTATAGAAAGTCAAAAAGTCAAACCAAGTCCCTCTAGAGAGGGTAGTCGGCCGAATTAAGCAAAAAATAAAGGAAGTAAAACATTTTATTCTAAAAAGATTAATTACTGTGAGGTTAAGTCGTAATCTTTACCATAATTAGTCCAAAGCTATAGTATATAAACACATGAATGTGATTCATTGTTTTATAACTTGAAACCAAAAATATCCTCTTCTTTTCTCTTGTAGGATGACGGCTAGCAATACCTACAAGAATTAACTCAATTTATTGATAACAATTTCTTAAACATCCCATCTCCAAATACTAACACATAAAATAAACTTTATCACAGATTTACATGAGACTAGCAGAACGAACAAGACCAATTGACTCATTATGCTTAAAATGCTTATTCAAAGGATTGGTTTTGTGAAAGGATCTACGACGTTGTAATATGTGTGAACTTTGTTAATGATGATTTCACCATGTTCGATGACTTCTCGAATATAGTGAAACCTCCTTTGATAATGTCTAGCACCTTGCATGATTCTAGGATCATCAGGATGGAAATTGCTACAGAATTATCGCACAACATTTCCATAGGTTCATTATTAGTCGGTATGAATCCATCAAGATCACTAATAAACTTCCTAATCTAGACAGCCTCTATTGCAGCATCAACAGCAACAACATATTCAGCTTTAGTAGAGGACATTGCAATAATGCTTTGCTTACTACTTTTCCAGTTCACGGCTCCACCATTAAGCACAAACACATACCAAGTTTGGGATTTAGTATCGTCCTTGTCGGTTTAAAAACTAGCATCGATATAACATTTAACGCGAAGCTCGGTTTCTGTCTTAGCCCCATAAACAAGTTCCATATCATTAGTATTCCTAAGATACTTAAGAATGGTCTTAACAGCAGTCCAGTGTTTCTCACCCGAATTATGTTGGAATCTACTACAAAGATTTTGCACAAACGCAACATCAGGTCTAGTGCATCTTACCGCATACATGATAGAACCAATTTCCGAAGTATACAGAACTTTCTCCATGCATTTTACCTCACTAGGTGTGATTGCACGTTGTTTTTTTACTTAAGTCCGATTTTTCTTGCATTGGAACAAATCTTTTCTTGGATTTATCCATTCTAAACTTATTTAGAACTTTATCAATATAAGCACTTTGACTTAAAGACAACAACCGCTTAGATCTATCTCTTGTGATCTTAATTCTAAGAATATACGCAGCCTCTCCTAGATCCTTCATGAAAAAACACTTGCTCAACCATGATTTCACTTCCTGCAGCATTGAAGTGCTATTTCCCATAAGTAATATGTCATCCACATATAATACTAGGAATGCTACATTACTCCCACTAGCTTTGACATATACACATGGCTCATCGGGACTTTGAACAAAATCAAGCTTCTTAATTTCTTCATCAAACCGTTTATTCTTAGTTCTAGAAGCTTGCTTCAAACCATAAATGTAACTCTGCAACTTGCAAACTTTGCTTGGATACTTTGGATGAACAAAGCCTTCTGGTTGCACCATATAAACATCTTCACTAAGGTGACCATTCAAGAAAGTAGTATTGACACCAAGTTGCCAAATCTCATAGTCATAGAATGCCACTATGGCTAAGAGAATCCTAATAGCTCTTATGTTCGCGACCGGAGAAAAGGTTTCCTCATAATCTAGCCCGTAGGTTTGAGTATATCCTTTTGCAACAAGTCGAGCCTTGTAGGTGTGTATCTTGCCATCCATGTCGGTCGTTACCTTATAAATCCGTCTACACCATACGGTTCTTGCGCCTGTAGGAAGAATAATCAAAACCCACACTTGATTATCTTTCATGGATTGCATTTTCGAATTCACAGCTTCAAGCCATTTTCGAATTCATAGCTTGATAATTCGGAGGCTCACCATGATCCCCTAATTGGTGCTCCTCATCATCTACGTAGTAACCATATCTACTAGGTGCTTGAGGTGTCCTACCGGATCTACGAACCATAACGTCTACGTTTTGAGATTCAACAATCTCATGTGGAACTTCATCACGTACTTCGCTAGTATTACCAGAAGGAAGTGCATCTACCTCTTCGACGATTTCTAATTCGCCAGTAGTTCCACTTGCTCCAAGCAGTGGATTACTCCCACTTGCTTCTTGATCTATGAGACTTTTCTCAAAGAACTCAGCATTTCGAGCAACAAATATTTTGTTCTCAAATGGATAGTATAAGTCGTAGCCCATCGTTTCCTTTGGGTATCCTACGAAAATACACTTAATTGATCCGGGGTCTAATTTTTTAGGAGCATCCCGCTTCACGAGAGCCTCACAAACCTAATCCCTCAAATAAGACAACTTGGGAGCTTTCCCATACCATACCTTATATGGTGTCTTATCAACCTTCTTGGTTGGAATATTAAGAATGCGCATGACAGACTCTAAAGCATAACCCCAAAAGGACTTTAGTAAAGTAGTTGAGTTAATCATGGAACAAACCATATACAATAGAGTTCTATTCCTCCTTTTTGACACTCCATTATTTTGGGGCGTGTATTGAGGTGTGAGATGTGACACAATGCCACATTTCTTCATATGTTCCACAACCTTAAAACTCATATATTCGCCTCCTTGATCGGATCGAATAACCTTGATTTTCTTGCCGAGTTAGTTTTCCACTTCATTTTGAAATTCCTTGAATATTTCAAATACCTCATGTTTATGTTTCAATAGGTAAACCTAACCATAACGGATGATATTATCCGTGAATGTAATGAAGTAGCTAGCACCTTCTCTAGACACGGTTCTAAAGGGTTCTGATGAGACGGAAATTATACATAGTCTCATCGTTTAAATTGGGCTTAAAACGCATAAAAATATCATAAATACCTTGCAAAATACGTGTGTTTGTTCATTGTGTTATTTTAGGTACGGATATCGTGAAAAGACCAAAAGATCACAAAGAAACAAGCAAAAAAGAACAAATGAAAACGAAGCCACACAAAGAATAGGACCCGAATGATGAATTACTAAAAATAACCTTGAAGTTTGAAGATTGTACAAGATTAGTCCTTCTACTTTGAAGACTTGTCACTTTAGGCCCTTGTAAATCTCTAAAATACAAGATAGGTCCTAAAGTTTCAAGAGTTTCTATGTTTAGCCCTTAAAGAATCATCAATTTGCATTCTGAGCCCTTATTCCATGTTTGAAAAGTTTAAAGGGCCAAAGTTGCCAAATGCTTGAAGATATAAACAAAGCAAAAACTCTAATCTGCTATAAAGAAGTTTGGGAAGAAATTGGCAAGCTGTTGAAAGTTAAAGGGGTGAATTTGTACCAAACAATACCCATTTACCCATAAACTGACCTAGTCCACTCCATTAAACCCACAAGCTCACACCATAACCCCTCTGACCCGACCATCCCAATACCCACAACCCATTATCACTAACCCTGGTTTATTAAATATTAAGTTTGAATTAATATTTAATACACCCAAAACACGCGCCAAACACCCCAATACCCCCAAATCCAGATCAAATCCACCATTATTTACCCCATAAATCCTAAATCTAAGTTTCACATTAAACTCGCGAATTAATCCAATTCCTTATGCAGATCTATGATTGAACGTTTTATTAACTTAACCCCACCCTCTAATCACTCTCCATGTCACCCATGGACCCCTATGAGCCTCCCTGATACATCACTTTCAACCCTAACTCCCAAAATCGACCCGATCGATGGATTAACATGATTCCTTCCTCCCTACTCTTAATTGGATGGGTAGGATTGTTTTTAACAGATAGCAACACCAAACAACTTCACATGACCCTTGACAATATCACATGTTCAAGAAACCAAGATTCAAAGAACTTAAGGGCAGTAAAGGAAATACATGCATTAGGGTTTTAGCATTCTAGTATCTTCATTGTAGCCTATAAAAGGCACATTACGACATAGCAATAGTTTTGTTCCAAATTTCATTGTAATTCCTTTTTTTCAATTTAATGAAAAAAGTTTTGTATTGGAAGTCTGAGTTCCAAAAAGATTTCCATTTATTTGTAAGTGTTTTTTTGAATCCGTTTACTTTTCATGTTTGGTTTTAAGTCTCGTGAAAATTTCAGTATTGATAATTTACCAAATCTTTTCCAAAAACTGGTTTGGTTAAACTTTGGGACCCAAAGTCATATAAGCTCACCATAAGCTTTTGACTTGACAAATCAAAAGCTTATAAGGTTTATATGACCTTGTTAAGTTTTTTTGTAATCACTACTTATTTTTGAAAGTTTTGGTTTCAAAGGAGTAGTTTCAAAAAAATTTGTTGCTATTTTATCTTACACCTTACTGTTCAAAAGCTCCCTACAAGCCGAGTTTGACATCTCAAGCTTATAGGAAGCTTATTGAGCTTGATTTGCTTGTTGTTTGATGTGTTGTGTTCAACATGACAAAATATATACCCTCAAGAAGGAATGTTATAGTCCCTTGGGGTGGACTGTGGTGGTCCATCTCCACAAGCTTCACATAAGCTCTCTTTTAAGCCAAAAGATACAACAAGCTGGTGGCATCCACTTGTTGTACTCAACCTGAACAAGGTTGAGTAAAGTTAAGTGTGAACCCTATTTTTTATTTTTTTGCTTATTCTAGATGCTTGGTGATTTGCTCATGTTGCCTATTTGTTTTAAGTTTAGTCTTTGAACTTTTCCCTTGTGATGTTTTATGCATGATTCAGTTGGACTAAAGTGGTCTTATTTTGTTTTCCAAAAATTCTTTGTTAATTTTCATATAAATTCAGTAAAGTGCTGTTTGGTATAAGCTGTGGTTAGGACTTAGGATGACAACTAGGCTTTGCTTAGCTTTCTTGCACATTTCTAAGGTTAGTAGTGGTAGAAGTTAGGTTTTGTTTCATTAAGTTTCTTTAAAAAATCAAAAAATCTTTGCTATTTAGTTTTTTTGAAATTCTCAGCCAGTTGGTGTAGGAATTTGGTTTGTAGATGTTATTTGATATTGATATCTACTTGAATGCCTTTGTTATCTGGGTTAATGTAGGTCTCAAATAGGTTTTTGGAAGTAGGATTCACTTTAGCTTCTTTTTGAGCCCTCACTTTTCATATTTTTCATCACTTTTTGAGCATAACACATTAGCAGCTCTTGCTGATTGTGTAGGTGGTTTCGAGCCCTATAATTTAGTGAGTCTGCTAGTTCTAGGGTAGCCCCAGGTCTGCTATAGGTTAGTGTGGAGTTCGTTAAGCTTATTTGGAAATTCAAGAAGGTGTTAAATAGATTACCAAGCATTTGCCTCTTTGTCTGAGTTCCCTGTTGTTAGTACAAACAGGCTAGAAATCTTTGCCTGTATAATATCTGGTGGTAGGGTATCTTGGTTTGTCGCTTATTTTGATTCTGCGCTTATTAGATTGTTGATTCTGTGCTTATTGAAGGTTGTAATCTGCTTATTATAACCCCACAAGTTAACTGCTTGTGGGGGCTTGTTGTCCAAACAAACTAAAACCAAAAAAAATTGAAACAAAAAGCATGGTCTGGTTTCAAACCCATGACCCCTCGATGGGGGAGTGGAGTTCTTACCAGTGTGCCATGCTTTGTTAATTGGTAAGACTTTCCCCCGTTTTACTTATAACCCCTTTTTTCTTTCCTTTTATTATACAAAGCCGTTAACCAATAAGCCTTTTTTTGGCTTATTGAGCTTATTTAGTCTTTCATTTTATATTTTAGTTTGAGTGAACACCCGGTAGCCAATCGATCAGGACTAGGAGCTGCACCAAGACGGATTAGTTCGCCTTCGGGTTCTTAAGAAGAAAAAGAAGATCCCGGAGTTCTCTTTCTAGGTTGAGGAGATTGCTTTGACTTTCTTGTTAACCCTACCCGAAAGAGAGTGAGTGGCGGATTCAGAGAAAAGCTATTCTTCTTAGCAGTTTCGCAAGTGAATGGAATTATTCTTCCCCCGAGGGTGACTTCACTACCTGGATCCTCATCTCTTGAACTCGTTCTGGCAGCTAGTTTAATGGTACCGGCATCTCATCTAGTCTAGATCGATTCCCTAAGAGCTTCTTCTCTAGCAGGCGATTTGGCCCATTTTATCTTTCCTGGTAATAAGGAAATTTCCCTATCACGACCTCTCTCATATATAAGGGGAAGGCTCACCGGGATGATCAAAGGCTGCCCAGAGACAGGGGGCGGAGACTAGACTAGCTTTCCAGGATAAAGAATGCAACCAAGATAGGGATGAATGACTCTACTGACAAGTTACGGTATACGAGCGTCATCCCCACCCCTGCTTATACAGAACCAGCTCAATTACATAGACCCTGTAGCGAGTTGGTTAGGAGGAAAGGAAGCCCCGTCTTTCTTATTTAAAGAGAGTGAAGGCGAGCCAGGAAAGCACCCTGAACTCATAGGGTGAAGGCAAAATAGAAGAGAGCTAGAATCCTTATAAGACTCAAGGGGACGTCCTTTCTCGAACTACTAAAAGATAGAATGTTGAAACCTTAAGCTCAGCCACGCCACCGCACCCGTAAATAGTTAGTACAACCTTTCCTTTCCGACTACTAATACCTAGCCCTAGCCGATTTGTACTAGGATTGGGAACGAACACTCTTCAGACTTTGATTTTCACTTTGTGCTAATTGAAAGTCAACTAAAATCAATCCTTCAATAACAAGTGTATAAGAAAAAATTATATTACTAATGCTAAGGTGTAGCTGATACGCTCTATCGGTCGGGCTTTCCTACTGAACTGGGTTGGCGAGAGGAAGTTTTCGAGCTTTCCTTCCCTTGAGCCTAAGACGAAATGGATTGAATGAGACTTAGAAAGCTAACCTGTAGATCACAAGAAGACTAGAAGCGATAGTGGATCCCATAATTTGCCAGAACTATTCTTCTTCTCCGCTGTTGGGACCCCAGCCACATGCAGATAGACCCGAGCCCTAGCTGTTTTAGATGTTGATCCGGAAACAGGAATGGTAGAGGATAATAATAAGAGGGTTCCAAACCTGGCCTATCCCTTAAAGCCCCAGAGCTCTAGGTCTACTTCTATCTAGATACATACAGCTTGCCTTACCACCATTTCAGAGTCAAGCCTCCTTTTCTGATAGAGGGGAGTGAGAAAGAAATGGATTTTCGGATCCCCTAATTCAATAGCTCAAAAATCGGTGGAGTTCGTCCTTTAAAGCATAGTTCAGTGTTGCAACAGGTGGGTTGTTCAGCGAACGGGAAGCAAAGTCTCCATATCAACATTGAAGGCTTCGCAGCTATCTAGAAGACATCCTGACTCTATAGGGGTGCTAGCGCTTGACTAATATAATAGAAAGTCAGGCTCTTCTTCTGTTCTACGAATCTAACTAATCTATACTACTACTAACTATAGTCAGACTAGGTCTTCTAGAGTGAACTAGCATAGTATAGTTTATATATTTTGTGCTACTAGAACCATAAGCCGCACTATACTATACTTGACTGAACCTCCTTACACCGGTCCAAATAAGGCAATAAGAGAGGACTGACGCGTCAGCTTCGAGGGCGCCTTTTCCTTAAGAATTTCTTTCTCCATCTAAGGTCAGGGAGGAACCTGAGGGAAAAACCGCTTTCTTACCGGAAGAAAGAGGGAGCCGCCCGTCCCGGGAAACGAAGTACGCTTTGGTAAGCGAGAAGCAGCCAGGTATAGGGGAAGGGGCGGTGGGCTTAGTCAAGATAGTATATAGTTCCACTTGGTGAATAGTGCCTCGGCTCGGTTGAGTCATTTTTTTCGCTCGGCTCGCAGCGGACTTGTTCTAGTAGAAAGCAATTTTTCTCTGGGAAAAAGACATAAGATTTGTTCGCTAGAGCTCATCACTGAAGAATGGTGGCTTGACTTTTTTGAATTAGAGAATAACTTCTTCGCGTGAGCGGCGTACGTACAAGGCTGTTCGGACTCCCCCCCCCTCTTGTATCAGGTGCGTTGCCATCGTCTCTTTCCCCTTTGCCAGGTTACGCGGCATGGATTCGCCGATTGACGAATCAGATCTTGGCTCGCTGTCCCACCGACGAACCAGTCTAGAAGTCGAAAGGGAAGGCAATAGAAAGGGGTCTCCCTCTCTTTGTCTTCTTCTCGCCGCTTTTCTCGTCCATCCTGCCCTGCGCCGCTTACAGATTCAGTTGCAGGTATCTAAGCATCCATTAGTTAAGGGGGTTGGGGCGCGAAGCGCAGACCGCTCTTCGATCTCCCGGTGAGTTGGACGGGAAGAGACATAGGGGGTTATCTATGAAGCATTTGAATTGCCCCTTTCTTTTGGAATAGTTGAAAGTCCTCTTCTTAGGGGATTTTCTTTTTTCTTATCAACATAGAGTTGGAACTTAGCCGATGGACGAGTGGACCAGTGTGAAGCTTTAGTTTCGTTGCCGGCCAGAGCTCCTAGCCGACGACCGGCTACCCATTTCGAGCTCAGCTGACCCCTTCTTGATTCCGTTTTTTCCCTATTTGAGATAGATGAATCAATGGAACTTTGATCCCCGGTTCCTGCTTGGTCTAATGTCTGGGTGCGTATGGCGGTACACTAAGAGCACCTTTCAAGTCGGCTGAAAAAGAAAGAAAAAAGGCTTTCGTCGTCTTTTTCCCGCTTTCACCTTCGATTGCGAAGGGCTTTTTTTCCGGTTTTCAATTCCTCTCCGGCGAGGTTTGAACTTCGCGTGGTGGGAAGGCCTTCACGATTCGCATCTTCCCGTCCAGCAAAGAAAGTGAAGGGGAGCGGACAGCGAGTTGGAGGACGCTGTCGCGCGATTGATCCATCTGCGCTATTCCCTAATTGAAGAAGGTTGTAAAGCCTTCAGAGCCTCAGTCCCTACCATTTTTTTTGAAGAAAATGAAAGCTGACTAGCAATCGCTCGTTTTTCTTATTAGCATGGGATTGGATGTTAATAATGAAATAAAAACATATATATATTAGAAGAGAAGGCAATCCCCGTGGAATTCCTATCGATTTCCGATGGATAACAATCCATCTTTCTCGCTTTCGCTCTTTCTCCCAATCAGTCGCGAGGGTTCCGGGCATGAGAACGCAAGTGCCGGAATCAAACAAAAGGTCCGAACGTCCGAGGACGAAAGAGAAAATGCTGCGCGGGGAAGTCGTTTCCATCTAGGATAGCGTATTCGTGCCGGTTAGACGTCGGCCATGAAATCCATCACTATACCGAGCAAATCATGGGCATTCACATCTCGGTCAAAGGGAACTGTGCGCGATTCTCTCGTGAATCGCCTTCAGCAAGGTACGGCATTCAGGGTCTTAACCCAGGGAGAAATCTTTCTTCATAGATACAAGACATTCGTTGCTGATCTCAAAAAGATCTTCTCCCGTGGGCAGAATCTCCCCTCCCTTTTACTAAATCATGGGGAGCCCCTAGTAGTTTACCGGACAAATTGAGTTGTCGTGGAGAAGGGGACTCATTGTACTGAAAAAGCTATTGCTAGTGCTGTACTGACTTATTCTATACCGGTCTTAGTGGAGAGTGAGCTGGAAAGGGGCTTTTCCGTCTTTCCGGGGAAATCTAATCAAGAGAGCTAGCTTCGGTCTCACGTGGCTCACCTAAGAAAGGACGGAGCTGTCGAGTGAGGATTGGCCGAGGGGAGGTCATGATGTACCTGGGTACAAATCCACCAATAAAAAAAAGACAAGTAGAAGCCAATGAAAGAGGAGTAGGCAGGGCTAAATAGTGCCAGTAGGGTACGTAAACGAGGACAGATCACATGGTTTTCTACTGGTCAGCTTTGAGCTGTCGAGTAAGGAGTGCTCTATCTCTTAAGAAAGGGGCTTTGGAAACCTGACTTATTAGACGAGAAAGGGCAGTACTCTCTGATGTGCGTTCTATTATTGCCTCCTATTCCTCTATTATTGCCTCTATTTCCATTGTCTGAATATTCAGGAGCTAAGACCATTCTAATGCCCCCTTTCGCCATGCATAAACTAAACCAATAATTAAAATAAGCACGAAAATTAAAGCTTCTACAAATACGGATACACCTAATACATCGAAACTCATTGCCCATGGATAAAGAAAAACGGTTTCAACATCAAAAACAACAAAAACTAGAGCAAACATATAATAGCGGATTCTGAATTGTAACCAAGCGTCGCCTATTGGTTCTATACCCGATTCATAACTAGAAAGTTTCTCCGGTCCTTTGCTACTCGGAGCTAAAAATCCCGAAATGAAAAATACCAAAATAGGAATAAGACTTGATATTATCAGAAATGCCCAAAAAATATCATATTCGTAAAGCAGAAACATAGATGCACTCCTATGAACATGGAAAATATACCGGATTAGTCAATTCAACTTGAAATTGTTAAGTCGTTCATAACTGTTTAGTTAAAGTAAGAATTACTTTTGAATAGATCCGTAAAGCAGAATAATGATTGTCATCTGAAGTAGTCATTCCCCTTTCAGTAGTTGAAATACTTTCATCTGTCTAAATGCTTTCCGTAACTCCTTTGATCGAATTTAGAGTAGCTCGTGGATGAACAGATTCGAGAATCAATAAAAAGGTTCCGCTAACCAACTGATACCGTAGTAGAAGATTCGGCTAGTGATCTACCTCTCTATTTTCCAATAGAAAGAGTTATTCTATGAAAAAAAAGATCGTTTTTTTCTTCTTCACATATACAAGCTAAAACTACAAGCCAACAGAGTGGAAGTTGTGTCTTTACAGTAACTCTCCTCTAATAGCGTAGGCCGTCCTCCTCTATGTGTCTACAACTTAGGATTCTGTTGGAGCCGTGCTTGCACAGCATGATGATGATAAGAAGAAGAGAGCTTTGGACTAATTTAGCTAAGTTGTTCAATGATAATAATGCATAAAAGAAATTCACAGCTATGGAGAAAACCTGTGCAGCAGTCATAGCAGCTCTATGGGTGGGTAGGCCCAACCACCACACTACACGTATAGACGCGAACCCCCCTCGTTACCGTACGTGCGACTCTCACCGCATACGGCTCGCACAAAGACTCCTAAATTCATCCCAAGCCTTTTCTTCCACCTCTCCTCTCCTCGATCAAACTTGCGTTCCCCAGACGCTATGAAATGGGGGTCTTTCCTTCGCCTATCGTATGTATCGGCTTGGCTTCATACCGAACCAAGGAGGCATTCTGGCGGGCGCGTGCGTGTAGGAAGGCCGACGACTATATAAGCTAAAAGACTACGACTACAAGCCAAGCCGGAAGCTACTCGCTTCTATTCTCGTTGGGATTGGATATGAATATGGATGGGGAATCTATAGATCGTAGTAGTTCGCCAACCTCTCTAACTAACATACGATACAATTGAACTTCACGGAACGGCCAAAGGAGCTTCGCTCGGTTGGCCTTCCTACGCTGACGAATGCCTCTTTTCTCTTCTCTGAAGTCTACAACAAACAAGTGGGAGAGGCAGGATTCGAACCTACGTAGAAAAACTTCAACAGATTTACAGTCTGTCGCTTTTGACCACTCGGCCACTCTCCCCTTCCCCGGCCGAGGCCCCCCCCCTTCGTAGCTTCTGGCGAAGCTGCGAGTTCATGAGCAAGTGAATGAACGAGCCATGTTCCTAAAAGGAGTGACCATCTTTCTTTTCTTCCCTTTCCCTATCCCTTCAAAGCCCGGTTGGGCGCTAGCGCTTGACTAATAGAAAGTCAGGCTCTTCTGCTGAGCGAAGCTGCGAGCCTACCCTTCTCGAGCCTACAGCAATAGCTTACGCTTCTTACCAAGCCTAAAAATAGGGCTACAGCAAGCAAAGCAAGCTTTCCCCCTTCGTTTGTTGTGGGTCGCGCCTCACCCCGCGGACACTGAATGAATGAAATGAGTGGAGATCTTCCTTCCCCCTTGCAAATTACCAAGAACTTCGTTGCCACTAGTGGCGAAGAAGAATTTCACCATAAAAAAAAAAGAACTCGGAGCCTAAAGAGAAGTCAGTCTACAAGAAGCTGGCAGAGCTTTAGCCATTGGATCACATCGATCTATCCTACCTAAACAGTAAGCCTTTTCTTGTTCGTTCTTCGAATGAGGCTAGTGGAGACTAATTCCTTCCGGCTAATGAAGAGACTACTCCAGTCTTCCCATTCATTCCCATCCTTCTTCTCCCTAAGAATTGAACGAACCAAGTGCACCTATTCGAGAGTGAGGAAGAAAAACCAACAAGAAACTTCCCACTTTTGGTGTCCTGCGATTCTGCTAGTTTAGAAACTAAGGAGAAGGACAGGGGGCGCTAGGTCAGAAAAGCGAGAACTCTAAATTCTCCCCAAGTAGGATTTGAACCTACGACCAGTCAGTTAACAGCCGACCGCTCTACCACTGAGTATACGCTACACAAAGAGTAATAGGACCATCCTTGAATAGGGTTCGTTGGTACTGTCACTGCACAGCAAGCAAAGGATTGGGGATTCAGTGGTGTAATGTTAAGAGGTCGTGCGACATGAAGACATTGATAGCAATATGGGGGAAGTTCCCATCAGGCAACAACGGTTCTGCCTGACCCTACTTAAGCATGCATATTATGTCAGTGAAGACTTGGTGTGAAGCCTTGGAGCTTACGTTAGAAGAGCAAAAGGCCGGGGGCTAGGGTGAGCTGATCGTTGTTTCCAGATACGGTTGCCGGTTGACATCTCTTCTAATTCGTCGATACGAGAAGCAAATTGTTGTGTGGAGGAATCAATATCTCGACATAAGCCAAGAGGCAGATCTTGTGCCACTCCACCTGGTCGGGTATCCAATCAATTAATCCCCCAAACCGGGGAAGCTTAAGCGGAAATGAAAGGGTAGGGTGAGGGAAAAGAAAAGGGGGGAAGCAACTCAATTTAAGGCTTCGCTCCCAGATCGCTTCGTGAGCTCATTTAGTAGACAGCGAGTGTGCGCCCCTTTAGAGAAGAGATAGGGGCGAGTACTACACGAGCTCGTAAGTAAAGTACGGAACGAGCCTTGTCTACGAAGCAGAGCGAACTCGTCTTGCTTGCTTCTGGCGAAGCTTCTCGCACTGGATAATAGTCATGGCAGGAATACGACTTTTTAGGTCGACCACTACACTACATAGAAGCGATAGCGAAGCCAAGCCGTATAAAGGCGAGCATCCCTTATAGCAATAACAAACGGCCTACTTATAGCCCTTCCCAATTTCCAGTAGTAAAGTTTAAGCAGGATAACCCCCTCTCTATTCTTCTCTTCATGTATATGGGCTGCCTGCCCCGTCCAGTAGAAGGAGAGTCTTTCTCCAATGAGAATCAAGAAAGTTTTTGGGCAAGACAAGAAAGGAACTCGCCCTTTGACACCAAGGGATAAGAGCGGATTGCTGGCGATGACTTGGTGAAGGGAATCTATAAGAGAAGGTTCTCGACGAACAAAGAAGACTAACGAAGATGATCCCTTATACAACAGGGGCGGGGAATACCACTCTATCAATAACAAGAAAAAAAGTCGCAATTCCGTTTCAAATGGTTTGAGCTTGGAAGCAACCTGCTATCTATCGATAGGCGAGAACAGACTGCTATTGGCTGCTTCGCCTATCGATTCTATTATGGCCGGCTTGGAGACATCAGAGGAAGACTATCATCTCTATCCGGGTACGATCATAGCATAGCTTCATTCATTCGTTGAACCTTGGGGATAACCATTAGCATTGAGGTCAATCACCACACCACCTCTATCATACATACGACATTACACGACGCGAGAGTGCATGGCCAACGCAACACCTAAAGCGCCTACGTTCCGCTTGCAGCCAATACAACCACAACCTAACTTGCACGAGATTCAACAACCGAAGCTACTGGTAGTCCCAAGGGGACGGAATTCTCCAATAATAGTTAGCAGTACTGAACAAGCGAGTCATCGGTCCGGGGAAAGAAAAGGACTGCCTTTGAAAAAAGAAAAACCCCCTATCAAGTAAGGAGAGCTAGGTTGTATGACTTCCTGCCGGTCTTTGAAGCTATTAACTAATCTCTAGGGCAAGTAGGACTAGTCTTTATGGCCCTATTGATTTAGGAGTTGTTGCAACACTGGTTGTTGACGGTTGTTAGCGAGGTACGAGCAGGAGAGTGGCTAATGTCCCTCAGCCCTTGAAAGCCATTAACTAACCTTAAGAGCAATTAGGGCTGGTCTCTCTCTTGGGTTAGCCCGCTTCTCTCTTTTAGGAGGAGGGAGAGGACTCTGCTAATTCTTTCTCAGTATGCTTAGGAAGCAAGGTTTTTAGGGCCTGGAAGGAGGGGAAGAATCTTGGACTAGGAGGGGAAGGGATGGTTGTATGGCATCTATGAAAGCATTGACTACATTTCTCCTTCGATATTGCGAAGGCAAGACGCTCTATTGGCTTAGGTTTAGTTGGTACAAAATAAAGTTCTAAATGGATAGGATAAATTTGATTGACTGATGGTACAATGTCCTGGATTACCGGATTCATTCTCGTCCTGATCCACCATGAAAAATTGTGTTTTTTTAAATAAAAAAAATTCTAGGAGAGGGCTCGTAATGATCTTCTCAAAGATCACAAGGTGCTGAAGTGGCAGGATAGGGGGGGTCTGTAGGTTTTTGTGAAAGGGATGCTCTTATCATGTTATTGCTGAAAAGAAAAAGCGAATTCCTCTATTTGATGTTGATTCACCCACACTTCCATTCCTTGTAGAGGAAGGCTAACTGCTTGCTGGCTGGGAGCTGTATGAGCGGTAACGTCCACGTACGGCTCCGTGAGAAGGGCGGTGGACAGAAATGGCCTTGTTGTACCTCACTCTCGTCTTCAATGGGGTCTGCTCTTTCTTTTTTGGGAGAGTATGCCAATATGATCTTAATGAGGTGCGGGGCTTTGCATCTGACATTCGTTGGGCTTCCCTCTTCGGGAGCCTGCGTCCCGGCGTTTTTGTGCAATAAACCCCTCCGGCCGAAGACCACCTCGCTATGAGAATCTAGCTTCGCTAACTTCGGCTAAGTCTTGAACCTTCGCGCTGACCTTTCGCTTTCTCAGTAGCAAAAGCGCTTCTCTTTGCCCCTTAAGTAGAAGGACAAGAAAGATATTCTTGCTTTTCTTGCTCCCGCTTCCTCATCTGCGCTCATCAAGCCAACTTTGCTCTTTGGGAGGTGCAAGAGCGGTTGAAGCGGACAGAGCGCATCGAAGATATATTTATATATATACACGGTTACGGTTATCTCGGACTGCGTTCCGGAAAAAGTAGCCTACTTGAGAAAGAAGGGGCGGGCACTCTTGTCTTTCAAGCCCACTATACTATTCATAGTTGTGGGGCACTGTGTACTTACAGCCTCTACGATAAGCAAGTGAATGGGACCGGTGCGTGGGCGAACGGAACGGTTCATCAAGCCATTTTGAGCCTTCACTCCCTAAATAGGAATAGAGCTACTTTACAAATAGGACTAATTACTTCGCACCTGACTGTGATAGCCCTCTCGATATCTTATTGGAGCTTTGTAACTAGCGGCCTCCCGTCGCTAGAGCCTTTTCCCAGTGCACGGAGCCCCAACGAGGAAGGCGTTAGTGGTTTATGGTCCAAAATGCTAATCCCTCTTTTTGTGCTACTCCTACTCCGCAACCGAGAGTCTCATTATATCACTTATTAGTATACATATCCTGAAACTAGTCTCTTTCATTTTTTGCTCTTGTCTTCCAATTTAGCAAAAAGTTTCTTAAAAATGAATTAGATTCTATTTATTTAGTTTTAGAATTAGACTAAGGGTATAGGTACCTTACCCAAAAGGAGGGTGGTGAGAACCGTTGAGCCATTGGCTTGCTGAGCTTTTCTGATTTGGGTTTCTCACCCACATCACCGAGAGGGGGCTTTTTTCATTATAGAAAAGAAAGGTCAATGAAAGGATTCAGTAATGACGCCATGTATCATTACCGTTGAGTGTTGTGCGGAAGAGAAAAAAAAACCGCAAAAAGTTCCCCACATTGAGAGAGAAAAGAGAAGACTGCGGTCAATGATCAATTGTGCGCATCCTTTTTGGATGGTCGGCTTAGAGTGAAAGCATACGAACATAGACTTTGTGACTGACTTCGCCGTATAAGCATATCTTTACTGAAAGTCATTAGGGCTGCTTTTGCCCATGCCATGAATGAGAGTGAGTCCAGTCCATCTTCCTGGATATGCTGTGTCCTCTACATTCGCTTCGTCCTCCGCTTTTGACTCCTCTACTGCGCAAAGATTTTGATCCCCCGTTTAGTGAGTCGTGAAAGCACCTACCTTATGTTTAGACGTATTGGTTTCAGTGAAAAGCCAAATAGAGAGTTTTGCGTGTGCCTGCTTTAGTAAGAGTAAGGAAAAAGCTTGAAAAGCGTACTTGCTTTAACAACGGAAAGAGGTTCCTTCAGCGGTTCAGCTTTAGGTCTCGGTTCAGGTGCTTTTCAGCATCTCCTGAATGGCTTTCACCTTGTCGGGATACATCTCACTCATCTCCTATCCCTTTCATTCTCTTTCTGTTGCCTAGCCTTATCTATTCTCTCGGATCCCTGGGACTGATGGATAAGGAGGAGACATCCCATTCGGTTACACAATTGAGCTATAGCCTGTTTTACCAGACTCTTATGGAATACGCTCTCGAGACTGAAGTAAAAGAGACCTCATCCCATTCATGTCCTGTTCGAGTGTTGGACTTTAGGTCGAGAATATCGTAAGAGAAGTTAGACTTGGATCCTTCCGTTGAAAGAAGTCATTTGCCTAGGAGCGTTCCGTAGAAAGACTACCAGCTTTTCAAGATAGAGTTGATACCATATGAGAATCGGTAGGTGATGTATCCTCTATTACAGTAGGCTGTAACCTCTATTCAAGTGGGCAGTTCTAGGCTCTCTCCTCTATGATAATAGTAAGAGCTCGACTGTTAAGGGGAGGAATGAAAGAGCTAGAGCTCGGGAGAGGCTGGATGGAATGAATGGGCTCAGCCTAAGGGCCTTGAGCCAGAGGTCATACTAATCCTGTCCTTTCAATAAGAAATATTAAGACGCACACAAGAGAAGGAGACCCAAGCGCAGCCAACCTACCTTTAATACGAAATCCACCACACTTTGAAAGTGTTTAGATTCTATTAGTGTGCAGTGAGTGAATAGCTAAAAGAATAGAGTGACCATCTTTGAATATCTAATATAAAGTAGTATAGTAAGATAAACATGGATATAACAAATATCTGGCTCTCGTCGAACTAGAAGAACTTCGAAAGCAATTCCTCCCACTTTTACTCGAGCTTCGGATATGAGGCCTGTAAGAAAGTCTATTACCAGTACCCGGAGTTGGTCTCCCATTAATACTTCACCGTGAATCACCTTCTCTCTGTGATCCTCGCTGCTTACTGCTTATTTGTTATTTCAATGCATCTGGGAATCAAAAAGAAGTAACTTGCCGGCCCTCTTCCTTTACGTCCTTCACCCGAGGTTGGCGCATCTCGTTGAGCGTGGAGAAGCATTGGGAACCCCAATTTCTTTCTTCGGAGCCGTTTCTTTTCCCGTCCCCCCGCCCCGGCATAACGCTTCGCTTCCGGTTCTTCGGAAGAATCAAGTGACTTCTCCCTTCTTCATTGATCTGGGGGGGAAAAGGAACCGTCTACCAGTTGGGAAGCTAGACATCAAGTAAGTGGCTTGATGAGGATAACTAAGCTGACACGCCGGAGTTGGCTGCTAGCACAACAGGGTGGTGCCTTATCGCACCGCAGGCGGACGCGCGGTAGCGTTCGTGGTGGTGCTTCAGGATTCCAATGTACTGCGTCCAAGATCAGAACGAGCTTGCCGGCGGACCACTGCCGTCCCATTCTTGAGTGAGCTGGAGCGCAGCCATCTTATCCACTGAACTAGCTAGAAGCTATCGCTTCGGGTCGAAGCACTAAAAGAAAAGGACCGGGAAAGGCGGCGGCATAGGAACCACGAGACCCCTACTAGTAAAGGGAAAACGGAAGTGCGCTACTGCGCACCAGCTGAAAAGCCCTTTCCCTTTTTAATAAAAAGAAGGTAAGCTTCATAGCTCCAATCTAGTAAAGGGGCTTTGATGGATGCCCTTTGTATAGGTTGGGTTGCTGGATACGGGATCCTCGTAGTAGGCTGGACCAACATCCAACCGAGAGTCTCTTGCTATTAACTAATCTCTAGGGCAAGTAGGACTAGTCTTTATGGCCCTATTGATTTAGGAGTTGTTGCAACACTGGTTGTTGACGGTTGTTAGCGAGGTACGAGCAGGAGAGTGGCTAATGTCCCTCAGCCCTTGAAAGCCATTAACTAACCTTAAGAGCAATTAGGGCTGGTCTCTCTCTTGGGTTAGCCCGCTTCTCTCTTTTAGGAGGAGGGAGAGGACTCTGCTAATTCTTTCTCAGTATGCTTAGGAAGCAAGGTTTTTAGGGCCTGGAAGGAGGGGAAGAATCTTGGACTAGGAGGGGAAGGGATGGTTGTATGGCATCTATGAAAGCATTGACTACATTTCCCCTTCGATATTGCGAAGGCAAGACGCTCTATTGGCTTAGGTTTAGTTGGTACAAAATAAAGTTCTAAATGGATAGGATAAATTTGATTGACTGATGGTACAATGTACTTTTGTAGAAAGTCACTTCTCAATTCGTATTTGGTATACGAAAGTGCGGAAGGCAAGCCCTTCTATCTGACTTTGGCTTCTCAATTGCATATACCAAAAGACTGTGCCAAAAGAATTGCTACCTTTCTGTTCGATATTGAATTGACCTAGACATCGAGATTTCATATACCAAAAGAATTGTACATCGCTAGGAAGACTGGTCGTTATTCCCCTTTCGGTCTAGTTAATAGCTCTAGGCAACTACCTAACGGACTAAGAAGAAGCCCCAAGAAAGAGTCTTCTTACAGGTTAGTTGATAGCTTTCCAGTGTGACCTCTGATCTTCCTTGCTCCTCAAGGAGGAAATCGATAGCCTTTAAGATAAGAGGCTAGCTCCTGTCTTGGTTGGGACAGCTAGCTTATTGGTCCACTGCCTCCCATCATACCTACTAAGTAGAAGGCAGGCGAACTCGGACCAGTGCAACAAAGTTTAGACTCTCGCGATTGGACTCTATAACAGAAGAGGTTGTCCAAAAAAGAAAGGGAAAAGAAGCTTTGCAAAAGCTAAGGCCGAAGCTCTTTGGGCGATATTATAGCATAGCGCATTTCCTCATGATTAGGGTGATGTGGTTGTTCCATCGGTTTTCTTTATGGAGGGATCTATTATTCAAGATATTCTTGAAAGGCGGATTGACAAGTGCGACGAGGAGATGGAGATTCCAGAAAAGTCTACGAATAAGTAAGTGAAGGCTTGGCTTACGTGCTCAGCTCAAGCAAGAAGAAGCTATAAAGTCAAGCCTATTGAATGGTAGCAGAGGGAGTGGAGGTCTAAAAGTCAGAAGAGAACACTGTGCAAAGGGTACGCGACCACAACACGCTGTTGTCCCCTTTTTTTTTCTTTTTTTTTCTTCGCACTAGGAGTAGCTGTAACTTAGCAATTCGATTGTACTCAGATCGAACATGGCAATGAATGTAAGTGTGCTCTCTCTGGGCCTTACTTATTGATGACTGATCTACATTCTCAGCTGATGACATTGAATGATTTGAGGACGCTGGGCGGCCAAGCTTGCTTGCGCTTGGGCTGTTTCGCCGTGGCTTGGGGTATAATGGTTCGGAGAGATCGACGAGCACCTCACACTGCCATGCCAACCGCAGCTTTTAAATCAATTTTTGGGTGATATTTGACCAGCCGATGCAGCGAGAATGGGATATTGAATGAAAGTCAATCGAAGAGACAAGCGACTTCCCCTTTTTTTCGCTAAGGAAATCTGCCAACACTCTAAACGATTCCTGAGACGACTGTTCTCTATGGCTAGAGAACAGCCTACATCCGAACTCATACCTACAAGCCTATGGATACTGGCACCTATTCTATTTCCATTGCACTTTTGAAGTCTGACTTATTTCGCGGGACCAGGGCGGAAAGACGAGTTACTATTTTCACGAGCTCATTTGGACTCATAAATCAAACTCCTATTGATTGGGAAATGCTCAAAGGTTCTTGTTCAAATGCCAAATCCCTTAGATGACTCACCATCCCCCGAAATACCCAATTCCGGTACATTATGACAAGCTTAGCCCCCATGACATTGTGGAATACTGCCTTTTACCTGTACAAAGCCATAAGCAGTACTCCCCCTTAAAGGCAGCGATTCGGTTGGTTTGCTATTGATATAGATTAAAGACCGAACCTTTCTGCGAAAGCGTTACGGAAATGATCTACCTTTCGAATTTTGATCTTGACATGTCGGTGGTTTTTAACCGTAGCCTTCTTGCCCTAACCTAAGTCCAGGAACGGATCCTTTTGCCTGGAATGACTGAGGTCAAATGCCACATTAGATAGAACAGTTCCCTATCAATGGAAGCCTTCGATGAAGAAGGTAAGTAAATGCTACTTAAGAAGCACAAGCACCCTTTTTTATTCACTAAGGATGAAGATGGTGCAGGAGCGGGTCGGTGATGACACTGGGGAAGCCCAGTCAACCGATAGGGGAAAAAAAATGCCATTCACTTGTTTAACTGCTAAAAATCATTTTCTCTTTCGACTGGGAACTGCTTACCTTTGGTGCTTTATATTTTTTTATATAAGGTAGTAATCCCGTAGAGGCAAGGGCGAATCGAGTTAGCATCCCGCCATTCATGCCATGCCTTGTCAGCTAGGCTAGTTAGCTAATTCCTTCCAAGAAAATAGATTCTGCGATGATGCGCGTAATCGATCTCTTATTAGGTTATTAAAAAGTCATTTCTAGAGGAATGGGTCATGGAAGACTAAGAGAAGAGAACCTGAAATGAAAGGTCAGATAGTGAAAGATGAACAAGAAGCCACAACTCGAAGGCTAATTCATGCTTTGCCAATGAGTGATGTTATTTTACTTAATATCCCAAGTTAGGAATAAGATCACAGCTTATCCCGCCACAAAGCGATTCAAATCTCTTTTCCATAGGCGCTTACTCTTACTTAAACAGCTTCGCTTCCTTCCCCAGATGCATGAGATGAAAGGTAGCACCGAAGAAAGGAAAGAGCGAGATGGTGGTTTTTGTTGTTCCCGCGAAGCGAGGATGATTCGACCAGCGAATGAAGTGGGTCAACTTTTTGTCTTCGGCCAAAAACTTTTTCTCGCTGGTCGAGCTTTCGACAAAAAAAGCGAAACGTATTCTCTTATCTAAGCTTCTTCCCTGTGCATTAGCTCCCCCCATGGTAGATGGTTCAAGCACGCCCGGTTCCACGAAATGATTGAGAACTACGACGGGGTCGAAATGCATTTGGTTCTTTGTCTTCAATAAGTATTGCATGACCGAATAATTCAAGGAAGGGCGCACCGCAGGGAGGGTCCTTTTTAGTGGATGACTCGTCGGGCTGTCGGAGGGGGACTTCTTTGGCTTCTTTGAGAAAAAGAACTTGAATAACTTCGTTTTTCTGAAGGAGTCGTCATTTAGGAGGGCTATGTCATTTACAAGCCCGGCGTATTTCGGATGCTTGAAGGCCCCGCTGACCCGAAGTGATTTAGAAAGATTCTTCTTTATCGATGGTGATCGGTCATGGTATCCATAGCGTTGCTTCTTTTTCGGCCAAATCCTGATTTCGTTTTGCTTCTCCCGGTCGTCGAGTCGATCAGGCTCGACTCTTTTCGCTGCCCCCCCGGCTCTCACTTCGTTTCGTTCTTCTTCTGTACCATCGCTTGAATGAAAACACCCGATCGGCCCGACTTTACCAAATGCCCACCACTGGCCCTTCCCCTTTCCGGGTCTGGATTTTTCGCGTTGTTTCTGTCGTCGTGGTCGACGGGGAAGAAAGAAATGAATGAATGTTCTTTTGGGAAAATGTAGAATAATACACCTAGCCTTAGTTTCAATATAGATTTAGGATTTTTTTTGCAAAAGTTTAGGTTTTCCCCTTTTCATTTTCTATATTTAATCTTTATCTTATTTTCTGTTTTTAGAAAATCATTTAAAAATAGGAAAGATGTTTTTAAATTTTAAGAAAAGTACTTTTTAGCTTTTACCAAGTATGTTTTAGGTTTACGATTCATAAAATCTTCATTTAGACTTTTTCTTAATTATTTTGACTTTTAAGTCTTTTGTTAGACTTTAAAATTTAATAAAAATTAATTAAAGTGTTTTCATTTTTTTAATTAATTTTTCATTGTTAAGTACATCTTTTAGAATTTACTTGCAATTTTTTAGAATTTTTTAAAATTTTATCGATTTTTTGTCTCGATTCGCGTGAAAACGCGTATTCGTCTTAGTTTTGTTTTTAGTGTAGTCCGTCTTTTATTTTCAAATCTTCTCTTTCCAAAAATGTAATTAATCCAAAAACGTCTTTGATTTGGCTAAATACTCATACCTCCTTGGAGAATGAACTCAACGACGGTTTTCGCGTTTTCCTAAACGTGGGAACTTAATACTTACCTTTGTGTTTTTCTTTTTCTTGAAAGAAAATACATAAAATACTCATCATCAGGTTCGCACACATCCGTATGAATGAGTCCCAAAAGATCTTTAGCTCTTTCGACCACATGTGTGAAAGACTTACGCGCCATCTTCCTATACACACAAGACTTGCATTTGTCATTCAAAGAATCAACATCGATGGGATCCAAAATTCCATCATGTTGAAACTTCTCGATGCGTTTCTTGTTTGCATGACCAAGGCGACTGTGCCATAGATAGGTCAAGTCCAATATCGCATATTTGGTTCTTATCCTGCTAACATTATATCTAGAACTATTAAAATTGAGACCTAGCACATGAATTTCAAAAATGTCATCACGTGGTATTGCATTAAAGTAAAGTATGTTGTCTTTTGAAATGGAAATTACATTATCCAAAATAACATTAATAAAACTGTCTTCCATAAAAAAGTTGAAACAACACCTCTATTAATAGAAGGCGCAAAATGACATTTATTCAAAGTAATAACTAGTCCATTAGAAAGTGTCAAATCATATCGACCAATTGCTTCGACGTTTGCACGCATGCCATTTCCCATGTACAAGCTCAAAGCTCCTTGCTTCAATTTCCTGCTATCTCTAAGTCCCTGCGATGTATCACAAATATGAATTCCACAACCCGTATCATATACCATCGTCTTACTATTAGATATAGCATATTGGTTTATAACGAAGATACCCGAAGTACTAGCTCCACTAACACTCTTGCGTTTCTTCACCTCATCGAGATACTTCAGGCAGTTTCTTTTCCAATGTCCTACCTCTTTGCAGTGGTGACACTCAGATTCCTTTGCCGGATTATCTTTCTTTGGTGGTGGAGAAATTTTCTGCTTTAGGGCGTAAATTGCCTTACCCTTTCTAGCATTCTTTCCTTTACCCCCTTACGGTTTCTTACACTTGTCTTTCTGGATCCACCCTGCTCTAATAGCCATTACAGCAGGCATTTCAACCTTATTTGGAAGCCCTTTCTCATGTGACTTTAGCATAACATGTAGCTTTACTAATTTCTTCCCCGTGCTATGCAAATTATAAGTTTGCACAAGTGATTCATAATCCTTGTTGAGAGAGTTCAAAATAAAACTCATAACAAGTACTTTTGGCATGGGATATCCTAGCCGTTCCAAAGTATCCCAGTAGCCTTTCATTTTCAGAAAATGAGCGCTAACGGATTGTCCAATATCCTGTCTACCAGCATGAAATGCTTTAATAGTGTCAAAAAGCTCTTGTTTAGCTTTTTCATCAAACATCGTTTTGTGTTTAGTGATCATCTCATAAGCATTGAGATTCTCCAGCATTATCTGTAACTCTGGCGACATTGATGCTAACATGAGACATGCCACGCCTTTTTGTTACTTAAACATCGCATTGTATGCTTCATGAACAACAGACTCAACACTTTCCTCAAGAGTTGGAGTCATAGTTTTATCCAGATAACTCATTCGATCTTCATCCCTAAGACAAATTCTTAGGTTTCGGTACCATATGGAGAAGTTTGATCCAATCAACTTATCTTTGAACAAGTTCGACCTTAGTGTAGACTCCTTGTTTTGGGCAGTAGCCATCTACAAACAAAGTTCAGAAAATATTAGTATTTTCAACAATAACTCTCTCATAAAATTCACTACCCAAGTAAACAATTAATTTTATAAAGAGCCTAAGACCCAACTTGAACTTATTCCGTAAATGCAGTCGATCTACTTGAGACGAAATAATTCAAAAGGTAATCATCTAATGATAATTTCCACCGGTGCAACTCTTAGCCACGATGAGGTCATGACTACAATATCTAGTATAACGTAGTCACGTCATGTTTACCTCATCTCGTACTTCGTGCAAAAGGTCTGATCAAACATACACAATGTAAGTCGTCTAATATTAATCAGCGGATTTATAGCCTTCGGGTCTGACCCTTGGTTATTATGCCTCCTCATATTGGTTAAATCTTAAGACTGTCTTTGATGACATAACCAATACAAAACTTGGTTAGTACCAAATTTCTTAAGTGGGTATAACAATTTTTAAAAATCATGAAAAAAATTCGTCTAAAAGGAAACATGTAATACTTCCTTTATAACAGGTTTCTAAAACAATGAATTTCCCATATTTTTAAAACTTTCCTTAAATAAAACATATGCCTCGGTTTCATGAATCCATCGGTAATTCAAAACCGAGCTACCCATTGTTTTATAAACGTTGTGCTAATCTTTATAAAGTCCCATAGGCTTGTTCGATCGGGTTTTCCTCACATCTCTTACGAGTACCAATACAAAACTCAAACGAACTTTGCTACGGTGACATTCGACTCTATGGTGTCTAGAAGATACACATAAAAGAATCGGAGAAGCTGGCCAACTATAGAAGCTTGTTAAGAGCCCTTCTTCTTTAGGAAGTCATAAAGATCCGCCTTTTTTCGTCTAGTGTGATCCAACTAAAACTTTATAGATATCGAATAAAAGATAGTTTTTATATAGTTTTAGATTAATTAAATATTTAGTCAAAGACCAAATATTCACTTACCCTAGTTAGTACGGTTTAATTCTTGAAAATCTTTTGCATTTATAGAATATAACAATTATACCAATAAATTAAACAAATTAAGCAATTAATAAGTGTGAAAAAACTTATCCTTTTACCACTTATTTCTAATAATAACAAGGCCAAAACGTGTATTTAATGTCGTAAAAAGCGGAATTATACGTGGTTTGTGTTTTTATTGTGTTTTAGGACCAAAAGTTGAAAAAGGAAGAAAACACGGGCTTTCACGGGCTTTTATCGAAGAAAAAGACAAAAGACGAAGTCAAAAGACAAAAAGTGCAAGAAGAACGAAAGTCAAAGGCATATTCTGAAGATTTATCGAAGAAAAATTCTAAAGACGAAAGTTTGACAAAGTCGAAGAACCAAGTCAACTAAAAGAAGAAAATTAGAAGACAAGTTCATTTTATCATTCGACTAATCCCAAGACAAAGTCGAGAAAGACGAGTCATTTAAAAAGACGAGAAGACAAAAAGAAGAAAGAAGCAACACACCACACCTCCCTTCTCCTATATATACCCTCCTAATCTTTCATTAGGAGGTGTTAGTTAATTGTCATTTTTTTAGTTTTTAGTTTTGAAGTTACTTTCTCTCTCTAGAATTTTCTCTCTCTAGTTTTTCTTAATCTTTCATTTTAAATCTTGTATTTTGGATCTTAATCTTTAATTTAATCAAGCTTATTTTATATCTCTCATTCTACATTTCTTAATCTTGTGATTGATTTAATTAATCATGTAGTTTTCTTAATCAAGTTTATGGATTGATTGAATTGCTTATTTCATTAATCTTTTGGTTTTGATGTGGTGGATGCTTTAGCTTATTGTGATTGTTGATTAATTAGTGTTTGCCTTATTTTTAATTAAGTTGATTTGATAGATTAATGCTTTTAATTAAAAGTTGATTTTTAAGATTTAGATTATTTTGTGTTTTTAATTTTTGGCTCATTTAGTTTTTCTTAAAATTAATCTGGTTTTAGTTTTGGTTAATTGCTTATTAGTTTGTGCTTATTTTTTGCTTATTTTGGGTCGTGTCTATTACTGTTATCTTCCCTGTTTCCTATCTTCGGAAAAGGGTTTATTAATCCGAAGAAATCTGATATTCCGAAAAGAATTTATCCGAAAACCCTCCTCCATTTCGAAAATCTTTACTTATTCGAATTTAAGCATTTATCCCGAAAAACCCTTATCCGAAAATCTCTTTTTCCCGAAAACCTAGTCATTCCGAAAATCCTACATTTTTCCGAAAAGCTGTCATATTCCGAAGATGTTGATTTATTCCGAATAATTCACATATTCCGAAGAACTTTAGTTATTCCGAAAATACCTTGTTTTTCTGAAAATGTTGGTTATTCCGAGATCCCTTATTATTCCGAACTAATCAGTTTTTTCCGAATTTCTTTGTTTTTACGAAATCCCTCATTTATTCCAAAAAAGTCATGTTATTCTGAACTTCTTTGATTATTCGAGATTAAGCTTTATTCTGAATATTTCATTTTATCCGAAGTAGCTGTTTATCCGAAAAAGTGGCATTATTCCGAAAAGTAAAGAATGAATATCCGAAGATCCATTTTATTCCGATTATTGTTGATTTTTCCGAAGAAAGCCTTTTATCCAAAATTCAGTTTACACAACAATTAAGGTCAGATTCCTCTTTTATTTTATTTAGCTTTTATGTTTATTAGTAGAATTAGACAACCAAAGCTCCCCCTTTTAGTTACCAACACCAATAATTCCACTCTAAACCGTGATCAATTCGGATTGAATCGAGTACGAACGACACACACAAAAACACTAATTCAAATGGCGCCGCTGCCGGCTCTTTTCGTAAGGATTAACGGTTTTTAGTGAAAAAAAATTGGATTTTGGGATCCGTTCTTTTAGGAACGTTATTTTCAAGCATAAAAATTTTCAAAAATCCAAAAAAATAAAAAAGATAAAAAATAAAAAATATTATATTTCATTTTAGTGTATGCGTACTCGATCTTCGTCTTATCTTGAGCCCGAGACTCGTAGAGACTTATATATGGCCGGTGTGCATAATAATAACAATCCACCTCACCCCAATGTGAATAATAACAACCATGCCCCTCAACCCGACGTTCGTACGATGGAGGAGCTATGTCAACCAACTATGAATGGACGTGGAGGACCGATTACGCCGATGCAAATCACGACTCCCGAATTTTCGTTGAAGCATCACATGATCCAACAAGTTCAAAATGCTTGTTCATTTCACGGATTATCGGATGATGATGCCAACAAACACCTCGATAAATTCATAACCGTCACTCAAAGCATGAAATTGCCCGGTGTTACCATGGATTTTCTTCGCCTTCACCTTTTTCCACACACTTCATCCCACCATGCTAAAAAAATGGTTTGATCGTCTTCCCAAAAACTCAATTCATACATGGGACGAGATGACTCAAAAATTTTTGTCCCGATACTTTCCACCATCCATGGTAACTAGTCTTCGTAATCAAATCAGTGGTTTCACTCAAGAACCTGATGAGTCACTTTTCGATGCTTGGGAACGTTATAATGTTCTGATCGATCGTTGTCCTAACCATAATATGCTCCCCGTCACTTTGATTGATACTTTCTACAATGGTGTAACACCCCATTCTGATAAATGGAATGTCACGCGTAATTATGGCGTGTCATCAAAGCATACAAGGATAAATGTCTAAAACATTACATGACCATAGGGAAAACCGGAATCAAACATCGGTTCCCAAACATAAGCCCAAAACATAATAAAGCCAAAAGAAGTGAATGAAAGACTAAACAAGCATAAGTATATGAAGGCAAAAAGGAAAAGAAGTCTCTAGCAGCTTCCATCCTATGCACGTCCTCCAAATGCTCGAGTCTTTCCTAGGGTACCTGCCGTTTTGGGACATGGAAAGGAAAGTAACGGCTGAGCAAAACGCTCAGTGCACGGATATAGACATAGTAAAAGTGACTAAAACATAATAGAGACTTAATAGCAGCGGAAATGTATAAGTCTTGGAAAATCTGGAACATGTTCATAAAACTGGTTTTATAGTTTGAAAAGCCTTATGTTTATCTTATGAAAACTGTTTAACATATTTTACCATTAGCCAATATAGGTCATGAAAATCCACCGTGCATGAATACTTGGAGGGGTGACCTCATCATGCAAATTAGAGGGGCTGCCTCTAATTTAATATACTGGCTTTGGGTAGGAGGGATCAGCTCCTTGTGAAGGATGCAAGGCACACACCACATTCACCATGTAATCCTGAATAAAAACGTGTAACTAGGATGCACCCATACGTCCCACATGATAAATATAATAAATGGCCAAAAGCTGAAGGGACGCCACAAGCAATCACTCCGCCGTGGTGAAGTCATAACATCAGTGCCTCTAATGTTATGGTTATGGTACCTCCATAACTAGGTGAAACTGGTCATGCATGTATATGGCTATAGGTAATTCATATTTAAACATAAGCAATCAAACACGTAACTTATACTACGGGAAAATAGTTGGCTGCATACGGGGAATCCTAATAAGGAAAGAATGTCCATACTGAAAGGACGGGAATCCGTACCTTATGTCCAGTGAACGAAGAAGATGAACTGAGAGAAATCCTACTTCCGAATCACTAGTGCTACATAAATACATACATTAATAAGTATCTGCTTACTAAATACGTAGCTGGTTTTATGTCATGTCTTAGCTTATTTTATGTGTTCTTACTATGTTTTACTGTTTTTAAGCCTTAACCGTGTTTATCTTACATTCTGTTTAATCTGATTAAGTATTTCTGGTATTTCATGTATTATTATACTTACTGTGTAATAATAAGTAACTTTCCAAAAATAGCAGGTTTCCTAAAATAGAAAGTTTCCAAAAATAGAAAGTTTCCAAAAATAGAAAGTTTCCAAAAATAGAAAGTTTCCAAAAATAGAATTACTGCTTAAAATAGATAAGTTTCTAAAAATAGAAAGTTTCCATAAATAGATCAGCTGCCTTAATTAACTAAGTTTCCATAAATAGTTTAGCTACCTTAATTAAATAAGTTTCCATAAATAGATTAGCTGCCTGAAATAAATAAGTTTCTAAAAATAGAAGGTTTCCATAAATAGATTAGCTGCCTTATTTAATTAAGTTTTCTAAAAATAGAAAGTTTCCATAATTAGAAATAAGCTGGTTAAATAAGCTAAGTATATAAGCCTAAGTGTTTTCATGATTATTTTCTAAGTCATATAATATAATGTATAGTTTAATAATTATTTCATGTAATTAAATTAAACTATAGGTTAAAATATTTAATTAAAGTATAACATGTTTTTAATTAAATAAAGTTAAATACTTAGGTTAAAACATGTATTATTATTTATTAATAATATAACCTAAGTCATGTAAATTAATTAATTATAACCATGGTTTTTAAATAATTAATTAATTATAAGTCTAAAATATAAAAATACTTAGGTTAAATAATTTCATGATTATTAATAATTAAAATAACCTAAGTCATGTAATTAAATTAATCATGTCATATTATTAATTTAATTTTAACATAAGATCATAAAAAAAATAAAAACTAAACATACACCATGAACCGGATCTAGACTAAAAACCATGAACCGGACATGAAATCGACACCGTACCCCGAACCAACTCGGGGTACCCCGTGTTTACCTTGCTACCGTGGGACCCACACGCACCAACCAAAACCATATGGTCTTGGTGGTGGTCGGCTTGGCAAACCGAAACCCATTCGGGTTCGGTTGCAGCCTGCGGCCAAACAAACACCCCCTTAAAAACAACCTTTTGATTTAATTTAACACCAAAACATGTTAGATCTATGCTTAATTATTATGTTTTTTTATAAAAACACCACATGTTCATAATTTATAAAAAGATTAAATCAAAAGAAAAGGTTTAAAGGTTTTACCGAATACATGGATCGATCAAGGATGAACAAACACGAACACTTGCACCAAAACCAAGATCAAAATCAAACAAACACCCCTCCATGGTGTTTTATGGGTGGCGGCCAAAAGAGGAACCAAGGAAGAAGGAAGAAAACTTTTAGGGTTTTTGATAAAATCTTCTGTAAAAAAAAATGAGTAGTGTTTTTCCCCTTAACCCCCTTTTAGTAAAAATTGATTGGCTAAGCCCATCCTCCCCCTTAATTTCGTGGTAATGGGGCCCACAAGGGGTAACCCGAATGTTTTCCGTGTCTAATTAATAAGTGTGTTCTCGTGTTCGTGTTTTACTTGTTTGTTCGTGTTTATTTGTGTTCGCGTTTTGTGTGTTCTCGTTAAAATAATTACCGTGACCTAATATATTTATTTACGCTCGTAATAAATATATATATATACTTAGTAATATTTCGTGATTTAATTACGTTCATGATTTCATGATCGCATGTTCGTGATTAATTATCGTCAAATAATTATTACGTGACCGTGCATAGTAAATATTATCGTGTTCTAACACGTACGTAATACGTAAAATCCTAACATGTAATCGTAATCATGCTATATTAAGAAAGTTTTAATCTAGTACGTACGATCTTAAGGGTACTATTCATGTTAAAAGCATGCGGGTTTTACAACTCTTCCCCCCTAAAAAGAATAATTCGTCCCCGAATTATAGATAACGTAACTGAAAGAGAAACATACCCGAATCAAACTGAGAGGGTATGTAAGATTAATGAACGTACAGGTTTCCTGGCAGAAGGAACGCGGAACGTGACATGTCTTGAAAGGACATGGAACGTGACGTGACTG
This sequence comes from Glebionis coronaria, assembly GCA_025667525.1. Lineage (NCBI taxonomy): Eukaryota > Viridiplantae > Streptophyta > Magnoliopsida > Asterales > Asteraceae > Glebionis > Glebionis coronaria. Next base: position 90,378,040 of record CM046874.1, on the reverse strand, counting down.
AAAGGACATATGTAGTTGATAAGAGAAAAACGGATAAAAGTTCGGATGAACTTGTCCGTTTCCAAGTGGCTTCCCTCTTGGAACGGTTCCTTTATAAGATCTTGACACGAATGATAAGTCTTGGTCCTCCTGACCTTGACTTGGAACACGAAGAAGTTCTTGGTTATCAACGGAAGGTAGATCCCCTAAATTCGATCGAGGGAATAAGAATTAACGTGTAAGAGTAACTGAAACATTATGGTGCAAAACAATCCAACTTAACTGATAACTAGCAACGATGCGCGAGACATATAGAAACGTAGTACGTGAAAAATTTTGAACGTGACACGTGAAAATTTTTGAACGTGCTACGTGGAGATATGGCGAGTGTAGTATGAGTAAACATATCGTGATCCCTGATACGCGTAACATATCTTGATCATGATATGAGGAACGTGGAATGAACATGACATGTGAAACATATCGTGATCATAGAATATAATGACGGTAACGACAAACGCTAGAAGGTGAGACATAGATTATGACGAGAAACGTCTATATGAGGATAGGGAGTTATACTAAACTTGGGTCTGGTCTCTCAAGTTCTTGCAAAACTTCCCAGAACGAAAGGAACGTAAAATCTTAAGCCCAGATACGATCATGAACGTGAATAGTGTCATGAACGCGAGCGCGAAAGCAAGGCGTGGAATTAGAACAAGGACGTGAAGTAAATAAGGAGCATAATTATGAATATTTGTCTGACCTGATAACTGAGGAATTGCCAAGTGATCGGATGAGCCTTGGCTGGAACATGTCCGATCAATCTGTTGGTTCTGAAATCCTTGCGGATGTAAGGATTTTGCAGACTTGATCAAACTGTTTGCAATAAACCAGATAGCATCATGCTTCTTCGGAGTCTGCGTTAAACTGGTAGCCAAAATCCATGGAGATCTTGTCCCATTTCAATTCACCATTTCAGATGATGAAAACCATCCCAGTTTGTTGGTGTCCTATCTTAACCTGTTGGTATGTCAGGTACCTAGATATGAACGTAACTGTATCTTGCTTCGTAGAACTTGATACATAGGAGTTTGCGAAACTCTGAGTCTCTGAATCTAGACTTCTCCTAGCGTAGGATTTTCTAGAACACCTAATGTAGTGTAGGGTTCTCTCCTTTACGCCATAAGCAGAGTCATGGTAAGATTAACCATGCAAATCCATGTGATCCAGCGTGTCACTGTAATCAAACAGAATTGATATTGGAAAAATTTCCAGGGTGAAATTTCTCTTGTCATAGAGTTTGCAACATAGCGTAGATATGGTCTTCCTGTTCTTCTTCTAGGCTTAAAGGAAATCAGGTTATCCTCAATGAAAACACTGATGAATTTGCTATGAGTTCATGGAAACTCATTCTTATAATGCTGTTGGAGCATTGATGAGACTAATTCAAAATTATAAATCTAGCATGACCGAGTCGTGTACGAATAGCAGTCATGGACATGTCCTGTTGTTTCATTCGTCACTGTTGGCAGCATGATCATGAGTTTGATCTTGGAAAAGTGATTAACACCATACGGTTGATTGGACATGTTGTCAATATGTTGAGGAGAATAACGGTCATGAATGGTGATTTGTTTAAGTCGACGGTAGTCGACACATAATCTCACGGTACCATCCTTCTCCTTGTAGGTTCTTCTGGAATGTATAGGAAGACTTTGGAATAATTAACTGGCTATGCGTAAAAGAATTAAGTGGTCGTGTCTTACTGACAGCTAGAAAATTTAGCGACCATGGCTAACAACGCACATGCTTGTAAAGCATAGATAATTTGTACAGATTTTCCTAATGGAAAATCGAGCTGAATGTATTCAGGAGCCTGAACATTACTGTACATAATTATGAACCGTAGCATAGTGTGCTGTTCATAGTACATAATTAGGATAAAATTCATCTCGTGTCTGTCCGAGGAAATGCGTTAGCAGCTTGGATCTCATCATTAAGCTGAAGGAAAACCTTCGTATACGTGGGAATACGAAAGGCGTCCTTCATGGTCATGAATATATGAACCATGGAGAAAGAAATGAAAGTGACATCGGCAACGTGACAGTTCTCACTGATGCGCCGGTAATGGTATAGAAATTCTTATGGCCTGATTAGTACATGGTACAACAAAATGGATATACCCTTGGAGGGTACCCTGAATTTCTTAGAAATGTTCCATAGTTGGACGTGAGTCATGTGTCTTGACTCATTTCTTGGAACTATAAGCATGACATATGTCTTGACTGGTGTCTTGACATGTGTCTTCAGAAAGTATACGTGAGACATGTGTCTTGACTGATGTCTTGACATGTGTCTTCAAAGGTATATGTGAGACATGTGTCTTGACTGATGTCTTGACATGTGTCTCGAGATGTGAAACAAATATAACCACAATATAAGGTTATTATGCCAGAATTGGTGGATCGGTTGGACTACTGATCATTTGTATGTCTGATCACGTCCACGGCCGGAGCCTCGGTTGCGATTTCTAGGATAGTTTATGTCATAGTAGTGGTTACTATCGTCCTGTCTGTCAGTTCCATGACGGTCATTCTCATGACCGTGATTCATGTAACTATTCAGCTAAGTGGTCGGCTTGTACCGGTTTGCACTCATATGGCTGAAATGACAGCCGAATGACGTGTGACATGTAACTAAGAATTAGGGACAATGATTGATGGAAATTGTTTGATGGTGAAGCATCTTCTCGTCCAATTGCTTTCTCCGACGCCTTTGTCTTAGTCTAGTAGGATCTCCAGGTTGTGAACAGCATCAACATCTCGTAGCGTCTCCGAACGTCAGCAGCATCAACCTTTAGTAACATCTCCCAGTTATGAGCGGCATCAGCAGTCTTGTAGAACATCAGCAATTGAAAATACGCCTGAGGTGATTCAGAGTCGACTAGCGAATACTCGTGCAGTATTGCAAGTGAAATACACATGGATTTAGGTACGTGTAATACACATGGAATACGGTACATGGAGTACATGTTGAATGCACATGAAATGATCGGTATGGGGTCGATCATTTATCATGATCTAAAGAAAGTATATCAGTTAAACAGTTAGGAAAACCATCATGATAACCTGGCAATGCCAGTATATACCTCATTCTGGTTTCATAGAGAAACGCTAAAGTGTGGTTACACAAAATTCAATGATGATTTGCCTGACAACATGATCAATGAAAACCAACCATGACCATCATGAAAGCAGAATTTAATGAAATCCAACAATGTCTTGCGGGACAATGTAAATAACAAAAGAGGCGTAAAACATAATCAACATGAAGACGGAATTATCATGAAGAAACATGAAACCATCTATCACGAAGAAGTGTATAACATAATCAGCATGAAACTGAAGTTAACCATGACAGTAGGAAAACATACTTGACATAAAAACATAATAACTTATGAGGGGACATGAAAAAAAAAATAAAAATTTATGCCAATTTAAATCATGAGAAAAATTTTATGCATAAAAAACAGTGCATGAATGCGTAATGTAGTTTATAAAACCTTTATATGTGCGAGGGAACGCCTATGGGTCGGTTCCAAAACAAAAGACATAGCGAGGGGACGCCTATGGGTCGGTCCCAAAGTTAAAAGTTTCGATAAAAGCACATGCGACTAAATAGGGCCAGTCTTGTACCAACCATTACTTAGTCATAATCCCTGCAACAATGATACATAAATAAATGAAACTCATCTGTTAAAACTTATCAGAAATTTTTTTTTATGTGACTAATTATGAACTACTGGGGTTCAGTCCACATAGCCACAGTTCACGAGGAACATTATGCATGAAACAATGGCACATAACTAAATATGAACGACGGTTGTCCATCCATATTAGTAAAATAATATCGATGAAAACATCAAGGTTAAAACCTCAAGGTGCTTAAAACATCATGGTTAAAACAACAATGCGCTGAAAACATCAATACGTGGAATAACAAACGTTGGCTTAGGAAGCTCCTGGTGACTACCCACTAGTCACAGGTCGAGTTTTAGAGCCTACAGGTCGAAGCCTTGGCTCTGATACCATAATTGTAACACCCCATTCTGATAAATGGAATGTCACGCGTAATTATGGCGTGTCATCAAAGCATACAAGGATAAATGTCTAAAACATTACATGACCATAGGGAAAACCGGAATCAAACATCGGTTCCCAAACATAAGCCCAAAACATAATAAAGCCAAAAGAAGTGAATGAGAGACTAAACAAGCATAAGTATATGAAGGCAAAAAGGAAAAGAAGTCTCTAGCAGCTTCCATCCTATGCACGTCCTCCAAATGCTCGAGTCTTTCCTAGGGTACCTGCCGTTTTGGGACATGGAAAGGAAAGTAACGGCTGAGCAAAACGCTCAGTGCACGGATATAGACATAGTAAAAGTGACTAAAACATAATAGAGACTTAATAGCAGCGGAAATGTATAAGTCTTGGAAAATCTGGAACATGTTCATAAAACTGGTTTTATAGTTTGAAAAGCCTTATGTTTATCTTATGAAAAATGTTTAACATATTTTACCATTAGCCAATATAGGTCATGAAAATCCACCGTGCATGAATACTTGGAGGGGTGACCTCATCATGCAAATTAGAGGGGCTGCCTCTAATTTAATATACTGGCTTTGGGTAGGAGGGATCAGCTCCTTGTGAAGGATGCAAGGCACACACCACATTCACCATGTAATCCTGAATAAAAACGTGTAACTAGGATGCACCCATACACCCCACGTGATAAATATAATAAATGGCCAAAAGCTGAAGGGACGCCACGAGCAATCACTCCGCCGTGGTGAAGTCATAACATCAGTGCCTCTAATGTTATGGTTATGGTACCTCCATAACTAGGTGAAACTGGTCATGCATGTATATGGCTATATGTAATTCATATTTAAACATAAGCAATCAAACACGTAACTTATACTACGGGAAAATAGTTGGCTGCATACGGGGAACCCTAATAAGGAAAGAATGTCTATACTGAAAGGAAGGGAATCCGTACCTTATGTCCAGTGAACGAAGAAGATGAACTGAGAGAAATCCTACTTCCGAATCACTAGTGCTACATAAATACATACATTAATAAGTATCTGCTTACTAAATACGTAGCTGGTTTTATGTCATGTCTTAGCTTATTTTATGTGTTCTTACTATGTTTTACTGTTTTTAAGCCTTAAACCGTGTTTATCTTACATTCTGTTTAATCTGATTAAGTATTTCTGGTATTTCATGTATTATTATACTTACTGTGTAATAATAAGTAACTTTCCAAAAATAGCAGGTTTCCTAAAATAGAAAGTTTCCAAAAATAGAAAGTTTCCAAAAATAGAAAGTTTCCAAAAATAGAAAGTTACCAAAAATAGAAAGTTTCCAAAAATAGAAAGTTTCCAAAATAAAATTACTGCTTAAAATAGATAAGTTTCTAAAAATAGAAAGTTTCCATAAATAGGTCAGCTGCCTTAATTAAATAAGTTTTCATAAATAGTTTAGCTACCTTAATTAAATAAGTTTCCATAAATAGATTAGCTGCCTGAAATAAATAAGTTTCTAAAAATAGAAGGTTTCCATAAATAGATTAGCTGCCTTATTTAATTAAGTTTTCTAAAAATAGAAAGTTTCCTTAATTAGAAATAAGCTGGTTAAATAAGCTAAGTATATAAGCCTAAGTGTTTTCATGATTATTTTCTAAGTCATATAATATAATGTATAGTTTAATAATTATTTCATGTAATTAAATTAAACTATAGGTTAAAATATTTAATTAAAGTATAACATGTTTTTAATTAAATAAAGTTAAATACTTAGGTTAAAACATGTATTATTATTTATTAATAATATAACCTAAGTCATGTAAATTAATTAATTATAACCATGGTTTTTAAATAATTAATTAATTATAAGTCTAAAATATAAAAATACTTAGGTTAAATAATTTCATGATTATTAATAATTAAAATAACCTAAGTCATGTAATTAAATTAATCATGTCATATTATTAATTTAATTTTAACATAAGATCATAAAAAAAAATAAAAACTAAACATACACCATGAACCGGATCTGGACTAAAAACCATGAACCGGACATGAAATCGACACCGTACCCCAAACCAACTCGGGGTACCCCGTGTTTACCTTGCTGCCATGGGACCCACACGCACCAACCAAAACCATATGGTCTTGGTGGTGGTCGGCTTGGCAAACCGAAACCCATTCGGGTTCGGTTGCAGCCTGCGGCCAAACAAACACCCCCTTAAAAACAACCTTTTGATTTAATTTAACACCAAAACATGTTAGATCTATGCTTAATTATTATGTTTTTTTATAAAAACACCACATGTTCATAATTTATAAAAAGATTAAATCAAAAGAAAAGGTTTAAAGGTTTTACCGAATACATGGATCGATCAAGGATGAACAAACACGAACACTTGCACCAAAACCAAGATCAAAATCAAACAAACACCCCTCCATGGTGTTTTATGGGTGGCGGCCAAAAGAGGAACCAAGGAAGAAGGAAGAAAACTTTTAGGGTTTTTGATAAAATCTTCTGTAAAAAAAAAATGAGTAGTGTTTTTCCCCTTAACCCCCTTTTAGTAAAAATTGATTGGCTAAGCCCATCCTCCCCCTTAATTTCGTGGTAATGGGGCCCACAAGGGGTAACCCGAATGTTTTCCGTGTCTAATTAATAAGTGTGTTCTCGTGTTCGTGTTTTACGTGTTTGTTCGTGTTTATTTGTGTTCGCGTTTTGTGTGTTCTCGTTAAAATAATTACCGTGACCTAATATATTTATTTACGCTCGTAATAAATATATATATATACTTAGTAATAGTTCGTGATTTAATTACGTTCATGATTTCATGATCGCATGTTCGTAATTAATTATCGTCAAATAATTATTACGTGACCGTGCATAGTAAATATTATCGTGTTCTAACACGTACGTAATACGTAAAATCCTAACATGTAATCGTAATCATGCTATATTAAGAAAGTTTTAATCTAGTACGTACGATCTTAAGGGTACTATTCATGGTAAAAGCATGCGGGTTTTACAAATGGTTTAACTTTTCGTGATCGTGATACGATTAATGCCGCCGCCGGTGGTACATTTATGAAGAGAAGACCTAAGGAGTGTAGAGAGCTTATAGAGAACATGACCACTCATCACAAAAATTGGGATTCATCCGCATCTTCAAGAAATAACCCAAGAGTCAATGTTTCTTCTACTTCAACCAACCCCGAGATGACCGAAATCACCCGCCAACTAGCCGAAATGAACAAAAATATCTTAACCATGGCTACGAACCAGTATCAACAAGTTTAAGCTGTAGCACTTTCTTGTGAGACTTACGGCGGTCCTTATTCATACACCGATTGTCCTTCTACTCATGACAATCCGAAAAACGTGTATGCGGCTAATGGTAACTTTTCCACGGGAGGCTATGAAGCACGTCCTCAAGGTGACCGCAATTGCTAAGTTATCGTTCAAACAACTTTCTTTCACCACCCGGTTTTCCTCCTCAAAACCAAAACAACTTCAATCGCAACAATCAAAACCAACCTCGAGCTCCTAATCAATATCAAACCCAAAGAAACCCATATCCACCTCTAGGAAATAATCAAGTTTACCAACAACCCACTTATCAATCACCAGCTTATGATGCTCCTCCTCCCAACCAACCCAAAACATTAAATCACGAGGTTGAAACTTACATGAGGACTAATGACGCGCTGGTGAAGAATCTTCAGAGTCAAATTATTAACTTGAAAGGTGACATGGCGAAACAAGGGAATGATCTTCGAGCCGAGCTTAGGAATGACATGCGAAACTCTTTAAGAAGTCAAACGAATGACTTAAGCGATATGATGGCTAGTTTCTTCCTAAGTAATCAACCCTCTGCTTCGAGTTCTCTTCCGAGTAACACCATTGCTAATCCAAGAGGAGAGATGAAAGCAATCACCACCCGAAGTGGAAAAGGTTATAAGGAACCCCAGATTCCTAAATCTACTCCGGTGATTGTAACAAAGGATAACGAGCCCCCTTCACCAATTCCTCCACCTTCTACTTCTACCCCTCCTCCACCCAAGGATGTGAGTGAGTAATCCATTCCAAAGCCTTCATCTCAACCCGACATATCTTACCCTTCAAGGTTGAGGTAAGAGAAGTTGAAGAACAAGGATGATATTCAAGTTTCAGACTTTCTTAAAATGTTTAAACAATTGAAGTTTAACATCTCCTTTGCCAAGGCGCTCGCTCACATGCCTAAATATGCTAAAATGTTCAAAGATCTTCTCAGTGATAAGGAAAAACTTCTTGATATTTCTCAAATCCAACTTAATGAGAATTGCTCCGCGGTTCTCTTAAGGAAATTACCAACAAAACTTGGTGATCTGGGTCGCTTTCTCATTCCTTGCAACTTTCCCGCGGTAGAGAATTGTATGGCCCTAGCCGATCTAGGTGCTAGTATCAACTTAATGCCTTTAAGCCTTTGGAAACAATTATCTCTACCCGAGCTAGTCCCCACACGAATGACATTGCAGTTAGCTAACCGTACGGTTGCTTATCCGGTGGGGATAGCCGAAGATGTCTTCGTCGGTGTCGACAAATTCACCTTTCCGGTGGATTTTGTTGTCGTTGACTACGAGATGGATTCCCGTGTTCCATTTATCGTTGGACATCCATTCTTGAGGACCGGTCACACTCTCATTGATGTAGCCGCGGGCGAATTAATCATGAGAGTTGGTGACGAAAAAATCGTCTTCAACATGGGTAAACTTTCTAAGCAACCTTATGAACACGAGAGCGTTAATTTCATTGACGTACTTGATGAGGCTTGTGAAGAACATTTCAAAGACGCTTGTAAAAGTGGTTTTTCTTCTCTACCCATTGTTGAGACCGTTGCCTCTATTGCTCCCTCATTGACTCCATTTGGAGATTTCTTTTAAAAGAATTTGAAGCAAGTTTAGGGGATGTGGACTTAAAATACGACGATTCTCCCTCCGATTGGGATGACAACATTCGTACCATTGAGAAACTTCTAAATGAGGACCATATTTCTCCACCTTCTCCTATGGAAATTACAAACGATGATCCGAATTTGACTAAGCCTTCCATTGACAATCCTCTGGATTTAGAGCTTAAGGATTTACCGTCTCATCTCGAATACATTTTCCTAGAAGACAATAAGAAGTTACCCGTCATCATTGCAAATGACTTAAAAGAGGATGAAAAATCTCTACTTATCGATGTTCTCAAAAATCATAAGAAAGCAACTGCTTGCAAAATTTCCGACATCCACAGAATTGATCCTAACTTTTCCACGCATAAAATTCTCATGGAAGATGACTTTAAACCTGCAATCCAAATCCAAAGAAGGGTTAATCCAAAAATTCATTACGTCATCAAGAAAGAAGTTATCAAACTTCTAGATGCCGGAATGATTTACCCTATTTCGGATTCGCCATGGGTTAGTCCCGTCCATTGTGTGCCTAAGAAAGGCGGAATAACCGTTGTTCCCAATGAAAACAACGAGTTAATTCCTACTCGACTTGTCACGGGTTGGCGAGTTTGCATAGACTATCGTAAGCTCAATGATGCCACTCGTAAGGATCATTTTCCTCTTCCTTTTATAGATTAAATGCTCGAGCGTTTAGCGGGTAATGAATACTATTGCTTCTTAGACGGTTTCTCCGGGTATTTTCAAATTCCTATCGATCCAAAAGACCAAGAGAAAACCACATTCACTTGTCCTTATGGAACATTTGCTTACAAAAGAATGCCTTTCGGCTTATGCAATGCTTCTAGGACTTTCCAAAGGTGTATGATGGCTATATTCCATGACATGGTTGAAGAAACTATGGAAGTCTTTATGGACGATTTCTCGGTCTATGGTGATTCTTTCTCATCTTGCCTTGCCACTTTAGAACGTATGCTTAAACGGTGTGAAGACACTCGTCTCGTTCTTAATTGGGGAAAATGCCATTTCATGGTAAAAGAAGGTATTGTTCTCGGTCACAAAATTTCCAAAGCCGGTATCGAAGTCGACCGTGCTAAAGTTGACGTTATTGCTAAATTGCCTCCACCTACCACCGTCAAAGGAGTTAGAAGTTTTTTAGGTCATGCGGGATGTTATTTTCGTTTCATCCAAGATTTGTCTAAGATAACTCGACCTATGACTCACCTCTTAGAAAAGGATGCTACTTTCATCTTTTCTCAAGAATGTCTTGATTCTTTCGAACTTCTTAAAGGTAATTTAACTAAGGCACCGGTCTTAGTCTCTCCAAATTGGGAGTTACCTTTCGAGCTCATGTGGGGATGCTAGTGATTTCGCGGTAGGAGCGGTTTTAGGTCAACGAGTTAACAAACACTTCCAACCAATCCATTATGCTAGCAAGACAGTGACGGGGGCTCAATTGCATTATACCACTACCAAAAAAGAGCTTTTAGCTGTAGTGTATGCTTTTGAGAAATTCTGCCCCTATCTTGTGCTTTCCACCACCATCGTTTACACCGATCATTCCGCCTTGAAATACTTGTTGACCAAGCAAGATGCTAAACCGAGACTTCTTCGTTGGGTTTTAATCCTTCAAGAATTCACAATTGAAATTCGTGATAAAAAGGGAGCGGAAAACCTAGCCGCGCACCATCTTAGTAGACTCAAGGATCCTTATCAAGGGGAACTTCCAAATCAAGAGATTAATGAATCCTTTCCCCTTGAGGCCTTAATGTTTATTAACTCCAATCTTGACGATAGCTCATGGTTTGCGGACATTGCAAACTATTTAGCGGGTGGTGTTCTTATGGAAGAGTTAACGTCCCAACAAAAGAAAAAATTCTTTAAGGATATTAAACACTATTATTGGGACGACCCTTACCTTTTCAAGCAATGTGCGGATCTTGTAATTCATAGGTGTGTTGATGGGCCGACAGCTTTACTAATCCTTGAGGCTTGCCACAAAGGACCCATCGGTGGTCACTTTGGTCCTAACTATACCGCGAAGAAAGTTTTCGACTCCAGATTTTATTGGCCCACCATTTATCATGACGCTCATGAAATGGTTAAGCATTGTGATGCTTGCCAAAGTCAAGGCAAGATCACACATAAAGATGAGATGCCTCAAAATTTCATCCAAGAATGTGAAATCTTTGACGTATGGGGCATCGACTTTATGGGGCCATTTCCATCATCCAAAGGGAACAAGTACATCCTCGTAGCCATTGACTACGTATCAAAATGGGTTGAAGCAAAGGCTTTACCTACTAACGATGCGAGGGTGGTTGTGAATTTTCTGAAACAATTATTTGCTCGATTCGGTGTTCCTCGTGCTATCATTAGTGATCGCGGGACAAATTTTTGCAATGATCAATTTGCTCGAGTTATGGCTAAGTATGGTGCCAATCACCGTCTTTCCACCGCGTAACATCCACAAACCAATTGTCAAGCCGAGATCTCTAATCATGGACTTAAGCGAATCTTAGAGCGTACTGTGGGAGAGCATCGTGCCTCATGGGCCGATAAGTTAGATGATGCTTTGTGGGCTTTCCGTACCACTTATAAGACACCTATTGGTTGCACTCCATATCGTCTTGTGTATGGAAAGGCTTGCCACCTCCTCATTAAGTTGGAGCATAAGGCTTATTGGGCCTTGAAATGGGCTAATTTTGATATCAACAAAGCCGGTGATCTTAGGAAAATCCAACTCAATGAACTTAATGAACTAAGGAATGAGGCTTATGAGAATTCATTGATCTACAAGGAGAAAACCAAGCTCATTCATGATTCTAGGATTAAGAACCGAGAGTTTCACATAGGTGATCAACTTTTACTCTTTAACTCTCGGTTGAAATTTTTTTCTGGAAAGCTTAAGAGTCGTTGGTCCGGTCCATTCATCGTCGCTAAAGTCTTCCCTTATGGCACCATTGAGTTATCGCAACTAAATGGGCCAAACTTTAAAGTGAATGGCCAGCGTGTTAAGTTGTACTTTGGTGAGGACATCTCTCATGAGATGATTCCATCCCTCACCACGTTTCCCTTGAATAAGTTCTGGGTCGAGTCAGGCTCGTGACTCGGTTAACAAAAACAAGCGCTTCTTAGGAGGCAACCCGATGATCTATCCTTTTTACCCGTTTTCATAATAAGTGTAGGGGGAGCTATGTAGGTGTTTGTTGTCTTGTTTCTTATGATGTGCAGGGATTCAAGCTTTCAAAGAGCACTTTTGATGATATTTGACGACCCGTGATCCCGTGTACCCGTCTTCCCGGTTCTATCCTAAACTTTTGTGATTTAATATTTCATATCTTATATGTTGACATTGAAATCACTATAGTCGTCTCTTCCTTAGCAAGATTTAAACAAAGTGCACAATGTCCTAAGTGTAGGGGAGTTTACTCCCACATGCTTAAACATTGAGGAAAATGTTTATATCAAGTGTAGGGGGGACTTCTATCGAAGTTAAGTGGGCTTTTCCATTAATATGTCCTCATTTTAACGGAAAATTTAATTTTTTCGACATTTTTCAAAATTTTTGATCTATTTTGGCCTAGTAGCATTTTTCATTTATTCTATTTTATGCATGTTCTTTCCTTTTGTTATCGCATCGTATGTATATATTTCATTTCAAGAATAAAGTCAAAAGAAAAAAAATGGTTTTAATGAGTTTAGATGTCCTTGATATATTAGGCCCGTCATGAATCTTTTGACTCAACCCGAGTTTACTTATCTAAGTTTACTCTAGCTAGTATCCTTAACGTGTTTAAGTCAAGTTTTGCTAGGCTTTTATATAGGGAACTTTAAAACGCGAAAGTCTTAACTCTTACGGGTTAAGAACAAGAACTTTTCACAAGTTCATATAATTGATCCTAGAAAGTCATTTACTCATTCCTTGAGATTTTAAATTGTGGAGAACAAGAGATGATAGAGTCAGTTATAAGTTTGGTATTCTTTCATGAATTTATGTGAGTTAATTATGAGCTTTTTCTCCCATCGCTTGTTAATAAATATAATTCCAATAAGTAAGGTTGTACGATTTGAAAAGTTACTTAGCTTCTAGCACAAGATCGTTTAAAAGTTGCTCGGTATTAATTAGAGTCATAGCCAAGGCATAACTTACTGAAGCGGGGATGAGAAGATTGGCGAGTCCGAAAAGGCCCTAACAAGGCATGAGGGCTACATTTTGTTGCTAAAGATCCAAAGTGATGTGAAGAATAATTTATCAAAAATCAATATGAAGGATCGAGACACACGACGAAAAGCAAATACTCCCCTAAAGTTCATGGAGAAGTCTATCCGAAAAGACACCCTAGTAAGGTATGAGGATGAATAGATCCAAGTCCTAAAAGGAGGCGGATCGTTGTATATCAAAATCCCAAATAAAGATTGGAGAAAAATGAAGAAGTCGTGGTCCAAGTATGAAGAATCTCTCAAAAACTTCAAGTGAAGAAATTCCTATTATGAAGAGAAGACCATTATTTCAAGAACGTCTCTCAAGATTCCAAGTATGAAGTCAATGCCAAATATCGGTCCGAGAAAGGTCTCAAATCACGAAGCGAGTTATGCCAAGATATGAACTTTATGAGGTTTCGAGAAGCAGTTTTAAAAGATTTTGTCCTTTAGCTAACTATTGATTAAATCGTCCTACTTTATTTTCAGCCTAAATAAACTATCGAAATAAGTCAACAATGCATCCTCGTGATCATTCAAGACAACAATAAAATATAAGAGATACACCTAGGAATAAGGGAGTCTAAGCGAATAATTGAGCCACATGAGTGAGTGTTAGCTTACTAACTTATAATAACAATGATATCATTTTTAAGCTTAGTTTGGGGAACGTGAAACTTGAGGGTGATAAACATTCATGATAACCAAAGCCTTAATGTAAGTCTTCGATCTCTGTACTTGTTCTTCCTTCTAGCATGTTGTAATTTTCTATCTTTTTAGTTTCCTTAGTTTCTAGTATTTAAAAAAGGCCAAGGTGGGTTAATTATGATGGAAAATGTAAATCGTGCTTTGAAATTAATGCATTGCATGAGGGCATTGCAATGGTCAAGTGTAGGGGATTTAATAAGTGTGAAAACACTTATCCTTTTACCACTCATTTCTAATAATAACAAGACCAAAATGTGTATTTAATGTCGTAAAAGGCAGAATTATGCGTGGTTTGTGTTTTATTGTGCTTTAGGACCAAAAGATGAAAAAGGAAGAAAACACGGGGTTTCACGGGCTTTTATCGAAGAAAAAGACAAAAGACGAAGTCAAAAGACCCAAAGTGCAAGAAGAACGAAAGTCAAAGGCCTATTCTGAAGATTTATCGAAGAAAAAGTCTAAAGACGGAAGTTTGACAAAGTCGAAGAACCAAGTCAACTAAAAGAAGAAAATTAGAAGACGAGTTCATTTTGTCATTCGACTAATCCCGAGACAAAGTCTAGAAAGACGAGTCATTTAAAAAGACGAGAAGACAAAAGGAAGAAAGAAGCAACACACCACACCTCCCTTCTCCTATATATACCCTCCTAATCTTTCGTTAGGAGGTGTTAGTTAATTGTCATTTTTTTAGTTTTTAGTTTTGAAGTTACTTTCTCTCTCTAGAATTTTCTCTCTCTAGTTTTTCTTCATCTTTCATTTTAAATCTTGTATTTTGGATCTTAATCTTCAATTTAATCAAGCTTATTTTATATCTCTCATTCTACCTTTCTTAATCTTGTGATTGATTTAATTAATCATGTAGTTTTCTTAATCAAGTTTATGGATTGATTGATTTGCTTATTTCATTAATCTTTTGGTTTTGATGTGGTGGATGTTTTAGCTTATTGTGATTGTTGATTTATTAGTTTTTGGCTTATTTTTAATTAAGTTGATTTGATAGATTAATGTTTTTAATTAAAAGTTGATTTTAAAGATTTAGATTATTTTGTGTTTTTAAAGTTTTTAATTTTTGGCTCATTTAATTTTTCTTAAAATTAATTTGGTTTTAGTTTTGGTTAATTGCTTATTTGGTTGTGCTTATTTTTGGTTTATTTTGGGTCGTGTCTGTTACTGTTATCTTCCCTGTTTCCTATCTTCGGAAAAGGGTTTATTAATCTGAAGAAATCTGATATTCCGAAAATAATTTATCCTAAAACCCTCCTCCATTCCGAAAATCTTTACTTATCCGAATTTAAGCATTTATCCCGAAAAACCATTTTATCCGAAAATCTCTTTTTCCGAAAACCTAGTCATTCCGAAAATCCTACATTTTTCCGAAAAGCTGTCATATTCCGAAGATGTTGATTTATTCCGAATAATTCACATATTCCGAAGAACTTTAGTTATTCCAAAAATACCTTGTTTTTCTGAAAATGTTGGTTATTCCGAGATCCCTTATTATTCCGAACTAACCAGTTTTTTCCGAATTTCTTTGTTTTTCCGAAATCCCTCCTTTATTCCGAAAAAGTCATGTTATTTCGAACTTCTTTGATTATCCGAGATTAAGCTTTATTCTGAATATTTCATTTTATCCGAATTAGCTGTTTATCCGAAAAAGTGACATTATTCCGAAAAAGAAAAGAATGAATATCCGAAGATCTATTTTATTCCGATTATTGTTGATTTTTCCGAAGAAAGCCTTTTATCCAAGATTCAGTTTACACAGCAATTAAGGTCAGATTCCTCTTTTATTTTATTTAGCTTTTATGTTTACTAGTAGAATTAGACAACCAAAGGTCCCCCTTTTAGTGACCAACACCAATAATTCCACTCTAAATCGTGATCAATTCGGATTGAATCGAGTACGAACAACACACACAAAAACACTAAATTAGCAATATAATAAACTAAACTAATATATCACATATAAAATATAATAAGGGAAGATATTTTCCAAAAATAACCTTTTTAGGGCACTAAATTTTAGTAAATCAAAATCCAATTTTCTAATTTTAGGATGATTCTGTTTTGCAAGCAAAAAACGGGCAAGAAGAAGTCTTCCCCATCTTTTGTCTAAAACTAAACATTTGTGCAATTGTCGAGTTTTCAGTGTCCTAAATAGAATCAGACCTTAAACTTGTATAAATTATTTTATAAAATTATTTTCTGTTCGGGTGTCAAAATCGCATCCCTAAAACAATTTTATAAAAAACCCCCTTAAGCATGCACACACCAATCCAATTAGCGTTTACTTATCACATAGCAATCCCAACATATGTTAAGCATCCAAATCATGCAATCTAACAATTAAAATCATGGTTCATGGATTTAAACATGCATAACATATCAGAAAACACGTAAATTGCACAAATATTTGTAATTAACGTTTGCTATAACCCTAAAAAACATGCAACCTTTTTTTCAAGAAAATTACGGATCTAATAACATCTCAATAAACAATTCAAAGATATACAATTAAATCATAATCATACATTCAAGAAAAAAAACTTTTTGCACATGTTTTAGGCATTTTTTATGTAATCACATGGCATAGATTTGTCTCGTGATGTCACTGTTTAAATTTAACAACCATAATATATCTAATATACATGCATCAAGAGTAAATGGAACAGATAGGATCGATTATCTATGCACATAAAGTTATTAACATAATTATAAAGAATGATACCTTAAGTACAAGAACGGATGATCAAGTAACCAAACCAATCAACCAACCAAACTCTAATTCCAATACACCAAATCCGAATACCACAAACCATAAGATCAAATTAGATCTTCTCCAAGGTTATTCCACACAACGCCTCAATCAATCACCTTTGATTGCCAGATCTTGATTAAGTAAATACTTAATAAAAATCAAACCCCGAAAACCCTTGGCCGTCAAACACAAGAAGAGAGGGGAAGGAAAAGTTTGGTTTAATTCTATGGAACAATAAATCATATCCCTTTATTTATATAGGTGATCCTTAGGTTTATTTATGGAAAATATTATAACTTAACCTCCAAGTAATAAACCTTGTAGACTAAAAAACTTTTCTTTCCTTTCTCTCTTGCTATAATCGGTCGACCACCTTTATAGATGTGTTTAGTTTGATTTTTTTGACTTTATATAAACTTAATAATGTAATTAAAATAATTACCTTAAAGTTTAGAGTCTTCTTAATTAATCCTTGTTAAACTAGTAAATAATTACCATTAAGTATTAACGTTAACAAATTAAATATATACAATAAATATAACCATATTTATTATATATATCTAATAAAAGATGATCTCGATGTCTAAGTGTGTGACCCCTTAGGCCTACGCACTTTCGGTCATATTAGATACTATTTATAACTTACCCACATCCTAACATGTTGCGGCTTATTGAAAGTTTATGGACATAAAATTAAATAGTCGTGTGATAGGATCGAACTCGGGATTACGAGATTGCACACAATACGTAAAGGGTTAATTAATTTTAATAAATATATTTATTATATTTATTAAATATAAACCGAACTTAACTAACGATCGTTAATAATTAATATTTAAGTGTAAACGAGCGTTATGGAATTAAATAGAAGAGAAAACAAGAAACGGAAAGTTCCAGAAACCCCTTGGTGGGCTTTTTAGCCGTCGGCTATAAGGACAAAAAGGGAAGGGGATTTGTTTCCTAATTTTGGTTAGGACTTGGAGAACAAGTTTGTAATCCTATAAATACCCCCATAAAGCCTTCATAATTTTTGTCCCTCCCCTCCTTTCTCTTCTTGCGATCGTAAACCAACACCCCTTTAGGGTTTCGGTTGGTTTTTCGATTTAGCTATAATTCACAAGTGTATAAGCTCCGGTTTATTAGTGCTAGCCTCACGATTGATCCGTTTCATTACATGTATACAAGAGCGTAATATAGTTTCACTATAAACTATATCTTGCTATTCTTCATATAAACCCTAATTCGTGATTCGTCGGTGTTCTTGTGGAATTGCTCTAGCTAAAAGGTATGTAACCCTAACTCGATTAATTATGAATGTGTTATTAGTTATGATCTTGTTAAATCGCTTCCGCTATAACGTGCTTTGATCTTATTTAGGGTTTTGCGTAATTTTTATGAGCTTTATAAACCTTCAGTGGCATCCAAAGTCGTTTTAACATGTTATAATTATCGAGATCTAAAGTTTTTTTTAACTAAAATTTATTTGAGTTAATATCACATGATGTTTTTTAGGTTTTCATTAAAATTAGGGTTTTGTTTTTTAAATTATGTCGGCTTAGCCGAATTTTTTTAATTCTTTTTTTGAAACCCTAAAAAATTTGCATGGTGATTATCTTTAGATGTTTGCATGAAGTAATTGTTATGTCATGTATGGTTACGATCCGTAGGGAGATTTAATTGTTAAGATTATGTGGGAGATCCGTGATGAACATGCATGTTTTTTCACGGATCATATGATTTTATATGCTATTTCTTTATTTTATTCAAAGGTTTTAAAATTAGGGAAGACTTTTTATGTTTATAAAAACCCTAGATTTTATATTATTTGAATAAATTGTTATGCATATGGTTATTTGATTTAGTTTTTTTTTGTACCTACTTGTTTTCATACGTTTTATATTGATTGTATGTTATAAACAAGGGTAATTTTTTTCAAGAAAATTAATATGGACTAAATCATATAAAAATTAATGAATTTTTGAGATCTAATTGACATATGATTTGCGTTGATTGGAATTGCGATAATAACTTAACGGCCTACTCAACTTTGACAAACTATAAAATGGGTATAACGTACCGCTGGTCATGAACCCGGTTAAGGAAGGAGGTGTTATGCTTCAGCCCTGACCAAATTCTCGGCTTGCCTGTGCGTCAAAGTTGGAATTACCTACGGTTATTATTTACATAATTCCTTAAGGTTAATTTAACCGCAAATTCACATCCGAGACACAATGAATAAGGTTATTGCTTTGTGCTTTAGCTGAGTTCTAGAAAAAGTACGGTGTGAATTTAGTTGTGGGTAAAATCTTTAATTGGTTTAACCAATGCCTCAACTTGCAAATATATGGAGGAATTTTAGTCTCACCAAAAGATTTACTAAATAATTTTATTAAACTTATGCTATGGAGATGTATGTATGCTTCTCCATACATGATTTTGACACCAAAATCAATACCCTTAAATTTAAGTCTTATGCCATCTAATTGACGAAGACTTGAAGTTACAATGTCGTCATGTGAGATTTTAGACGATATTATAATGGAAAGAAAACTTCATGACTGAATGAGATTGCACATGAAGGTTTTGCGTTCTTTAGATTAGTTGACTTGATTGAGTTACTCAGTGAGATCTGTAAACTTAAGGTATAAAGTAGGGATGAAACATGTTTACAATGCAAAATGACTTTTGGCAACGTAAATCCCTAAAATATCTAGAAATTGCAAATTTTGTTTGTCAATTATTGTTCGACAAGTTACCATGTTGAGTACATTTATCACTAGCAGATCAACTGATGTGATAAGTTTATGTCAATGTGGATTCTAGTTTTCAAGGAAAATACTATGGTTTTAATTATCGGGGTAACTTATTTTCTTGAATGGTATTATCGAAAATACTAATATTTTGAACTTATTTCTGTAGAAATGGATCAACCCGATAACAACACGTTGAGTTCTGCCTTCAAGACTTATCTTGAATGTCAGGAACTAACTGGCCCAAAATTCAACGATTGGTACCACTCACTGAGAATTATCTTGAGAGTAGCGGGTACTTCTGATTACTTGACCAGGGCATTTCCTACGCCCCTTGGCCCTAATGCTACTCCAGTTGAAAGACTGAATTATGAGGCAGAGGTTAAAAAGCACAATGATGTGGATTGTTTAATGCTCGGAAAAATGGCTCCTTTCTTTCGAAGGAAATTTGAGCTATTTGGTCCAAATCAAATGCTTGAAGAGCTCAAGGCAATGTATGAGAAGCCTCAGGCTGTGGAGATATACGACTTGGTAGATGCTTTGCACAGTTGTAAGCAAGCCCCTGGAAAATCTGTTAGTGCACATTATTAAGAGATGAAGGGTTTCATGGAACAACTCATCGCACTAGGGAAATACTACGACAATGATATGGAAATTAACCTAATGAATAGATCTCTTAATCGGGACTTTAATGATTTCGTTAGGAACTTTAATATGCATTGCGTGGGGAAGACAGTTAATGACTTGCAAGCAATGCTCATTGACTACGAAAAGGGTCTAAAGGACAAGGCAAGTACATCTACCTCTACCCCTCCTGTGCTTTATGTACAAAAGGGTGGAGTGAATAAGACAAAACCGCACAAGAACAACAAGAAGGGCAAAGTTAAGGGTGATAAGGGAAAACAAGTTGCGACTTATTCTAAACCCAAGCAGAACTTTGTTAAGAAGAATAAATCTCAAAAGGATAAGACTTGTCACCATTGCAAAGCAAGTGGTCACTGGAAGAGGAACTGCCCTCTTTATCTCGAGGTGTTGCGAGAAAGAAAGAAGAAGGCTCAGCTTGGTGCTGCAACATCTTCAGGTAACTTATGTTTGATAGAGTTATTTAATCTTACATACAAATCAAATTCCTGGGTATATGATACGGGATGTGGTATTAATATTTGTAATACTATGCAGGGATTTGAGTTGGAGAGGAAGCTTACCTATGGGGAAAAATTTCTGCATGTGGGCAATGGCGCACAAGTAGCGGTTGAAGCTATAGGAACATTTAATCTAGTTTTACCTTCGGGTCTAGTACTGAGATTAAATAATTGCCATTTTGCACCTAATATTGTTAGGGGTGTTATTTCCTTTTCTTGTATGTTAGATCTTGGATTTGCTCACACTATTGATAATAATAGAATTTCTGTTTTCAAAGATGGTTTATTCTATTTTGATGCAATTTCTGTGAATGGTGTTTTTGAAATTAACATGCATGATAATAATTCCAAGAGAAAGATTAATTCTGTTTTTAGCATGAATAAGAAGAGAAAGTTAGACAAAACCTCTTCTTATCTTTGGCATTGTAGACTGCCCATATTGGAAAGACTCGTATACAAAAGATTTAACATGATGGTATTTTGGAAAGTATCAATGATGAATCATTCGATAAATGTGAGTCTTGTATCTCTGGAAAGATGACCAAGAAACCTTTTAATAGCAATATTGAAAGGGCTACTGAACTACTTGGTTTGATTCATACTGATGTGTGTGGACCACTTAGACATGTGTCAAGGAAAGGTGCTAGCTACTTCTTAACATTTACGGATGATTATAGCCGTTATGGTTATGTTATTTACTTAAGCATAAACATGAGGTATTTGAAACATTCAAGGTGTTTAAAGCAGAAGTAGAATTGCAACTGGGAAAGAAGATTAAAGCTCTTCGTTTTGATCGAGGTGGTGAATATTTAAGTCAAGAGTTTAAAGATTATTTAAGTGAGAATGGAATTGTTCAGAAACTTACTTCTCCATATACTCCACAACAAAATGGTATATCCGAAAGGAGAAATCGTACATTATTAGATATGGTGCGATCTATGTTTAATCTTACAACTTTACCTTTATCCTTTTGGGATTATGCTTTAGAATCTGCTGTTCGTATTCTGAATATGGTTCCCACAAAGAAGGTTGATAAGACACCATATGAACTATGGCATAACAAAAAGCCATATTTGTCTTATTTAAAGATTTGGGGTTGTGAGGCGTATGTGAAACGTGACTCTGGAGATACTCTAACAACGCTCTGTAAAATGTATCTTTGTAGGTTACCCTAAGAAAACTATGAGTTAATACTTTTATTATTCGGCTGAGAACAAAGTTGTTATGGCTCGGTATGGAGACTTCCTTGAAAATGATCTTGTAAATCAAGAATTCATTGGGAGAAACTATGATCTTGAAGAAATTCAAGAGATGCATTGCCTTCTGAAAATACTAGCAAAGAAATTCCAATAGAGCCAGAAAGTCTGGGAGCTCCACCGGAAATAATTCCTCTACGTAGGTCTGTAAGGACTATACGTGCGCCAAGCAAACTATGTCTTAACATAGGGGATGATGAGGAGGAAGTAGGGGATCTTGGTGAACCTGCTAAGTATCGATCCAAAATGCTTGATCCAGAAAAGTTAAAATGGATAGTTGCGATGAATGAGGAAATGAAATCCATGAAAATCAACGATGTTTGGATTCTTGTAGACGCGCCTAAAAATGCTAAAGTAGTGAAAAATAGGTGGATTTTCAAGAACAAAACCGACATGGATGGTGAAGTACAATCTTATAAAGCACGTTTAGTAGCTAAAGGTTTTACTCAAACTTTTGGCGTAGACTACGAGGAGACATTTTCTCTGGTAGCAGACTTACGAGCTATTAGGATTCTTATAGCTATAGAAGCATACTATGACTATGACATATGGCAAATGGATGTTAAAATTGCCTTCTTGAACAGTCGCTTAGATGAAGAAATCTATATGCAACAACCGGAAGGGTACGTTGATCCTAAATATCCAAAACGCATGTGCAAACTTCAAAGATCGATTTATGGTTTGAAGTAAGCATCACGTCAATGGAATAAGCGATTTGATGAAGAAATCAAAAAGTTCAGATTTATTCAAAATCGAGATGAGCCATGTGTATATCGCAAAGCTAGTGGGAGTGACGTAGTATTCCTAATTTTATATGTCGATGACATATTAATCATGGGAAGTAACATTCCAAGACTTAAGGAAGTTAAGGATTATCTTGGTAAATGTTTTTCTATGAAGGATTTGAGAGATGCTGCATATATTCTGGGAATTAAAATCTATCGAGATAGGAAAAGACGGTTAATTGGTCTTAGTCAAGATGCTTATATTGATAAGATATCGAAGAAGTATAACATGCATAATTCCAAGAAAGGTTTTCAACCTATGGAAGTTAAGCATGAATTAAGTAATGAGTTAGATGCATCAACACCCAAAGAGGTGGCTTACATGCAGAAGGTGCCTTATGCTTCGGCAGTAGGATCTATTATGTATGCTGTAAGATGCACAAGGCCTGATATGGCGTTTGCTCAGAACTTGGTCAATAGATACCAACAGAATCCAGGGAAGCTCCACTGGACTGCTGGTAAACATATACTAAAGTATTTAAGAAGTACGAAAGATATGTTTTTGGTATTTGGGGGTAAACCAGACACATAACTGAATGTTACAAGTTTCTGTGATGCGTCCTGGCAATGTGATAAAGACGATACGAAGTCTTAGACGGGTTACGTACTTGTCATCAATAGAGGAGCAGTTGACTGGAAGAGCAAGAAGCAGACAACCATTGCTATGCATGCAACTCAATCAGAGTACATGGCCGCTTCAGAAGCCGCAATGGAAGCTGTTTGGATTAGGAAGTTTATTGGAGATCTTGGAGTGATGCCTTCAATTAAAGAACCTATTGATATGTATTGCGACAATTCTGCTGCAATTATATTCGCCAATGATCCTGGAGTCATGAAAGGCGCCAGACACTTTAAACGCATATATCACTATGTACGAGAACAAGTGGAAGCTCGTGAAATAAAATTAATAAAAGTTCACACAGATGATAACGCAGCTGATCCTTTTACTAAGGTTTTGCCTAGACCAAAGGTAGTTAAGCATGCCAAGGCTATTGGGCGGCAACTAGCTAGCGAACTCATGCAATAAATCTGTGATTAGTATTTAGATAAATGATGTTAAGACATTATTGAATTGATGAAATAAAGATTGAGTTTCGTTTATTTTCTGTTATTTGATTTTGTATCCTATTTTACATGTTTCATATCCATGAATAAATTGTTATTTTCTAAATGTCTGTTGTCGATTAATAATATGGGAGTAATATTAAACTAAGACAATTCAAAATAGTGACAGAGTATACTTGAAAGTATATTGGTCAATTTTTGATGATATTTGATGAATCAAATATTGGACTTATCCAAACTATATGATTTTACTTTATGGATCGTTGTCATTAAGTAAATCATAAATAGTTGTCCTTAGACCTGAGATACCAGAAAACTGTCATGAATGTAGTGTATTTCTATGAGATAACCTAACGCTAAACGTAACTAGTAGCTATAAGGGTTATTTTCAGAAGTGTTGCAAAGTTCGTAAGTTTCGCTTGTAGTCAAAATGGGACTTGTTTCCTTCAAAATTATTTTGAAGTAATACAGTTGGGCCCCTCGGGGGAGTAGTAAGATGTTTGTGTGGCCACACCCAAATTTGTTTTGGTAATCTTGCTATATCCGTAAACAAGAAACAGAATGGTTAATGAAGGAATGACTGAGATCCATATCCTATTAACGTTGTATTTGAAATAAAAGGATAATAATAATAATGATGTATCATTAAAAGGTTTTGTCCAGGAGACCTTACTCGAGTTGTACTAGTGACATTGTTAGTGTAACTAGACGCTAATCAATGTAATCGCGATATTCGAATTTTGTCCAAGTGGGAGCTGAAAGTTTATGGACATAAAATTAAATAGTCGTGTGATAGGATCGAACTCGAGATTACGGGATTGCACACAATACGTAAAGAGTTAATTAATTTTAATAAATATATTTATTATATTTATTAAATATAAACCGAGCTTAACTAACGATCGTTAATAATTAATAGTTAAGTGTAAACGAGCGTTATGGTATTAAATAGAAGAGAAAACAAGAAACGGAAAGTTCCAGAAACCCCTTGGGGGCTTTTTAGCCGTCGGCTATAAGGACAAAAAAGTAAAGGGATTTGTTTCCTAATTTTGATTAGGACTTGGAGAACAAGTTTGTAATCCTATAAATACCCCATAAAGCCTTCATAATTTTTATCCCTCCCCTCCTTTCTCTTCTTGCGATCGCAAACCAACACCCCTTTAGGGTTTCGGTTGGTTTTTCTATTTAGCTATAATTCACAAGTGTAGAAGCTCCGGTTTATTAGTGCTAGCCTCACGATTGATCCGTTGCATTACGTGTGTACAAGAGCGTAATATAGTTTCACTATAAACTATATCTTGGTATTCTTCATATAAACCCTAATTCGTGATTCGTCGGTGTTCTTGTGGAATTGCTCTAGCTAAAAGGTATGTAACCCTAACTCGATTAATTATGAATGTGTTATTAATATGATCTTGTTAAATCGCTTCCGATATAACGTGCTTTGATCTTTGTTATGATTATATAATTGTTATGAACGTCATAAACCATCTCTTATATCCAATCTTGTGTTCATACTAAAACCACTACAAATATTTAGGCGTTGAACAATTCCTATATGAGTCCAAAATGCGACCACTCGTGCTAAGTGGCAGCTTCGAACAATTGTGTTATCTGGACAATTGCGTCAACAAGAAAATGTTATTCAAGGTCACAGACAAAGGAGTGCAAACATAGTGTGTGAATATTGTTAAAATATGAATATTAAAACATAATAAAACTCATTTATCAAAGTTGATATTAGACTAAATCAAGCTAATTGTTGCAACAGATGTTTCACAATATAATATCATATATGATACATCAAATGTAACATTCATATATTTTTAAATTTCAAATCACTCTATTGCATACTTGATTGAAACTTATAAGGACAAAAGATTGTCACGTCCATTTTCTAAAAACATGAGTCATTTACAGTGTGGGGTTCCTTGAAATACTAATGCTCGTTATCTGGACAATTGCGTCAAAAAGAAAATTGGTCTTCAAGGTCGCAAACTAAGGGGCATAAACAAATGATACCTCAATGATCCAACATAGTTATTAACAAGTTCACCATGACTTATATAACAATCTGTTCATTCAAATCCATTCGCAGCAATTTATAGCAGATGTTAAAGATCACGATAACAAGCTAATATGATGATGAAAAAAAATCATAAAATGCCATGATGACGATAATGACGATAATATATTGGTGATTATTGATGTCGAATTGGAGTTTGCAACTGATGAAGATGATTATTGATGGTTAATTTGATGAGTTGAATGTTAAATTAGTATAACTGATGAAGATGATGATTATTTATGGTTAATTTGATGTATTGAAGCTTAAATTAGGGTTTGTAATTGATTATGATGATTGATGGTTCTATGAAATTGAAAAAGAGAAAGAGAAAAGTGGTGGAAAAACACGATATGTGTGTGTGATGAGTGAATGATAGAAAAAAAACAAAATGCTTTTGATAGTATAAATGATGAATCTAATTCTCACTGTTAGATTTAAGTAAATAGATGGTGGGAATTAATCTTTTAGTATCTAGAGAAAGTTTGGTATTCAAATGAACTAAAATGTTACTTATTGTTTTTGTTTCTATGAATATATTTCACCAAACACTAGTTATCATTTGGTTTAAATTTTATCCATTTTCTTCTTACTTTATAGATGAAAATCATGTGTTGTGTCTTAATGTTTTGTTTATGTTGGATAATGTTAAAAGTATCTAACCGTTTTGTTGGATTTGAAATATGTATTTGATTAACAAACTTACAAATACGTATAATTATTCTTTACAATAAATTTGTCCATCGGAGAGACCTTAGCTCTATTTACATTGTTCATATAATTTTTCGTTCAAGGAATAATCTAAAATATGTGAAGATTATATAATTAAGGTATAGTAGTTCTTAATCACATAT
Source organism: Glebionis coronaria (assembly GCA_025667525.1). Taxonomy (NCBI): domain Eukaryota; kingdom Viridiplantae; phylum Streptophyta; class Magnoliopsida; order Asterales; family Asteraceae; genus Glebionis; species Glebionis coronaria. Next base: position 90,351,463 of record CM046874.1, on the reverse strand, counting down.
CCAGCAAAAAAGTTGAAGAAATGATGATTTAATGGAGTAGGAAGTTGGTACACAAAGTAGAGCAGGTTATATGGTAAGTGATCAAAGCCTAAAAGACTTCATGACAACTAACACACCCATGTTTTTGTAAATTCTATACCAACTCAACTATGTTTAAGTTGTATAAATTCACACACACATCTTAATACATTTTTCTCACAAACTATTTCAATACCATCTTACAACATTTCTAACAGCTACATAGGCTTTTCGGAAGTTAAAAGATCAAAATTTGAAAATGTCTAAGGCAGGACGATTGGAAGAGGGTGATGCATCCAAGGTCCCCGTGCCCGTTGGTTCGAACAAAGGAGTTTCTGTGATGGATCTTGTTTTGCGACTTGTTGGCATAGCGGGTACTTTGGGCGCCGCCATTGCCATGGGAACTAATGAACAAACTCTACCTTTCTTCACTCGGTTTGTGCGTTTTGATGCACAATATGATGATTTCACTTCTTTCAGGTTTGTTTTTTAGGAATAAGATTGATTTGGACAAGAGTGAAATTTGTCATAAATCAGTATATCAAATATGTGCAACAATGCTTAAAATGTAATTTTAAAGCACTCTTAACAGCTCCTATTTGCTTCATGAAACTCGAAGAACTTACTGTTTTCCATCTTTGTTTAGGTTGTTTGTGGTTGTCAATGCGATAGTAAGCGCATACTTTGTTCTCACCATTCCATTATCCATCGTTCACATCATGAGGAGTGTTGCAAGAGGAAGCAGAATTCTCCTGATTATTCTTGATACGGTAAAATAAGATTTTATTACTTGTGTTTCTGACTTCGTGAACAGAGAATTATATAAAACGATATAGTACTAACATTTTTAAAAACGTTTTGAAGATCATATTAGCTCTTCTGACCTCTGGGGCATCTGCGGCTGCATCCATCGTGTATCTAGCTCATAATGGAAACAGTTCAACAAATTGGTTACCAGTGTGCCAACAATACGGGGACTTTTGCCAAGGTGCATCTGGTTCACTCATTGGATCATTTGGAGCCATCGTGGTGCTTATACTAGTTATCTTGCTTGGTGCCATAGCCTTATCTCGACACCCTAAACGCGTACATCTTTAATTTGTTCAGTGTGGGCTACCATATATTGTGTGTAATTTCACCTTGTGTTTTTCTTGATTTATATCGTGTGAATTATTCGAATGAAATGTAATGAATCTTAAACTTTTCTTATATCTTATATATGTTCACTTTTACATCTCATAGCAACAATCTTAGCTCAAATACGAGTCATACTTGACATCATTTATACAATTTGCTACGCTAGAACGGCCACAAGATCATCGATCGACTGCAAAGTCTTCTCATAGTACAAATAAGACTCGTAAATCTTTGGCGTCCGAACATAATAATCAAACTGCAACAGCCAAACAAATGAATCACATTCTTCATATTGTAAAAACTATGATAGGTATAACTATGTATCATACTAACAATGAGCTAATAGTATGCTGAAACAAATTATTCATAGCTAACTGCTCATAATTCGTTCCTAATTAAAAATGTTATGGCCTATCTTAAAATGCTTAAAAAAAGTTTTGAACACATTTAAACAACTAATGGAGCAAGTAAAGATACCTCAGACATGTTATCAACCAACTCATTAGCAGCTTTAACATACGAGCTTTTACTACTTTCTGGTACAATCGACATGGCATTCTTCAAATCCTGCGAAAGATACGCCGACTTTAACCTTATATAAAACAAAACATACCTCCACGACAGTGTTTCCAACATGTTCCTAATACTATGCAACCCTTCTCTAGTTTGCTTTATTCGAGCCACGGCGTCCTCAGCAGACAACCCTGGCTCGAAAAAGCGTTCTTTTATAAATGACCGCGTACCCCAACTCTCGGCTAATGCTACATTTGAATTATTATTATTAAGGGTGGTTAGTGCTAAGGCTGATATGGATGTAGATATGGATATGATAAATTTACGACGTTGGGACGACGGGCTTTGCTCGTTGGAGAGCGTGGCGCGTACGGGTGGGGTCGTGTTGCGGTGACGATGGTGGGTAGTGGTGATTTGAGGGTGGAATACGGTGGTCGTCATGATTTAAGGATATGGTTAGAGTTGATATCGTAAAGAAACACTTGGTATTGCATGAGGATGAGGTGTTTACGGGCAACTTTTTGTTGCTGCTCGTTATCCAACGTGGACCATTAGTTTTAGTGACATGGCATTCGTTATCTTAAAAGAATTTCTTACTGATCTTGTATTTTAGATCAATGTTTTGAAAATCGAATTTTTATTAATTCAGCCGATTTATCAAGTTCTTTATTTTTCGATCCCTGGATTAACCCGATTCGATCATTGGGTTAACATGAGTTTTCACAACAAAGAAAAATAATTTTTTTTTGCAAAGATACAACAAAAATATACATATAAATCATGGAGATTTCACATATTAAACTTAAAAACTATTTACTAAAACATATTATATGTAAAATAAATTACGTCGCAAAAATATATAAATAAGTTTCTTTATTTGAAGAAAAAAGTAGAACTTTGTCGAGTCTTGAGAACCGAATCAACTCGGACCGTTTTAAACCCGACAGTCTTAACCAATTAAATAATACATGGTTTAATTTAACCTATTTTTCGAACAAGACCGATTCGAGTTGACGCGATCGGATTGAATCGAATTTTAAAACGCTGGTTTAGAAAAATGCTATCTCGGAGTATTAGAAAGGAAATGGGCAATATATATTATTACTACATATTTTGACACTTAGGGGGTGTTTGGTTTGTAAATTTCAAAACCCAGGGCTTTAGATTATGAGGTTTTTTTTAATTTTGAAGTGTTTCAAAACTTGGTATTTCATATACCACATGTTCGGTTGACATAATTTCACTAAATTTTAAATATCATATCAAACAATGAAAATATATTTCCTAATATTTTTAAGTAATACTAGACAATGAAAAGCAAATTAAAAAACAAAAATTACAAACACACAAAATAGAAGTCCATATTATAGAAGAACATGAACACATATTATTGGGTAAAGAACATCAATACATATTTTTGGCTAAAGAACATGGCTACATATTCATGGAACCAGATGATATAATAAAAAGGCTGCAAGCTTTGTGACGGCACTACCACAAAAAAGTTCATAGAGATCGGTTAGAATAGCCATTGAAAACTGGTTTTGCAACCACTCTAGGTGAGGGGGTATTTCTTTGACCGAAACTCATAGAAATCGGTTTTATGACCAGTCTCTATTTGAAGCAACAAGACTTGTTTTCTAGTAAGACCCGGTCTCTATTACACACTTGGACAAGTACTAATGAAAGTTTCCATCGGAAATTGGTTGGAATTTTCTTCTATCAAGTATACGTCGGAAAGGGTTCCATCAAGAATATATGGATTTGTTATGTATTTTTACATTTTTTTCTAATTAGTATCACAACATCAAAAAGGGTAAAATAACATTTATTCAAATATTACAATTCAATACAGTAACATTTTCTCAAATATTACAAATCAAAACAAAGTAAATGTTCAAAATTTAAGCAACTATGTCGAGATAGCATCTAAAAATATAACAATCATTTTTTTTCACCAGACTTCATCTACTTTATACTTGAACATCAAAACAACTTTGTATCTGCTTATTCCAATAGCTTCTCCAGCTTGGCAAATAACAGATCTATGTATCCAACATTCCAACCTATATAGTAATATACAAGTAAGAAAATGTCGTGAAAACTATAAGTAACAAGTTATTTATTACAATAAAAAAGAGAAAAAAGTGTTTTATAAGCTAAAAATAAAGGACTACCAAGGCATTTCAAATAGTTGTGAAATACATTTGGGTTCCTTTTCTATCTCATAGTACGTACAAGCGAATTGGTACCCGGTGTTGCAAGATCACTACATCTACATACAACAAATGAACAAAGTAAGTCGTATATAAAACAAAATCACATAGTCACTTTTGTTGTCGCAACACACTTAAGTAAATATTATAAATCAACAACCCTTACATGCCCCTTTCTTATCTATCCAAATTAGCCCTTAATTATATCTTTGAGTTTGAAGCAAATGTCACACATTCATTGGTTCGTACACTACTTGAGAAACGAGTGGCCCAATATTCGACGAATAGCAATTAAGAAAATGTGTACATAATTACATTAGAACATTATCAAGTTTTGCTACAACATATCGATAGATGATTATGAATGTGTTTAAGCGACAACCAGTCTCCACTCATCTAATTCCACATCTTAAGAATAGATAAAAAAAATTATAGTTAGCCACAAACTTCATAAATATAGATCCATAAAGCCAACTAGATCCAGTTACTAATTCAAACATATGGTGAGTAATTAAAGCATACCTGTATGGTTGTGTCCACGTAAATGAGTCAATAATTCCAAAAGAAACAAACTCATACAAAGAAGAAAATTAATACTCGTAAATGAACATACAAATCCAACGCAAGAGTTTGTGAATGTATAAACTTAGAACAACAAATTTTTACTCAATATTATTCAATACTATGGAAGCGTATAACAAATGAGAGAACGTTGAAATTTAAAGAGAATGTGTGACATTGTCACATTGAAATAGTAAAAGAAGTTACAAAGTAAGTGGGAGTGGGGAATGTAAAACATTGAAGAATGGAGAAAATGGGGGAGTTACGAGTTTCGAGAGATGCCACAATAATGGCACTTAAGTGAAATTTTTTTAAATTCTTGATGTAAAGATTGGTTTTAAACAAAGAAACCAATTTCTATGCGTTTTGGATTATAAAGACTAGTTTTTTTAATGAAAACCGGTATGTGTACTCTCAAAACCCTTATTATTAAACTTGAGGAACCGATGTTTTATAAAACCGATCTCTATTAAGAGATGTTTATGGCCTTTTGTGTAGTAGTGCGGGCTAATCAAAATACAAAATAACTACATGATGTACTGCACAAAATAACTCCAGCTGATATTTATCATGCTTTAAACCCATCAATGTAAAGCTACCCGAACTAATCTTTTAGCAATATATACTTCACCCAACCCTCTCTATATACATGATTCATATCCCAATAAGCTTCCACATACCCAACATATTGTCTTATCTTTTCCATTACCTCATACTTTTCTTGTTGAGTAAGTGACTCCATGTTGAAATCTCGCTAGTGGTCCTGGCTTATTTCTTTTTCATTGCTCTAATCCCTAAGGTTGTGGATGCTAAATTTGTTAAGGACTTCCGCCCTATTAGCTTGGTTGAATGTGTTTATAAAGTTGTTACGAAGATTCTTGCTAACCGTCTAGCTTTGGTCATTTCGGATCTGGTTTCTGATACTCAATCTGCATTCATTTATGGGAGACAAATCTTGGATGGGCCCTTCATCCTTGATGAAATTTTAAATTGGTGTAAAAAGAAGAAATCTAAAGCTTTATTGTTCAAAGTCGATTTCGCAAAAGCTTACGATTCGGTTAGATGGGATTACTTAATTGATGTTCTTGAGGCCTTTGGTTTTGGATCTACTTGGTGTAACTGGATTCGTGGGACCTTATGCCATGCTAAAGCCTCTATTTTGGTAAATGGGAGTCCTACTAAAGAGTTCTCTTTTCATTGTGGTCTCAAACAAGGAGACCCTTTAGCTCCATACTTATTTATTTTGGTGATAGAATTGTTACATCCTTTCTTTTCTCTGTGTGGTTGATGAGGGGCTGTTCACAGGTGTAAAACTGTCGGATTCGATCTCTATTTCACACCTCTTTTATGCAGATGACGCAATGTTTATTGGAGAGTGGTCGGAAGGTAATTTAGCGACAATTATTAAAACTTTGAAATTCTTTCATTTAGCTTATGGATTGCAAATCAACATTCTCAAAAGTCAGATTCTCGGAGTTGGGGTTCCTCGCCTTGTTGTTGATCAGGCGGCTCTCTGCATTGGATGTTCAGTTATGAACAATCAGTTCAAGTATCTTGGAGTGCAGGTGGGAGAGCACATGTCTCGTCATAAAGCTTGGATTGATACTATTAATAAATTAAATTATCGGCTTTCAAAATGGAAAGCGAAGACGTTATCAATTGGAGGCCGATTAACCCTTTTAAAATCGGTTCTCGGCGCTACTCCTATATATTCCATGTCTATTTTTAAGGTTCCTAAGGGTGTGTTGAAGGTTATGGAGACTCTCCGTAATCGATTTTTTTATAGGAGCTGATGTTTCAGACAGGAAAATGACATGGACGGCGTGGGATAAGGTTTTAGCCTCTAAGAAAAATGGAGGCTTAGGTGTCTCGAGTTTTTTCGCGTTAAATCGAGCTCTTCTTCTTAAATGGATTTGGCGCTTTATATCTCGTGATGGTTCTCTTTGGCATCGGGTTATTTGTGCTCTTTATGGCGACTCTATTAACTCTCATTCGAGTCATGTTTCATCTAACTGGAGTTCCATCCTGCGTGAACTACATGTTTTAAGAGATAAAGGCGTTGATTTCTTGTGCCATTGTAAAAGACGCATAGGGGATGGTGCTGATACGCGGTTCTGGGTCGATTGTTGGTTTGGTGACACTCCGCCAAGTATCCTTTTTCCTCGTCTGTTTGCTTTGGAGCAGGATAAAAACATTTCAATGGCTAGTAAATTAAATGTCCCTTTGGAGTCTTCTTTCCGTAGAGGTGTTCGTGATGGCGCTGAATTGCAGCAAATGACAGATCTAAAAGCTAAGTTGGAGTTGGTTTCCCTCTCTAACGTTCGAGATCGCTGGCGATGTGATTTGATGGGTGATGGGGAGTTTCGGGTTAAAGAGGTTCGTAATTTTCTTGATGATTTGTTCCTCCCTTCATTTGAGGCTACGAGATGGGTAAAGTGTGTTCCTATTAAGATCAATATTTTTGTTTGGAGGGCTCGTCGTGACTGTTTACCTACCAGGGTTAATTTGATTCGTAGAGGGGTTTATACCGATCATAGTTCTTGTCCTATTTGCCATAGTTGTGATGAAACCATTGATCATATCTTATTCCAATGTGATTTGGCCCAATCCGTGTTGCATCGAATTTGTAGATGGTGGGAGTTAACCCCGAATTCCTGGACGTCCTTCATAGAGTGGCAAGGTTGGTTTACTTCGGTTCGGCTGTCCTCTAAGGTCAAGATTTTGTTAGAAGGTGTTTTCTACGTTGCTTTGTGGGCTATTTGGTCTTTTAGAAATCGGCTCATCTTTCATGACACGCTTCCTAGGCGATCGATTATTTTTGACGATATTGTCCTTCTTGCTTTTAATTGGTGTTCTAGCCGTTGTAATAGGAGGTTTACTTGGGAGAATTGGTTAAAAAATCCCCATTTAATTTCTTTGTAATCTCCTTCTAGCATCTTGCTAGTTTTAATAAGATTTCGCCGTTCAAAAAAAAAGTATAAAGGTTGTCATAGTGAGGAAATGCTTTCTTTCTCCATTTATCCACATCTTTTTTTATCCTATTCAAGATTAAAAGAACCAAATAGTAAAGAAATAACATAAAAATATTAATTGAAAATTACAACAAAAGAATATATTGTACATACCTTTATGTAGTAATTCCAAACTTCATCGGTTGCAGTCAAAAGCTTGTTAGTTGCATCCCAGCCAAACCCGTTGATGCTTAAACCATTAAACATATCAGGAACAGTCTGCCAATCCTTGTTTAAGGTTCTTACCTTCGATTCTATGTAAGGTTTACCTAATTTACCTGAGTTTGGCAATGTCGCTTTTATCTTTTTTCGAGATGTTGTAAATAACCACATCTAAAGCCCTTGTCCACTTTATAAAGTCCACTATTAACCCATAATCACTAATTCCTTGACAATTTTTGCTTTTTTAGGAGTTGACTAGCCATTGTGGCCTCTACCTTGGCTCTTCATCCTAAAGGACACTAAAAATCATTAAAACAGCCAACACAATCTATAAAACAACAACGAAAAATAGTCCATTCAAGCTACAAAACAACATAATGAACAACTTACACAAGCTCGCAATAACAACATAAACAAACATCTTATACAAGCTGCAAAAACAACGTAAACAAACAACTTATACAAGCTGTAAAAACAACCCATAAATGCTGCAAAATCAGCATTAAAAACAACATATATAAGCTGCAAAAACAACATTAATAAGGCTCATACAAGCTGTAAAATCAACTTTTATAAGATCCAAAACAACAATAAAAATAGCATGTATAAGCTCTAAAGATGGCGTAAAATATCCCATATAGATTGCGCAAAAACAGCTAACACGATTAGAGCATTAACATCAAACCCCTAACATGTATAGACATCAAAATAAAAAAATTTACTTGTTATGAGGCTCATAAATCGAAACCCTTACTTGGTAAGATCATCAAGAATAAACCTCTCATATTAAGATTTGAAAGCACAACTTATTAAGAAAATAAAATCTGAAACCCTAATAATTAAGAACATCAATAGTTAAAAGTATAATAAATTCCGAAACCTTAATAAAATCTAAAACCCTTCAACAACTAATTCTATTTTTTCTCCCATACCAAGGTGTTAAATACCCTTCACAGATGTGTATTCCTCAAATGCTTCAAGATGATTATGGTGACTCAAACAACTTTCATCCAAATTTGACACGTGTTCATGTAAACACGGGGATACTTAGGTAACGACATACGAGACACTACTATGAATGAATGACTCAAACTCATAATCATTTAGAGTAAATGAAAATATTATAGTCAATAGATGTAACAGGTTTCCTTGTATAGTCCTAAAATTTCTCTTGTAATTTTGTATATCTCTCATATATATTCATGAATAATATTGAAGTCAACCATCAAGCTTTTTACATTCAAACTCTATCATAGTACCTCCTTCTAACTCGAAAGAGTATCGTTATCCTCCATATCCTCATATTCTTCTAACTCATTTACATGACAACCTCACAAACCATAATTCCCATCACCACTACAACTCACTTCCCTTCCAAACTTACCTCGTAAAATTTTCTTGTATGGCGACGTCAAGTTCAATCCACCTTTTATGGACTATGTATTGACAACTTCATCATCGATGACAATGCTCCATCAAAGACTATCCGCGAAAAGGAGGCCCCTAAATCGAACTCAAAATACTTCTTCTAGTATCGACAAGATCAAATCTTTTCCAGTGCTATTCTCGGATCATCTCTGATAAGATTCTATCGGTTATTGCATCAACATTGACTGCTAAAGAGGCATGGGGTCGTCTCACATCTAGCTTTGCAAGCAAATATCGATATAGAATTATCTCCCTTAAATATAAACTTACAAAGAACCCAAAGGGAAATTGCTCATTTGTGGTTTTTGTTGAATGAAATGTGATCTATTGCGGATGAATTGGTTTTGTTTCATAGTCTAATTCATGAAGAAGACCTTCTTGTTCATATCCTTACCCAACTTGGTGGGGAATACAACTCCATAAGTGTTGCCCTTAAGGTATGAGAACAACCGAATTTGTACCCTGAAATCTTCAACAAAATCGGTGACTTTGAATGATCCCTTAACGAGGTCGAACCTGCCAGTTCTCAAATTGATACTGTTAATGCCTCATAACGGAAACCGGGTTTTCCAAATCATGGAACCAAAGGTCCCATTTTAGATCCTCTCACATGCCCTATTGAATGACATACAATTCACAGGCTAACTATTCATGACCGAATAAAACCAATCAGTCTTGCAACTTCTACAACTTTCTAGGTCATGATACACGAGACTGCCGAAAACTTGAAAAGTTTTTGAAAGATCGTCACATCACCTTCAATAACAACCTGATTGCTCTAGTTTCTATTTCCATCTCATGTACTTCTCAATCACCACAATAATGGATGATGGATAGTGGTGCTTCTCACCACCTAACCTAATGTCCATCCACTCTCTCTTTTGTTTCTAAATACGGAGGACAAGACGAAATCATATTGGGTGATGGAGCGAGTCTTTCTATTTCTCATACCGGTTCCACTAATATTTACACTTCGTCGAAATCATTAGATTTATCTAACATTCTTTGTGTTCCAAAACTACGTAAAACTTGATTTTAGTTGCAAAATTATGTCGTACTAATCATGTCTCTGTTGAACTCTTCCCTTATCATTTTTTTGTGAAGGATCTCAAAACAGGGCGCGTCTCATGCGAGCGGACAACATCCATGACGTTTACTACCTAAATAACTCATATCATTTTCTCAAGTCAACGCTACTTCATCAACCTCACTAATCCAGTGACATCACACTCTTGGACATCATTGTTTTCATACTTTTAATACTATTTGTAAAGACTTGGGTCTTAATTTTAAATCATTCTACGTTTCATTGGTAGTCACATGCTATCAATAAATGTCACAAGTTGCCATTTGGTCAAAACTCATTTGATGTTACGAAATCGTTAAAACTTCTCGATTCGGACGTATGAGGCCCGGTTAAAAAATCTATTGACGGCTATCTATGTTATGTAGTGTTTGTTGATTACTACTCCAAGTATGTTGGCTTTACCCTATCAAATCCAAGTCTGATGTTGCAAAAAATATCCGTGAATACAAATTACTTGTCGGAAAATTCTTTCAAGCACCGGTCTTATCGCTCTTCACTAACAATGGTGGTGAGTAACAATGGAATTTCTCATTATACTACCCCCCACCTCACACACCTGTACAAAACGGAATTGCCAAACGTCATCGTTGTTATATTGTTGAGACCGGACTTGCCCTTTTACACTTTGTTGGCTTACAACTTACATTTTGGTCTCATGCAATCCAAACGGCTATCTACCTTATCAATCGTCTTCCCACTCTAATTCTTGGTTCAAAATCTCCATAACAGGTCCTTTATGGCAGCTCGTCAAATTAAAAAAAATAAAATAATTTGGTCGCTTGTGCTATCCACGGCTTAAACCTTATGCTCCTTCCAATCTACACCCACATTCCCCAACCGTGTACCTTTTTAGGATACTACTCCTCTAAATCGACCTATAATAGCCATTGTTGGTCCGATTAACTAGGTTATACTTATCAACTTTAAGTGTAACCACATATCATGGTAAAAAATTGGTTGTTTTAACAAAGTAAATAACAAGTAAGCAGAGATAAAACAACAACACCAAAATACTTTTCAACGTAC